>VXAK01022493.1:6587-38054 GCA_013399435.1 Arenaria interpres | reverse complement strand
CTGCAAAAGCAAGAGGAGCGGGGAGAGCTGCTGCAGCCGCTGATCTTCGTCTTGCTGGTGCTGTGCTCTGTCCTGCTGTACTTTAAGGTGTCTCTCATGGATCCGGGTTTTGTTAAGTCTGAAGAGGAAGTGGAGGTATATCACTTGAGGAGTGGAGGAGAGTTGGCGAGGCTATAGAATCTATAGGCTTTATTTCTTTGCCCCACTCTGCTCGATAAAAACAATCTCTGTTGCGCTTGGCATAAAGGAAGCGCACGCAGACGGTGGGGGATTAGCTTGGGCAGTCTCCGATTCGTGCTCTGTCACCGCAGCAGGGTTCACAGGCTTTAACTCTGTATTTTACACCACGCTCCTGTTGGACCTGCACTGTGCCATTTGAGCACAAATCCTGCCTTGCATCCGAGGCCGCAGTACCCTGTGGGACATATACACGACTTATTTTATACGAACCGCAGCTAAGCGCAAAAAGCCCGAATCGAATGGCAAGCTTGGAAGAAATGCTATCTGCAACTCTATTTATCGAACTGTTTATAGATTTGTTGCCCTCTCAGAGGACAGATACACAAACAACAGAGTGAGGTAAATGGAGATGCAGAGTTACAGACACCGAAAGGTAAGGTACTGCGGGTTCACTGCCTCGCAGATTGCATAGGACAAAAGAGACAGAGCATTATCGATTTTAATTGTCCACCGTTAATGCAAATGTTGGCTGCGTTATGAATAAGTAGCGCTGCTTAAACTGAAAAGACATCATTGTTGTGTTTGGAAGCAAAGTCTAACCTTTGTTTATTTTTTGTCCCAAAGCATAATGTTGGGATCAGTGTAGTATCTTGTCCACAATTATTTCTGCCTCTGTGCAAACATTCTTTTGATGGTTACAGTAGCCTGTTCTCTCACTGTACCTTAACTGTGTTCAGTGGAATTTCATGCCACAGTATTTATGTAGCAGCTTCCGTAGGAATTCTAAGTAATTATTTTCACTTTCCTAATGATAGAGACAGCCAGCACTGTGTAACTGTAAAAGGATGCAGGCGGCTCAGTTGTGCCAAGTGGGCTAACAGCCACTGTGCTTGAGACAGAAGCACACAAAACCTCCTTAGTCACTCCCTTTCTCTATTTTGCAGGCAGGCAATAGTGAAGAACAAAGACTGGTGACACCCCAAGTTCCGAGCAATATTAAGATGCGCCGTTGTGGCTACTGCATGGTGAAGGTAGGCATTCGTAACAACCTAGAGGAGAACGGGATGAGCGATTCGCAAGCTTACATTTTTTGGCAACGTCTTTGTTCAGCTGCTGTTGGCTTTGTTTTTCTGCTCTGTCGCTGCTGCTCACTGCTCAGTGGTTGGGAGGCATGGCAGATCTGATTAATTCTGTCAAAGGGTCACCCTCCTGCTGAAAAACTCACAGAAAAAGTAAACGCAACTAGCAAATTGAATTCACGTGCGGTCCTGAATTGAAAAGTGATCTAAATTGACTGTGTAGCTCTAGATGTTGTAGTGATGGACGTTGGCATGTTGCTGGTTTTCCAAGATTGAAACAAGTCCTTGCTGGCTCGTAGAAACAAGGATCTTCTATTGCCATGGGAAAATTGTGTTCTACATTCTTACTGCCATGTCGGTCAGACCTTACAGTATCGTCAAAAAGCTTGTTTTGGAGATATCGTGATAGAGAGTTAGAAAAGCAGTTGAGCATGACAAATAAGAACCACTGGTAGCTGTGAGCTTGTTCAGAGGCCTGAAAACAACAAAGTGTTAGCCTGAATTGTAAAAGATAGCATGAAGGAAAAATTAGAGCAATTAAATTAGCTCTTAAAACGGTTTGCCTAAAGCCTAGAAATGCCCATTTTCAGAGCAATCCTTATCAGTTTAATAAAATCCAGCATTATCCTGGCTTCCATAAATTCCTGAAGAATATCTATGAAGAGAAGTGAGCTTATTGCAAGAGGAAAAGCTGCCAAAACATACATATGTTTCAGGGAACAAATCCTGGGGAGTCACACTCACACTGCTTCCCTCAATCGGGTCTTTCATCTTCTCTGTTCCTGGTACCTGAGCTGCTTTCTGTGCAAGTGTCCTGCATTCACGCAGAAGTGGAGACACTTCCCTCCTCTACCTAGTCCCACAAAGTCATCCCATCCCTGCGTGCTTTCTTCAATAGCTGTGGTCCTAGTTTTTCACCTCAGCACTGCTCACACTTTTCTGAATAGACTGATTCGCTCTATCTCCCTCCTTTGCACACTGGGCTTCTTATAAATAGGTAGATCATAAAGAAAATGTATAGATAGAAGTAGTGTGGGAGAGTAATGTAATTTGAATCGCGGTCATTTGAGTCTGTACCAGGGGAATCATGATCCCCTTTGGTTGTCTTAGGAGTGTCCACGTTGTGCTGTTATCTCAATATAATACAGACTAACATAACATCACATAGACTAGGTTGAGCACTGGTCTGGTGGGAGGTGTCCCTGCCCAGGGCAGGGGGTTTGGAACAGGATGATCTTTAAGGTCCCTTCCAACTCAAACCCTTCTATGACTATGGAGTGCTTTTGGGACAGTACTGCTGTGGAGGAGGATGGTGTTGCACGGTGCTCTCTTCTACCAAAGGGGGAGTCCAACAGCAGGGCACTGTTCTAGACATTGTTTGGTTTTTGTTTTGCAGCAACCAATGCGAGCCAGGCACTGCCAGCTGTGCCAGCACTGCGTGCGGCGTTATGACCATCACTGTCCCTGGATTGAGAACTGCGTAGGAGAAAAGAATCACCCCCTCTTCATCGCCTACTTGAGCGTGCAGCTTGTGGTTCTGCTGTGGGGAGGTCACGTTGCTTGGTAAGGCCTGGAGCCAGCACTTTGACCTCTGAGATTGCTAGAAGTTTTGGTACTACAAGAGCCCCACTGAAGGGTTTAGAGCAGAGACTGGATTGGCTTTGTATCTTCACCCTCTTTTGCACCCTGGAGATCAGCTCTTCTGAGCCTCCTGATCTGCTGAGGGACAACAGAGCTGATCGATGGTTGAGGAGAATCTCATCATTTGGGTTTCATTGTTCATCTTTGTTTTAAGCTTAAATTAACAGAATTAACAACAGTAAAAAAAGCTTAACTAATTTTGCTTCAGTTACTGAAATACCATCTTTGTTTACAAACTAAAGTTCTGGAAGCTGCAGCGGGGTTTCAGCTTCATGCCTGTACAGGAGAGGAGTTAACCAAAGATGACTGTCTCTCTCAGCTGTCAGGGGAACCAGCCTCTCCTAAACTTCTTAGAATCTAAGTCACTACTGGTGCAGTCTCTTAAGAGTGTGTAGTATATGAACTCCCTGTAGTACATGACTATCAGAAACTAGTGATGAATCAAACTTAAAAGTGCCATCAAGTTTTCTTGGCTCAGGTAACTGGTTCTGCATCTTTAACCATGAATTTATTTCTCTTTGAACTGAAAGGTCAGGCCTCTACTTTGAACAGTCCTGGGACTGGCTGCAGCACAACATTTTCCTCCTCATGTCCTTCCTCCTGATAGTCATATTCACCGTTGTTGTCCTGCTGCTGCTTATTTCACACCTCTATCTGATCTCGTGCAACACCACCACCTGGGAATTCATGTCACACCACCGCATCTCCTACCTGCGAAACTCCGAGCTGGAGAATCCCTTTGACCAAGGGGTAATCCTCAATCTCTGGAGATTCTTCTGTTCGAGCCACCTCACTGCATGGGAGAACATCTATTTCCAGAGGAACAGCGAGCCTGTCTAGTCACAGCAGTCCCTGCCTGGTGGAGCAACCACATGGCGGCAGGTTGCTGGGTAAAGCTTTGCTGATGCAACTGCTGCCGCTTCCTTGCACGGAACTTTAATCCATCACGAACTATGCAACCTGTTCCACAACCAGTTCACCCTGCAAACTACATTTTGAGGACAGTCAGGGTTATTTTTTATATATAGGAATAACACTGTTAAAGGGGAGACACTGGTTCTGGGAAGGCCGGCAGGGCTGACTTCTGGCCTGAGCAAAGGTATCTCTAAATGTGCTTCCCTTTGCTAATTGCATCCACATCTCTCCGCTCCAGTAACACTGTTGGTCATCCTGCTACCTCAACAGACTTAGGGGAAGTGTAATAGAAGAATACAAAGTTTCAATGCAAGAGGAAGGATTCTAGGTCTGGTTTGTTTCATTACGATTAGGGGGTGCCCACAGCTTTCCAAGATGGCAGCAAGCTTGTTTTCCATTGCAATGGAAAGGTCATACTTTAAGTTTCCATGAGGAACTAAAAGTTTGGGATGACCAGTTTTAGCTTTAAAAACAGAAAAGGCTGTGGTGTAGATTTTAGTTCCGACCCTTCTCAGATTAAAAAAAGAAAAGAAAACCAAACCAAAAAACAGCACCACAACAAAACCTTAGTTAAAATTGTTTTGTGCCTTAATTGCCTTGGCTCAGGAATTAACACCAGCTCAAGAGCACATGTGGCTGGTAGGATGCACTCAGGGATTACAGTTGATGAGCACTCACAAAAGGACAGCGTAGTCACTAATACAGCATCGTAGTCCAAAAACAGCAAAAGGATCCCTTTTTTGACCAACACCAGAGTTGGTAACTTGTCTCCAGTCTGGTTTGTTCAGGGCAGAAACTCCTATCAGAGGGATACCAGAACACTAAGAATTGTTTTCATAGATTTTATACCATCCAGAAAGGATTCTGCAGTTTGTTTGTGTCACTGTGGTGCCTGCTAAAGTATGGCTCATCTGCCATTTCCCAATTTCTGGTTCTTCAGGTATCAGTCAAAGAAAAATCTGTCAGTAGGTATTACAGCTCAAGCCACACAGTTTTGCTCTGTTTGGTAATTCTTTTTTAAATGCACTGGGATGATAATTTACAGTCTTTTTACTTTACTATAGATTATAAATTAAAAGATTTAACATACATTTTTGGTTCATTAAGCCTCTCTCTTTGAACCCAAGTGCTAGGTTTCACCTATGCTGACAATCCACGGTGCTACGCGCCACTTTACAGAGCTCTTGACCTTAAGAAAAGTCACAAACCACGGTAGGGGCCAGCAGCGAGCCAACCGCTACTGTTCAGACAAGGGTGAGGAAAACGCGTATCCTGCTTTAAACGGGGCATTACATGGCAAGGCAGAGCAGGAGGTTGAAAGGATATTTGCATGCGGGAATTTTCAACAGGAGTTATACTTGGCTCTGAAATTAGGAAATCCAGTTTTGGTGTGAATTATTTCTGTTTTGCACCAAAAAAAACCCCCAAAACTCTTACCTCTCTGAATTCTGAAGCACTTAGACCAGCCTGGATTTAATAATGACGACTCACGAGCTGCACCCAGACCTTATCTCCGGGTAGAGCACCATCATGTTAGATCAACTTCTGTCTACCTCTGCTGAAGAGAAACTGGAAGAGTAATAGCTGTGCGTCCCTATTTGTCATCAGGGAAAAATACACCCTTCCTTTTTTTTGCCGAACAAACTAACATTATGAATTTAAGAGAAGAAAATTTATCTTATCAAGTATAACTATGAAATATGTTACCAGGCAAATGAAATCACCTTTAACTTACTGATTTTCCAATATTAACACTGTCATTATTTAGCCATCCCCAAAAAGATACAGGATATACACCCCGATAAAATCTGTGGAGAGGCAACTTGATTGCAATCATTTGTACATGACAGCTGATGACACCGCATAATATGGACACAGACAACTTGAGGGAGAAGGAATGAAGGAAGAAAATATTATTACTGACATTTACAGAGAAAACTAAAATCCTGCCTGTTGAGCAGAATATGGTCATCCCTGATCGGAAACATTCAGCTAACACCAAGGAGATGAAAAGCTGAAATTTCATTATAAGAAAAGGAATCTTTATTTTCCAAAAAAAATGCATGTGCAAAGCTGTGGATTTTTCATATCATTAAAAACAATAGCTAAGATTTAGCATCCTCGAAGAAGTAGAGAGAGACTCTTCTTCCTTAAGATATATCACTTGGATCATTATCAAACCCCAACATCATTATCTTGGTTGTGTTAAAATACATTCTGTCCCTGGTGTACATAATTCTGAGTGGGAATGGGCATAAAAATCATTACAAAGAGGGAATGGTGCATATCTTTCTAGAGAAGAGGTGAGAAGCAGCCATTCCCCTGCTACTCTGCAACTTTAAAAAGCTGTGCTACTTACTTAGGCTTTCTGCAACGAGTAACCTGGGTTGCACAGATTATTTCATTCCATTAAGTCCAGCTTAAATTCCAAATTTCCATCTATGCTCAATGGCAGTAGAAGATACATCCAGTCAAACATTAATTACTCCACAAAAATAATTGGCATCCAGTGTCCCTCCAGCAAATGAGGCTGAATAAAACCGCAGTAGGTTAACTCAGCTTACAGAGCACTCTCTTCCTCGGGTCAATAGCACCACCAGTGCCAAAAGTTCTGTTGACTTTTCCATTGCCCATGCCAAGTCCTTTCCACACTCTCTCAAGGTGGTAACAATCTGTTCGTGTTTCTTCTAGCACAGGAATCAAACGTTTAAAAGGTGTCTGGAGACAAAGTCAAAGTCTTTGAAGACAGCCTGCTCCTTACGGGTCAGGAGAGCAACCTCCTCTGGAGGGGTAAGGATTGGCTTTTGTGACGTAAACTCTTCATCAAAGTTGCTGATGTCGGTGGGATCTCTTAGAGTGGGTACAAAAGGGGGCTTCAACGTCCTGGCAAACAAGGCATCCCAATCAATTTCCTGTAAGAGAAGGACATGAACAGGCCAGATTGACACTAAGATTATTTATGAAATGTGAAAGTAAGAGGAAAGATTGCAGCCTCCCTTGCAACATGTCTGATTTCTACTGAGAGAGAGAATTGAAAAAAGGCCAGCATAGTGGGTACAGGCTGGGTAATACAGGGATTCCATACAGTCTAAGGCCAAGGGCACCAAGAAACAAAGTTACAGCTCAAACTATATTTAGGAGGGACAAAACCAAAGTGCAGCTGCGACCAGGTGGATCTGTGGACCTCCCAGCAATTTCTGCTGACATCCACGGTTTTTTCTTTACTCCAGGGCAAAGCTAGCCAGGGGCTATAAGGCTAATAACTTCTGGCAGATGGGTAATGACAAGAAGGAATGGCAACACCTTTGTCTGGAACCCTTGACCCAAAGCAAATGTGTCTTTAACCTCAATTTCTCTTAGGATTCATGTGTATCCTGCAAGTGCAGGTGCCATCAAATAGACTGGCCATCACCAGACAGCATCTTTGACTGCTGCAGTTTGATTTAAAAAGGGATGTCTATCGATGGCTCAAAAGGTAGTTATATTTGTACATAGAAGCAGCACAATCAGAAATAACAAATCGTCTCTGGAAGTTTACAGATCCCACAAAACACACGTGGGGGATGTCATTTCAAACACGAATTGAAACCCATATTCCTGAACACAACAATGAGGTGCAACAGAGCCTAACACTAAGATCTCACTGGTAACTAATGGAAATAGGCCTCAGTACCAACAGAAAGCAAAATCACTCTCAGCTCAAACAAAAGAGATGAGGGGGAGGAATAAGGTGAGTTCCTACCTTGAAAAATGCCTGGATTTTAATCTCTTCTGCATCTTTTTCCCCTGCTCCCAGTCTACGCTCTGGGCATTTCCGAAGCAGCTGCAGGAAATACCAGTTCAAATTAAACAACTGGAACAAGGATGGACAGAAATAATGTTCCAGAGAGAAAAGCAAAAGGAAGGAGATGGACTGACCCCTCAGTATCTTCTCATCCTCTCTTTGCAGCAAGGTCATAATCTGTTAGTAATAGCTCAGACCTGGTTCCTTGTAAACAATTTGCCAACATGAATAAGATACCTGCTCTAAACTGCATGAAGCATCTCATCTCAACTGTGCACCTGTGACCGCTGGGTCAAATTCAAAAACTGAATCGAGCCATCTCCACTGAATGACTCTGACATTCCTGCCCTTGGATAAACACTTCTCCATTTCAGAGTTAGCAGCAACAGGCCTCAGTAAGAAGCCTGCTTAGTCATCCCTGGACAGAAGAATAGCACTCATGAGAAAGGAAAAATATGTGTAAATTGTAAATGTTTCCTTAGACTGTGTGGGCAGCTCCAGATTATACACACAAATGCTATTCCATCCTAATAGAGTCCCTCTGGATCCACTTACACAGTAAATGCAAATTCCTCAGGCTCCCAGAGACCCATCAAGCCCATTACCTTACGGATTATAGAAAGCGCCTCAGACGAAAGGAATCGTGGATACCGGACTTCATCGTTGACAATGCTGTCAAAGACTTCTTCCTCATCATCTCCAGGGAATGGTGACTGCAATTGTGACATTTTATTATTTAATCCACATAGCACCAATTCCTCACTATTAAATAGGGATGAAAATAGCAAGGAGCTGTATGAATTAATTACTGTTTAGCAAGTACTATGAGTAAGAAAAATGTATTTTAAGTACTAATAAATAGTTGGCTACATTCAGCAAAATTTTAGCTTGGGTGGTTGAGTACTACTCTTCCCAAGACTGCTTAGTGAGACCCTCTGAGAGGAAGGTGGTCTTACCTCACCAACAAGCATCTCATAAATGAGTACACCCAGTCCCCACCAGTCTACTGCCCGGGTATAGGAGATGTCTGTCAGGACTTCTGGAGCCAGGAATTCAGGAGTGCCACAGAAGGTGTTTGTGCGATCTCCAAAACCTATTCCTGTAGGAAAAGAACACTTGCAATATTCAGCGCATTTTGCTAAGTGGGTCACGTGTGGTCTCCCCTTCTGAAACCCACAGATTACCATTTGAGAGTCTAATATTGTTAACTGGGCAATGCTTGTAAATACCAATAAGGAAGTATGAAACATGAGGCCCCTAAAAATTCCAAATAAGAAACATACAGACAATACTTAAATAAACAGCAAAACCACGGAAACTTCCTGCAGATCCCATTGCTCATTTACTCAAGTATATGCTTTGTACTGGCTCCTTTGAGCAAAGGAGCACATTGTAAACACCTTCATAAGTTTCCTGAAGATTAAAGGACAAAGTATTCTTTCCAAGTTCATCATGGCCAGACAGGTGAGATTTTTTTTTTTGTTTGGTTTGTTGGGGTGTGTGTGTATGCTTTGGTTTTGGTGCGTTTTGTTTTATTTTTAAGATGGGAATGAATGCAAGTTACACACAGCCACCTCAGCACCTGTATTTGTGAATGCATTACTACAGCCCACATCCTAAACCGGTTCTGATGGTTCAATTTTGGCTTCACCAAAGTCACTCACCTTCCTTACACAATCCAAAATCTGCGATCTTCACAAATCCTTCAGCATCTAAAAGTAGATTATCCAGTTTCAAGTCTCTGCAGGCAAAGGAAAGAAAATGGTGGATGAAGCCTAAGGATTGTCATCCAACATCATTTTTTGCAAGAGGCAGAAACTCAATAAAGATAATAAAATGTAAATTTAGTAAAGTTTACACTTGGTTTAAATAATCTATTATTTGGAAGAGTCCCCTTAATTTATTGATATTTTCCTCTTCATGAAAGGCTCACAAAGCAGCTTTGAGCTGGGTGGGGCTTATTCACCTGGAGAAGAGCATCCCACAACAGCATGACAAATTACTTGACTTTCACAGTAAAAAAAAAAAAAGAAAGCAGTGACTTACAGGTGCCCCCCTGAATGTATTGACATGTCACAGAGGATTAATCACCTGCAACATGTCAGATGAATAGCTTCTAGATGACTTTCTTTACTGTAAGCACGATGAACATGCTGATAGCAACAGGCGACGAGGAAAATAAAGACAGACAGAAAGGTTAGAAAACCCAGCGAGATAGTGACCTTCAGACATACAGCTACAGGAAAATAGAAACTTTCAAGTTGCTGAACTGTCTTTTACTTGATTCTTTGCTGCATTACCTATAAACAATTTTCTTCTCATGCAAGAACTGGAGCCCCAAGACTACGCAGGCTGTATAAAATCTGTAAGAGAGAAACAGTTATCAGGAAATACCTACGAGAATCAAGTTATAAATTTATAATGTCTGGAAACTAGACTAATTCTAACTCACCGTGCCGTATGCTCTGGAAAAACATCTTCATGTATGCGTGTCATAAGATCACCACCTGGGGTATATTCCATCACAAAACAAGCATGATGAGGTGTCTGGAAACACGCAAACATGTTCACAAGGAATGGATGATCAGAAGAATTGACCACTTCAAATATTCGCTTCTCACAGTTCAAGCTGCCGGGATTCAAAGAAAGAAAACGTCAACATTAAAACTTGGCAGAAAAGCCTGTTTTGAGAAATACTGGATGAAGAAGAAAATCTTTACATCTTAAGTTAGAGAAATAAAAAGGAAGGGTTAATGCATATTTATCCTACATACTTCCAAAGCTTGAGGTTTAGAGTGTTCTTCAGGTGTTATTCCACCAAAAGCTAGAAAGCAGTGCTGTTATAACTTTCCTTATTGCTGATTTTAGTTACCCAAGCCTTAGGGTCACGTGTAACCTTAGCAGTGTCATGACCCGTACACATCATACCTACTAACACTTGATTGCAGATGTGTTAATGTAGCCTCTGGCAACAGACGGTACCATCTCTAAACAAAGCTCACCTATCAATTTCATCTCTCCTAATAATATCTTTTTTCTTCAAGGCTTTGATAGCATACAGCTTCCCAGTTGCCTTGTATTGGGCCAGCAGTACCTGAAAGACAACAGAAATGCTGTACTTCAAACAAATCTGTTATTTCCTTATTGGGTTACTTTGACTCCCATTGACACGAGTGATTTCCATCCACTCCAGACAGTCATTCTCAAAACCAAACTCAAGTAACTCCAGAAACGGAGAACATTTTTCCTGCTCCTTGCGCTGCAGCAGTCCAGAAGGATGTCAGTGTAAGTTCTATTCTTTTCACAAACAGTAGTATCACAGCTGGCCGAGTGCTTTAGGAGCACCTCGCAGCTCTCACAGCATGTAACTACACACACAGCTTTTGAGAATGGAGCTATTCCACTAGTGATCATAACAATAATGAAAGGAAGGGTAATAATGTGCTTTATGAAATGACTTAGCACTCCCTGAATGGTTTTCTCCGAGCTTTGAAGCCATAAATCTTCAGGAGTTTTGACTGTTAACAGGAGTTATCAGCTGCTTATGCAGTTGGGTTTGTTTTGTATACCTGCACTGCAACAAATCTCTTCCATACTGCAACAGTTCTATTCAGACTCTGAGGCAGAAGCCCGTCTTCATATCCACAGTCCTACTGCCCTACTCCGCAGAGTTATACACTACCTTCCCAAAGTGGCCGCGTCCCAGCATGGCTATGCAGTGAAAATCCTCAAGCTGAACTGTCCTTTTCCTGCAAACAAACATAGAAGAATTCCTGAGACAATACCCAAAAGATCCCGAAAACTTAGGCTTGCAGCTGCTGTTCTGCCACTGAAGAGAGGAGCGGGTAACAATAAAGTGAGGAAACTGCTTTTAGTGGCAGCTATGTGACTTCCATCTGTGCTGGCAACAGGAGCAACAGTTCTGACTCTCCAAGGCTTGCTCTCTGTTGCTTCCCGTAACAGTATTAGTTCCCCTCTAACCCCATCCTTGGGGTAGTAAAATTCAATTTTGCCAACACCCCTTCCAGCAGGCTCAACAGCAATTGTGTTAATCAGACATGAACGCGTCTAGTGCATAGACAAGGGCATAAGGATAAGTTCTCAAACAGGAATTAGAAATGAAATGTGATGAGACAACAGACATAAGAAGTTGCTGGAAAATAAGTAGCTGAATAAAGAGATGCTATAAAATGTTATGTCAGCCACAAAGCGTTACCAAGGAAACTAAGGCTACAGAATTGCTTGGATTTTTATAAAATTCTTTCCAAACAACCCACACCCCAGACGCTTTAGTCCAGAATCATCTTTAAAAGACAGCACACGCTCCATACTCCACCACCGAGTGAAATGAAGGGCTAAGTGTCTACTCATGAAGGACTCAACTCCCTCCTCAGTCTTCTTAGAGAAAAGGCAGGAAGGTGCCTGACTGCGTCCTGACTACAGGGGTTTTAACATGGAACCCCTCAAAAATTATGATGAAGTTATGCAGAAGTTATGAACATAATTCTACCATCTGACCTGCAAGATGAGCTTAGATAGATTTTGCTATTTGTGCTTTTTTGGTCAGTATTAGTTCAACAATTTTTATTTTTTATTTTTTTTTACTTGTCTTGTTTTTGATATACTTACTACTGTAAATCCTTGCTACGCACAAATTGTGTATACACAACTGTCATGGACTATAAACAACCTACTGTTTTACGCCTCCCTACGTAATGAAAGACAGTGTATCTTGCATATCAATAGAAACAGAAGTGTGAGGGATGCCAAAAGTGTCTCTGAAATGTTACTTAGAACACAGACACATCTAAATATGCTATATCATAAAACTTCAAACACAAGGAAGCACTTGAAGACAGTTAAGTGACTTTACCTTCTACTAAAGTCATCTATTACATTGCAGTGTACAGCCCATCAACAGGCTCAGTGTCGGGGTTAATAAGCAGATAAGGCGCAGCTGGCATTTTGACCAGTGAAGTTCAGAGCAGACTTTTCATGGTATTGTCTACACTCAACACTAAGATTCTGCTGCTGAGAAACCAAAGTATACCCGGAGCACGATTTTAGACCACATGCTCAAAAATTTCAGCTCAGTGCCTCTTTAATATGTGACCCAAGACAGCCCATGCTGTCCATAGTTACCTTGGAGATGCTGGGATTGGAAATTCTGTTAGCGCAGAGCTGCAAGACTTCTCCTCAACATGCAGCCTCTTCAGACACTAGGAACAGAAAGAGAATTACTGTGCGTCATCCTCTGGAATCACCACATCAGACCTGAACACCTGCATCCAAATTTTCTCCTCTGTCATGATCCAGCATAACCACAGACAACTTCTTGCAGTTGGTCATCACCTCTGCTTCGAGGGAAATAGCATGAAAACAGGCTGTCTGTGGTCACACAAAACTATTCCCATATTTAATATTTTTTGATAGGGTCAAATCCTTTAAAATAAATGCTTTTAGAAGTCTAGGATAAAACATCTCCTTTCTAGAAAAAAAGGCATCTCACGTCTTAAAGAGTCACAATGATAAAAGAATGCAGTTCCCTCAAAAGAATGCAGTTTCCTCAATCACCAAAGCCAAAGGAGAAAGGGTAAGAAGTTTCAGAACACAAGTTATTAACCATTATACCACTCAAAACAATTTTCCTGCTCCTTCCTGTCAGAAGTAGAGCTCCTCTTGGTTTTGCCAAGTTTCTTTAACGACAGAGAACTTCATCTGGTCCTAAAAGCCTGCCAACCCTCCTTCCCTGTTTTCTCTGTGCACTCATGTGTTCTGTACTCTTGGCCTGAACTCCCAATGCTGACCTACCTCTCATTTTGCTTCTCCAAGAAAAGGAACTTATAACTAAAAAAAAAAAACAATCAAAAAGCAGGGAAAGGAAAAAAAAAAAGGAAAGAAAAAAAAAGGAAAGAAAAAAAAAGGAAAGAAAAAAAAAGGAAAGAAAAAAAAAGGAAAGAAAAAAAAAGGAAAAAAAAAAAAAGGGAAAAAAAAAAAAGGGAAAGAAAAAAAAAGGAAAAGAAAAAAAAAAAAAGGAAAGGAAACAATAATTGGTGCAACACTTTCATGAAGACTCCATGCCAAAATAGCTCACTCGACTCTGAATCCCTGGAGCTCAGCCAGCTAGTAAGGAGGAATCTGCCTAAAGTTAATTTATCCAGTAATAAACAAATAAGAAGAACCAGGCTTGAAAGAATATCAACAAAGAAAAGTCTCCCTATTAGCTCGTTAGACTCCCTCTTACCGGAGAATCTGCAGGAGACGGTGTCGATTCTTTGGAGTTGGCCAGCAAAAAGAGTCGTGGGGGCTTGGGTGGTGCTTCATCAGCAAATGTAAACTTAGCCACAGGAAAGTCACTGCATTTTTAAGACAAAATTGAAGGAGATCGCCTTAGGGCGGAACATTGTACATAAACATCTTTGGAACACCTTTCTATATAAGCAAAGTTTAGTTCAGTCCAATACACCGGACAACAGAACTCCTTGATTCACACCACAACTCTGTGAAGAAGGAAGAAGACACATGCTCTCCGAAATGAATGAAAAGAAAAGTTGGCGATGGTTAGAGTCAGGTTTCAACACTAGCTCTGAAACACAGGTTTGTAGAAATAAGTCACTACGATCAAGAATTTAAAGGAAGTATTGATTTTAATAGCAACACAGTAGTTGACTTGATTATTTTTTTCCCCTATGGCTTGTGAATCAGGGAATACTCTCTTTTAGAGAATGACTAATTCTCTAAAAACTAATTCCCATAATTTTAGAAAATTATTATTTAGAGAATTTTCTTCTACAGCATATTTAAAAGCTTATCTATGAACCTTCCGAACACTACATTATACTAGTGGGTGGGCGGGGTACAGGTAACCTCATGAAAGAAGAGTCATTTTTACAACAATCACATTGCGACCTTGATGACAGTTCAGTTACCGTACTAGTGGAGACATTTAATGAGTGGAATTTTCTTTCCTTTCCAGTGTAGAACCAGTGCATCTTTCCGTGTATATAAAATAACTTTTGAAAATCTGCTTTTTGGGTTTTTTCCGTATCGTGATGTTTAGTTATCACCACTTTTATGCCCACAGTTCTCACCGCAGAGGAAAAGAAAGCTGATTAAGTTCCCCTGGCTCTC
The DNA here is from genome assembly GCA_013399435.1 of Arenaria interpres. Classification (NCBI taxonomy): domain Eukaryota; kingdom Metazoa; phylum Chordata; class Aves; order Charadriiformes; family Scolopacidae; genus Arenaria; species Arenaria interpres. The sequence goes on along the minus strand of VXAK01022493.1, from coordinate 23,324 downwards.
GAGCACACTGCCTGTTAGGAGAGCAATTCTGGAAATCAGTCCAACTGCTAACAATAAATCAGAGCCAGCCCCAGAGTACTGAGCACCCCACTAAAACCACATCGTTTCAGGCAGCATTGGCTTTTCTTAAAATCCTGAATTAAGTTCCACAGATACAATCTTCAAATCAATATCTTCTTCCACCTTAGTAAGGCGCAACTTGATTTTAACGTCTATCCTACACCCGTTCCAGAGTGCCATCCAGCAACACTCAGAACACGACTTACCGACTCAGTTTGGTCACTGAATCAACATGACTTTGCGGAGGAACTGGAGAGAAGTCTGTCTGAATGGGATCGTGAAGTGGGGGACTCAGAGTGCTCATGGAACTACACGGAGGGAGGAAACTCATCATCAGGCGACCCCAAGCTGCAACACTTATGTTCATTTGAGGAGCTCGGAGAAATTCCTTCCCTGGAGGAGTCAGAGTTAAAACACCACTGAGATTACAATGCACAAGTTACAATCTAATGTACTATTAAATTATCAGTTTCACCCAAACACCTGTGGGTTACTCATAAAGGTAGGCCACCCTAGGGAGAACGGGCTTTATTTCAGGGAAGAAAGTTTAACAATGATGATGATGAAACAGATCTACTAGTTCACCTACATTAGCCTCATAATAATAATCCTCATGTAGAAATTGCATAAAACTTTAAAAATTTATTTTATTCTGTCAGGTTTTCCTAAGTCAGGTTATTTCAACACTACATTTTAATCATGCAGCCTGTTAACAGAACGTTTCTGAAAACGTCTTTAAAAAGAGTAAAACATTTGGGATGTTTTCATTATTTTTACTACTTCCTGAAGAATATAAATACAAAAATCTCATTTATCCTCACTGCTAGGGGTTCTCTGTATGTAAAGTCTTACCTTATTCAACTTCACAAGAAAGAATTTGCAGAGGAAAAAAAGAAAACATGCAAGTTATTCCAGTCGCTAAACTATTCATCTGAGACACCAGCTCTAAAGACTTGACAGACAATCAATAGCCTGTTCATTCTACAGTTTTCTCTAATTCAGAGTTTTCCAGAAAACTTTCCAATAGCTGGTTAAACCAATTGCCGTTTAAATTAGTACAGCGTGAGTCCTGGATCTTGCTGAGAAACCTGTTAAATAACTCTTAATTGTATCTTCCTAACAATGTTAATTGTGACTAGAAACACTGGCAACAATATCGCATTTCACACCATGCTGCGGCTAGGCTGCCTGCGCTTTTTGTGACTGAACATTCACATTCTAATAAAGCCCACCTACTTACAGTAATTAGCAAGCATCTTAGTGGCTCACAAATTTAATGGGATAGGAGTGCCCTCACCTACACACGCTAGATAGTAAGAGGTCGGTTCTCTAGCTGATTACCTTTCTGTTTGGGGAAAATGCGTTTCTGTCGCTGCAGTTTTGGCTTTCTCTCAATGACAGGATTACAGAACATCACCTGTCAGAGAAGCAAAGAGGATTTGTCAGGATACTTTGTTTACACTGTGAACACAAAAACTTTTACACGTGCCTGTTCTCTAATCAAATTCTCCATTCGTTTTACCTGTTTGGTAAGTTAGGAGTCACTCCCACAGACAGGCTCCAGACAGCGTTATTCTAGCTTCACCCTCTAAACACCTGATACTTCAGCTGTGGTTTTAAATGTTGGAATTTTCTGCTACCTGAACTGCAACCCCCCACACACATTATGACCAATTTATATCTCAAACAAAATTAATCTAATTTGTAAAACCACACATAAAGAATATAGCCATTTGTAAGGCAAAAAAAAATAATAGTATTCCATGGCATAGAACTAGAACACAAAAAACCAAAACCCAAAACAAACACCAACCCCAAAAGCAACCCACCCCCAATAATGACAAACCACAAAAAAACCAAGAAGGCAGGGAGAAGAGGCAAATTTGGGTACATGAGGTCAAGATCCCACTTCTGGAAAGATAACCACAGGAACTTTCACCACAACACAAAGGAGAAAGTGATGAGGCTTTTAAGGGATTATCTGGATGATCTCTTCATTGATGGTACTTCAAACTCTTTATTATTAGCCTCAGAAAGATGATAAAATAAGCATATCCTAAGGGAACTTGAATCTCTGATTCTACATTCCCTGTGATTCAAATGTGACCATTAAGCCATATGCTTAATTAAAGTATCACCGATGAGTCATAATGAAAGCAAATAAAAACCAACGGATTTCACAGCACACACACATATAATTACAGAGGAGCAGCTGAAGAGTCACTCTGGGCTATGGCATGTGCACATCTATTATATCATGTTGTTCCTTATTCTTATATGTGATTTTGATGCAAAAGGATTTCAGGTGTCATTCTACCCTTCTAGATTACTGTTCCTTCCATTCCTTGTATCCTGGGTTGAACAACTGCTTTCAGGGCAGAGTTTTCTGAAAAAGAAACAAAGCTGACATTCATACCTCTGCAAAAAGCATTCCTTGGGGTTCAAGCGAGAGGCACATCCCGTGACGTTCGTTATCAAGGAAATCATCCAAACGTAAAAACTTCACTGCGCAGAGTTCTCTCCAGTCTCTCCAATAAATTGCAATTTCTAGCTCACGAGACTGGTGGGATGCATGAGTGGTGAGGGAGAAAGAAGAAAACAGAAGAGTTACATGCTGCCCCATGCTCTGGAAAAGGCACACACAGGCTGCTATAAAAAAAAAAAAATAAAAAAAATCAGTAAACTAAACAGTATGCATAAGAAACTTCTTTAATCCTTCTGTTCCTTGCTTTCTCTGGTGTTTTCCAGTTTTCTTAGCTACAGTCCCTCGTGGAGATGGCTGTCTTGGCTCCTCATTTCAGAAATCCCTGAGAGCCACTTTGCTGGTAAGATGAAATAAAACTGCTCAGATAAGGAGAGAAGGACAACAGATGCTGTTCAGGCTGAATCTGCCAGAGCTGCACTGCCTTCAGGGGAAGACTAAGATAGCTGGCACATAAAAGGACACGGGGACAGCAGCAATACACAGTTGAACCAAGTGGAATGGCAGCTAAACGAGCAAATCAGGTAAAGTGAAATGGAAAAACAAACACAATGCAGGGCATCTGGAGCAGACTTACCCGGTCCAGCTCAATGACAAAGCTCTGGTCCCACGCCTGGTTATTAACTGGTCCCCAGTTTGTCTGGCCAACCACTTTATTGTCCACTTTGAGCACAGCAAGGACCTCATCTGAACAAGGAGAAAACATGGATTATAATCTTTTACCAAAGAAAGTCTCTCATGCTGAAGGCAAATATCCCAATCAAATGTAATTTCCAGGAGAGCACCAGGAGGACCATGTATAATGCAATTCATTCTCTCAGTTTTACAGAAACCAAGTTTCTTATAATTACACTCATACCAGGCTAACCCTAGCACCTTGATAAGAAGCCCCTACATGTCACTCACAATTCAACAGGGAACCCCATACTCACTACACGGCTCTTCATTCCGCAGGTACTTTCCTGCAACACTACGGCCATGGATGCCCAAGCCAACTCGTGTTCGGGAAAGAGACCTCAAGTCACTTGGGCTGCCACCAATGGGAGAAGAACTAGTCATTCGGGAACGTCCCGGAACATTTTCCAGTAGGTCCTGACACCCCATCAGTCTCACTTCCAACGTTCCTGAGGAATTTGAGGAGAGTAAAGAATATGAGATAAGGTGATTCCAGTCAGCTTGTCGTCACAGGGGTCCATGAATGTCTCAGATTCATGATTTATTGGTTAACAGCTTAAATCTACTCCAGATTAATAGACTGCAAATCAATATGATCAGAAAGCTCTGTCTGGCCTAAAAGAAATACATCCAGTTCCTAGAAAATCAAATGTCCATGTAACAAGAGGCATTATAACAACGAGAAGAAATGCAACTCTCTTTTTTTTCCCCCTCTGACCTCACAACAACATGCCATGCAGGATTGATGTACCTGTAAGGGCTGTAGGTTTGATGACTGAAGTGGGTTGGATGCTGCCATGCTGAGCTCCCAGGGAGGAAGTATTTACTAGCTCCTGCTTGATGAGTGCTCTCTTTGGGTGGTCTGGAGAAAGCTCACTAAGTTGACGTTCCAAGGACAAGCGCAGCAGGTCAATCTTCTGAGAGGACTCTTGCAAACGACCCTGAGCCTGGCAATACGAAGTAGAACAGAAAGCAAGTAGAAATCTTCAATGTACAGCCCCAGACCAGGTACTACTAATCCTTTATAAATTACTACAGTAAGCTTTAAAAAAACCACAAAAATAGAGCGGATAACATCTTACTAATAAAGGAACAAGATAAAATATTTTCCCGTAGATCCTGACCCCCCCAGTGTCACTTCTGATGTTTCTGAGAATTTTCACCATCAAAACAAGGAATGTTTTCCTTAGAAGGGAAAGTGATTCTGAACAGTCTGTCCTCACAGAAACACAGGACCTTCCCAAATTAATAACTCTTGGCTAGCTCCACTCATGCTAAACCACTAATGTTGAGGAAGAAAGTACTCTCTCAAAAAGGCCTAAGTCCTTACCTCAGCCAAAAACTTGCGATCCTGTACCCGACTCCCTCCTAGGATCTTCAGCACATTTTTTGCCCCCTCAGCGACAGCAGCTTCAATGCGCAGGTGATGCCTCAGCTCCTCAATACGCAGCTCCAAAGCACTGATGGTGGTCCCCATCCTCACTGGCCATTTTGGAGATAAAAGATGGCATGGGTGAAAATTGACTGAGTATTCTGAATCTTGTGGCTTTGACCACATCTGTTCTGGGCTGTATCGGTTACTTAAAACACCTTACCTGCTGGATCCACTGTATCTTCCATCCCTCCGGCTGACTGAGATACTTTCACAATGTGCATGCGGATGATTTCAATCTTTGTCTTGCTGTCCTGAAGCATCTGCTGAGCTGTAGCCAGCAGCTTCCGCTCCTGCCAAAAAGAAAGCATATGCAGAGAGAGAACCACGCTCATTAAAAATGGATTACAATGATGCGTTCACATAGGAGGTTGAGGTGCTAACTGCAAGAAGGGTTATAAATGATTCTGAAATGGCATAAATAAGCAGTTCTGTAAAGGAGACACCGCTGAGGATCAAGGACTTTGAGATCACGATCTCCATTTGTAAAGGGAAAGGGCAGGTCAAGGACATGTCCAGTTAATACCAAACCTTACAGTCACTGAGACTTGTGGTTCACTGGTCAACTGTGCTCACTGTTCTGTGAGCACAGAGGTTTTGAACAAATAAAAATATAATAACCCTCTACACTGCTGGTCTTACTGAATTAGGCTTCATAATAAGCTTGGATTTTTTTTAATTCTCCTTTGACTTTTAGATATGATTATGCCAAACCTAAAAATTGGGATGACTGTGAAACCAGTAAACCTCTGAAATTTTTTCTCACATGAAGGTATCACGTGCTGTGCTCTATCCTAAACAACCTAATGACAGCAAAACATCACATCAACTCAGTGTGCAGTACCAATGCTTTTTTCTTTCCTCAAGTCAGTGATTGAATGACCTCTTCTACTACCCTCACTACCTTCACAGGCTTGCAATGGTTTTTCTAGAGATAACACTTCTACCACGCCACTTCCTATGTGATACTTTTCTCTGGCTCCAATCTGCCTCTAGAATCACCATGAGCATTGAGGTTGGATGCATTAACACCTCCGTGTTGGCATTCAGACAGCTATGTTAAGCATCTAGATCAAAGAAGTGACGCAGAGTCTGTAGCTGGTAGAGAGAGGTAGGTCTTTCCAAAGGGCCATTCGTCTGTTCAAGAATACTAACACGAGCTATTCTATAGGTACCTAGCACTTTCCACGGAGACTAGAGAAGGATTCACATGGTTAAGTTAAAACAACTTGATTCTCAACTCTATCATTAACACCACTAAGCAACATTCAAGAGCAGAAGCATGATCAGCATCTGCCAAGAAAGAATTGCCAAAAGGACCCAAACTGCCAGACTATGCCCATCTGTCCAGTCCAATAACTCCCCTTTAACAGTGATCACCACCAGATGCTTCAGAAAACGACACAGGAAACTTCATCATGGGCCAAAGTGGAATAAACTACACTTTCGGAAAAGACTTTTCCTAACATCCAGTAATTACAGATTGGCTTAAGCTCTTGGCAAATGAAACACGCGCCATCCAATTCTTTTTTGATTCCGGCTAAATTCCTGGAATCTGTAACCTGTTGCAGTAAGTCTTATGCACAGTCGCGGTATTGGTTGTCCTGCGCAGTAACCTGACATGCTGTCACCATGCTGAGCACCAAAATGCACAGCTAGGATTCAGTCAAGTAAGCTCCGCAAATGAATTTCTTTCACATACTAACCACCAGAGAGAGTTTTTGTGTATGGGCTTTAAATGCAAATTTTGATCCAGGAATCCATGTTTCCAAATGATTGCTTATTCTTGCTTACCTTGGATGTTGAATACATCTGGATCATGTTCTCAGCTCCTTGTTTCACTTTCATTTCAACATGGAGCTGCTTTTTCAGAGCTTCAATTTTCCTTGCCATGGGGTCCGGGTTTCTTTCCCAGAGACAAGGATCTGGAGATACAGATCCATCTGCACAAACAATACAATCAAAACCATTAGTCATCTTTTCTTGTGTCATTTCACTGGGTTATAGATGGGTGACTCTATAAGGTCTATAAAAGTATAAAAAGGTCTCATCTACAAAACAGACTGCAAAGCACTTTCAAACTAAACTCAAGCTTATAGCCATAAGTATTTCTTAGCTTACCAGTGAAGCACCCTAACAAGCACTCTGCCAATTTTATATTCATTCATCCTGTAAAATATTTGGATGTTCAACTGCCCAGAAACTCTATTCAAATCTCTTCAATTCCACCTACAGTCTGCTCCTGAATGCTGTCCATACCCAGCACTCTCAACTGGTCTTCTCCCTACACTGATCTCTCCTGTTGCTTCTTCTCGCCTTTATGGTCCCATTCTCAACTTTTCTCTGCACAAATCATTTCATCAGCTCAATACCAACAGAAGAAACTCCCACTGCTTGTGAGCCCTCAACAGAAAAATATATGCATATCAGCTCAATACATGTAAGTACTGAAGCACTATAACACAATTTTCCTGTCAATCATGACCCAAGACCTACCTGTCTTACTGTCCTCTTTGTCTGTTATTACAATCCTTGCATTAAGTTCCTGAAGTTCCCAATGTAGTTGCTCCAGTTTTCGGTTGGAAGACTTCAGCACATGCTCTATATGAACAAGATTCTTTCTGTCTGTTGTCGCTTTGCGCAGGTTTTCTGCTCCCTCTTTAATCTTCAGTTCCTTCTGTATTGCACGGCGAAGCAGTTCCTTCTCACCCTCCAGTTTTTGCTGGAAGCTTGGATCCATTAAGTTCACACCATTGCCCAGCTGCAAGAGGCAGCTGCCCTGCAATCAAGCAGCATCGGGCAAGAGGATTTCAGAGATAACACAGTTCAACCATTTTTATGATATAGCAATACCCTCATAAGATTCCACTCCTTCATTCCATTTAGAAACTGGTTCATACAAATTCTGAAGCCAACCTTTTCACCAAATTTTCAAGAAGATGAGACCTACACTTAAATTGCAGAAGACAGAATATAACTTTAATCTTAACATGCCTTAATTTGGTTTCAAACCATACTGGAGAAAAACCTTCACCTTACTCGTCTCCTTGTTATTTAATATCTACACACACCTTTGTTTCCAAGTATCAAAGCCCAGCCAATATTTGCCCTTGGTTTGATCAACATTAACTTTTACTGGTATGCTGTAGCAGATACAGATTTTTATCTGAACGTGTCTTGATGCCAACTGTTCGAAGACACTTCTCAACTAACTGTTAGGGCTTTTTAGGAATGTCACAAGCGTGCATTAACTCTCAGCTGTTACCCCTGAAGAAGTAAAATGTAAAACCTACAGCTGTTTCTAAAAATGCACAAGTAAAAGAGTAAGCTTCACTTTCTGCTGTATCTGAAAAGGGAACCAAACTGTTGACTCAATTTCTATTCTTCTTGTGATTTACAGGAAATAAGGCTGCTTTAAAGCACTGATAATTTTGAGTTGCTTTAGTAGCATTCAAGTTTGTTCTGGGCTTTGTTTTACATCATTTGTTTTACATCATTTTCACTACTACTTGTTCCAGTGATGTGTGCCTCATCAATAGCTCTGGACAGAGATGCTCTCTTTATAGACTCTGGACATACACAGTATCAGCAGCAGCAGCGGAGGTATATCTCACTGATCAAATAAGCACAAAGATGTTTACACCATAACAAACAGATCCAAGCAAGAGGTTATGCTTTTCTCTTCAACAGTAAGAGTGGTTTTAAGGCTTTAATTGCTCAGAGCAATTAATATACTAATAACCTAACATTAACAACTCATCATACTCCCTGCTTAAATGCAAAAGAAATGGTTGCACAGTCAGACTCCACTATACCAACCAACTTAATGTCATACAGCACGTCAGTGACTAAAGACAGGAATCCCAACTTTTTTTCACACTCTTTCATCGGTTGACCACATTTCCAACAATAAACCACATTGGGTTTGTGTTATTTGTGTACATTACTGCACTTGAAGAGTGTGCTGTGCATCCAAAGCCTATGTCACTCACACAGAAACAATTATTTAATCATATCTGTGTATTTTGTTTCACACCTCAAAGACCCAACCAAACATCCTCGATCACTTTTTGCTATGCTTTCCGTCTAACAGCAGAGTAAGTAAAGAAGAGGGAAAAAAAATTATTTTAAAGTTGGCCTAAAACCAAGCTGGGTCTGCAACAGATACGCAATAACCAAAATAGGAGTTGTTCAGTAACAAAACTGTTCAGTTGTTCGGTAACAAAACAAAAAGGTTCAGATTAACATCCTGGTTTCAGGAAGTTCTCGCCCAATTAGTAAAGCCAGGAACTAAGCCAGAGCTTTGAAAAACATCCCAAGTTTTCTAAGGAAGAACTTGAATCACGGAGTTCCTGAGTCACAGGCAACCTTTACTAGCTGTAAGTTGGAAAACCAGAAAGCTCTTTATCCAGTCTGTAGCAAGTAACTAAAAGCAGTTTGCTGGTTATAATTCTCAATTAATTAATTAGGAAAAAAGCATACAGATTTATTTTCCATCCAAACTATGCAAATGGCTGCAAGAAATCCACCCCCTGGATCCGCCCAGAGCCATGGAATGAGTAGAGATGCAACAGTAATACCAATAAAAAGTGCTGAATATGGATAACTCGGTTTTGATTCAGAGAACAGGTACAGTCTGAGCAGTTTTCAGGTCAATTGTTCCCCACATTACTCTCTGCCAAAAGCTAGTCTGAATACTAGTTCAAGCACCATGCTTATATATTTAGAATGTAAGCATGGTAATCTTTTACCGGACCTTTCTTCCCCTCTATCGTTCAGAGAGTGACGTAACATTGACATTGGTTCCACCAGGAAGATAAAATATTCTATTATCAAAGAGGATGGGAAAGCTGAATTTACATTTGGGTTTTTGCATTTTGCATTCTGACTCAGGAATATCGGTGGGGTGTCGGGATCCTGCCCCAGCTCATGCTGCAGCTGTTCCCGAGTTCCCCGGGAAGGTCAGTCCTTCAGGGTACGTCTCCAATGCAATCCCAAAACACGTTCACAGCTTGCAGAGAAATACCCAGGACAGCTTAAATTAGCTTGCTTTTGGTACTTATAGTCAGGCTGCCAGAATTCAACCAGGGCTTCCGCCGGACTTGTGTCGTACCGAGGTGTCTAGACTGCTTCCTAACTAGCAAAAATTTCAGTGGTATCAAAGTCATGCTCAGTCCTTTGGATTGCAGCCCAGGGAGGTGCCATCCCCTCATTATGCCTGGCCTGGCAACGAGCTTCACCTGCACAAAGCCCAGAGTCAACCCTACCCTTACAGTTTCACCACTGACACAGAAATTGATTTACGATTCAATTTAATGAGCTAGCGACAAGGAGGCCTTCCCCCCTGGCAGCCCACATGTGTGTTCACGGGACATTTTAAATCGCATACTTCACGGCAACTCTGCGCTGCAGGGACGAGGCCTGAGTCGGGCAGACTCACGCTAGCCACATTCACTCTTTACGAGAAAAAAAAGTCACCTCAAGGTTTGGAAAAAAAGCAACTGCAATCCTGTCTGGAGCCAGTTCCCCTTTCCAACTGGTGTTAAGGGCTGGTGAGGGCGGAAAGCGGCGAGCCCAGAGAGCGGGCTGAGCCACAGGGCTGGCAGCGAGCGCTCTTTGTGCCGCTCTCTCCATCCCTTCTTTCCCAGATTAGGCTTGAAACGCCTCAAGGAAAGAGGGCAGGGCATCTCCTCCGCTCCGGGGCGCTTATTCCAGAAATAAGTGTTTTTCCCAAGCACGGAGGCTGGCTGCCCTCCCCCGGCTCCCTCCCGCCTGCCAGCCGCCTCGCCTCCCACACCCCCTCCATGCCGAGAGGGGATTTTCCTCAGCGGGCACCAACTTGGCCCGAGCCCCGTTTCCCCTGAGGCGAGGACGGACATTTTGAGGGGAACCCACCTGCTTCGCAAAGACTCTCCCAACTCCCCGGGGCGCGGCCACGGCGGGAGGCCCCACTCCCCCCGCCGCCGCCCTCTCCCTCCCCGGGGCCGGGGGCTACCGGCGGTGCTTTCTCGGAGGGAGGATGGAAGGGTCCCCCAAAGGGCGGAGGAGGCCACCCAAGAGCGCCGCCCAGGAACCCGCTCGCCTGAGGCGAGGCTCCCCCCTCCCCTCCCGCCATGCTGGCGGCCCCTCCGAGCCCTCGGCGCGGCGCTCACCTGCGGGGTCCCCGCCGCCATTGCTCCGTACGGCACCGCCAGCAACCGGCACTTTTTTCAAACTTCAGCCTTCCCCGGGAAGCGGCCCGCCGCCGCCGCCGCCAGCGCCCTCTCGCGGGGTGCGGGCCCGGGAGAGCTGCCGGCGGGCGGCCCTGAGGGAGCGGGGCAGCCTCCCTTGGCCGCACGCCGCCCGGGCCCTGCCCTGCCCTGCTCTGCCCCGCGGGGTCCTGGGCCAGCCGCGGCTCCCGCCCCTGCCTGGAGGGAGGTCGTCCCTCTGCCTTCGCCCGCCCTGAGGGGAAATGCGCAGCCGAGACCTGGCGGCGAGGTCCCAGCAGCCCGGCCGGGATGGCGGCGGGAAAGGAGAGAGGCGCGACAGGCCGGGCGCTGAGGAGACTGAGGTACCTCCCGCTTCCCAGCGTGGACATCGCCCTCCGCCTTGGGCTTTAGGGGGTGGTTGTCCTCTTTGGGCGCAAAAATTGTGGGTTTGTGCCAAAGGGGACGGTGCGGGGACGAACACAGTGACAGATCTCCGTGACTCGGGCCCCGCTCGATTCCTGACACCTCCTGAGGGAGCTGGGCGCTGTGAGGAGAAATCCCTGTGGCTGGCCCTGGCCTGGGCCCAGTTTGCTGTGGTGAGTCAACCAGGTGGTTTTCTAATTTTAGTTCTCCGGATTGAATCGTAATCGGTGTTTGTTCGAAAGGGAAGGAGCAAGCCACAACTCCCCTTTAGATAGGATGTATCCCTGGAAAAGGGGGCCATACCCATCTCCAGTGCTGGTTTCTGACTAACTTTTTCTCTGCAGAACTGGCCCCCTACACGTAGGATCTGGGGTTTCAGCTCAATATTTGAGTGAAAAAAATAACCCGAATGCACTGACAAGGCTGGCAGTAATCCCCCAGCTCTCATGAGGGAAAAAACACCGTGCTGCTGTACTGCCATCGTGTCACCCAGAACCGATAACGCTGCGTGCCAGAGGCCCAGCGTTTAAAACAAGTGAAAAAGATAATTATTGCTTTCAGGTGGTAAAGACCCTTGTAAGATCCCTCCTCGGCACTATTACCTAATACTATTATCGCACTATTACGCTTTTTCAGTCCTGGAGCAATACACAGCTTTGAGTCAGAAGGCATCTAGAGGTAATAGTATTCCCGCATACAAATTTAAAACTGTACTAATAAACAAAAGTGTTTTCCTTTTATTTAATTAGACCAGTTTGTTGGTGGTTTTTTTTTCTAGCATAAGCATTTTGTAAATGATCTGCAACTGAATAATTAGTAAAAGGAAATCACCAGAAAATGTAAAATTTAAATCTAGCTTCACTGAGTTGAAGTAATAAAGCCTTGAAGTTCTATAAAACCTTCAAACATGCTCCTGTTGTTAATACAAGTGCTTTATTAATATAAACTCTTCTGAAACCTGTTGCTGTCTGTAACATGGTTCAGGCCTTGCTTAGTGTTTAAGGAATGATTTTAATTAGCCCGTTCTTTCAGTGGAAATCCTGGAAGGGGGAAAGTCAAACTAGAAGGTGTGGATTGAGTTTGGGAGGAGCGGGGACACCACTGTACCTGTAGCGGGCAAAGCCCGGCCCAGCAGATGGGGCTCAGGGCTCCGTCAGCTGGAGAGGGGTTTGGTGGGAACCCTCAGCAGAGGTTGGTTTGCCCCCCACTGCCCTCGAGGTTCACAGGGGGACTCCCCCTCTTTCCTGCAGGCCTCATACCCCTCCAGCTGAGGCGGAGGAAGGGCTGGGGGGACAGTTCAGGGAGTCTGGGGAGCCGGAGCGGGCTGAGGACCCTGTGGCTGAAGGGGCTCCCCAGGCTGGGGGTATCAGAGTTATCCCCGAGGGAGGACAGTGTGTCCTCTGGCTTGGCAGCCCTTTTTTCCCACCCTGGTCAGAGATGTCCCTGGCCACCAGCATCCCAACCGGGGCTTCAGCCCATCCCACGGGCATGGTTCAGCCATCCCCTGCAGATAGAGGGGGGCCCGGTGCGTGGGATCAAGCAGTTCCTGCCCACCCGGTAACCTCTGTCCCACGGGAAAACGAGTGTCGCAGAGAGGAGCGCACAACTTGCCCGTCCAGCCCTTCCAGGATCCCGCAGGGCACGACTCCTCCGGGTACCGGGGACACCTCGGGGCCCGGGCCGGCCCCCTCCCCCCGCTGCGGTGGTGCCGCCGCCGGGAAGGGGGAGCGTGTGAGCGGCCCCGGGGGCGGGCGGGCCGCCGTTTCCCAGCCCCCCGGGGATCGAGCTGTGCGGTCTCATTTCGGGCGCCTCCCGGAGGGGTTGCCGGGGGGCTTAGGCATGCCCTAGCGGTGAACCGGCAGCCCCTGCCTTCCGCTAAACCCGAGAAGGGACGTGCGCGGCCCCGGCTTGCGGGCGAATTACGGCTCCAGGAAAGCCTCTCGCCGTTTTGCTTGCGGGTACGCTAGCGCTTAAAAAGGGGGGAGAAAAGAAACGCAGGGGAAGGATGCCCTCGCTTCCCGGAGCCCTCTGCCTCCCACCGTGGCCAACTTTCCCCTTTTATGCTCCTTCCCGGCCGGCGGAACAGCCCTCCGGGATCAGCAGGCAGGAGCACCCCGGGGGAGCGCTGCTACAGCCCGTGACCCTCCCGGTAGCTCCCGGGGACACGGTGCCGCGGGGAGCCGGCCCCAGCGGGTACAGCTCTGCCTGGAGAGGTCGGAGCCCCACCGGCTCTGCTAAGGCTCCGGGAGTTCTATGTTTTACAGGGCTCCCTCCACTAGAGTACATTCCAGCAGACAAGGTGATGGATCAAGAGAAAAGTCTTATAAGTTTCCATTTTTAATCCAGGAGAGGGAGGGCAAGAGGTTAAGCATAAATCTGTTCCCCGGAGGAAGCAGGCATCTTGTTACAGAGGCACTTGGGACCTCCTGTCCCTGATAGCCATAAGAGAAGGGAGCACTGCCAACCTCACTCATCAAAGAGTTGGGACTAATAACTGATTCTTTTGAAAAAGACTCTTAGAAATGGTAACATCAAGTAACAGTTAAATGTACTTTAATTCCTTCAAACAGAAGGATATCTTGAAGGTACATCAGAGAAATTATTTCATTGATTTCAGTCTTAAAAAAAAAAAAAAAGCATGGCTTCAAAATTGAGGAACAGTATCCAATAAACAAAAGTACTATCGTTATGCACCTGTTTTAGTGCAGTACAAAGAGAAGCTTACATATTCAAATGAATGGCATAAATGACTGAGAAATCAATTCAGATAATGCTTGTTTACAGGGACAAAAACTATGTTGACAAGTATGAATAAGCACACAGATAATGTTTTAAAAACCCAAACCTTGCTAACTGTATTTACACACACATGGATGTACTTGCTTTCCTTTAGCACTAGAAATTACAGACAAAAGATGCTATTTTATAGCAATTAAACTTCAAACAAAATAAAAGTAACCTTTGAGTCATTTAAGTCATACAGCCCCAGCACAGAAGCTTCACCTTTATGTAATTGCTGCCAAGTCTACAGTCTAACCCTGGAAATCCAGGCTGCAAAGTTTGAATTCAGCTTCCACCTCTGACAAATTTCACTTGGCAGGATTAACTGGATGCAAGGAGATCAAGCAGATGTGGGGAATTAATGAGAGATACAGATAGGTATTTAACAAGAATGAATCTCCTATTCTTATCCAAGGTGGATGTCTACCTCTAAATGCTCTTTATGTGCATATACAAATTAAATCAAGTAAAAATGGACACCCATTACATCTATCAGCCAAATTAGAGACATTAAGTGAACAGTCAGAGCACACAATGGCCATCTGTAGTATTTCTTCAGTGTTGCAGAGAGATGTGTTAATCCCTACTCATTTCCATTGCTAGGAAAAAAAAAAAGTAGTAATTAAGATTACACTTAACAAATCTGGTTTATTCTTTTAGCATGTTAGCCAAGAGCACTCTTTAGCCTTTGCCAGGAGTAAGCCCTTAAGTTTCACAGGAAATTCACTATTATTAGTACAGTAGTAAGAATGTTTTGGCACCCTGTAAAATCCTAAAGAATGTGCAACAACAAAAAAAAAAATCTCAAAAGTAGCATTTCATTATCCAACTTCTCATTTCTTGTTCACGGTATTTGACTTCACAGAACCTGAAGCTTTGATTACTTTCAGAACAGTTTTTATAGGTTTTCTGCTAGTAACCCAACAGGGGTGTAACAATGGCACAGTATTTTTCCTGAAGCATTAAAGCCTAGGAAAATACTATTTTCCTTGAAGAACTACAATCAATTAGGACTACATAAAAATTAAGTAACGAGGCATCATGGCAAGTAATAGCACATCGACCCTCTACCACAACAGGAAGCGGTTTTCAGTCGTACAAAATGGAATCAAATGAAAAAGAATCTAAAATTTATACACTTCATAGGTTTTGTTCCTTCTCTCTAGATGGTAAGAAACCATTACCAATTAACATTTTACTTTGCTCTGCAAGCAGGATCAGGGCAGAAGCTTTTGTTGAGATGGAATAAAGTAAATGGTTGTCTTATTTTTGCATTGATCACATGCAGACTGGATGTTGCATTGTCTCTGATAACTGGATTGAATCCAAGCTGGACCAGACGCTTAAGAGAATGTTCACCCCACACATGTCATTTGGGCATGTCTCAAATAGAGATTTATCTTGTTCTGCTAAGTGTATTCTTAAGCATCAAACAAAAGCTGAATTTGACTATAGCAAATTCTGTGAGGAAAAGGAATCAGAGAATAAAACAGCAAGTCTTCCCAGAAGACAGTCTTTTCTACACATCCAAAGAGAACTAGCTGTTTGAATTTTAGATTAGCTGATACAACATTTTTTTTAAATATTTCAAAAGCACAGCATGTTAAAACAATTTTCATTACACTTTGTGGAATACCAGTACCAACAACCTCTATGTGAAATTGTTACAAGCTACTCAAATGCAGTCTCTTAAAATGAAAAAGAGAAGAGTATATCTAAAGCATATATACATGCTGCTACCAAGGAAAGAAAGCAGTGAAGTAGCAACTTTTTATACACGAGCTTTGCTAAGAAACTTGCTCTTTGAAATAGCCCAAAAATTAGCTTGCACTTTAGATTTATTTTCAACTGGAAAGACTTACAAAAACACCCAAATCTTATTATAAGACCCCTTGGTCTTTTTATTCTGAGCTTGCATGATATTTTCATGCAAACTGATTTACTGGAGATACAGTACCGCACATTACTACTTAAAAAAAAATAAAATCTAAGCAGCAAGTGATTTTTCTTTTTGCAAAACATGAATATAAACCTCTGTCTTCACACAAGGCATATGCACCTTACAGCCCTGAACACAGGTAATTCAAGAAATGGAGTGTGCAGCAGGAACTACCAAAAGAAACATCCTCCAAGTACTGAAATAGTTAGTGGAAACTAAATGAACTGATTATCAGTCCACGCAGCCACAAGGCTGCATTGCTCTACATAAATACTGACCAAATGCCCCCAAAAATGCCAAGAACCTACAAGAAAGTTCAAAACGGGATATTAAAACTGTTTCTTTCAGTGAAGACCAACCAGTCCCTTTGTGTACACATTTAGTTTTATTGTAACAAAGCAACTTGTACACTTTAACGTTTAAAACTGAGCATCTTTCTTTCCTTTCCAGTGAAACAAAAAAAAAAAAAAAAGAATTTAAAAATAAACAAGAACAAAATTACAATAGAGAATGTCAATTCCAAATAAGATCCTACAGGTTCTGCTGATTCCCCCATCAAGTGGCAGGGCTCAAAGTCATCATTAGGATAAGATTTTATTTTAAAAGTGTCATCTTAAACTGCAAGGATGTTTGTTAAACATCACAATTAAACATGCCAAAGGAGAAGAAGCCATGTTGTCAAAATGCCCACTTAACCCACCCCAACATCTGAAACCCACCCCGGCTGACCTTCTATAACCCCATTTATTTTTATTTT
>VXAK01022489.1:0-20200 GCA_013399435.1 Arenaria interpres | reverse complement strand
AGATGTTGAGTCTCTGATTAAAGGAATCAAAAATTTTATGTGACTAACATATACAAGCGTTTGAAATTGTAAATTGTGTGCATGTAGCAAATTGTCCTCGCTCTTCTGTAATGCTGTAGACATACACAGGATGTGCAGTAACATTAAAACAGATTGATATTTTTCTTCTTGCAAAAAGGAGCAATGGCAACAGCTTCTAAAAACTATAAGACAAATATCTTCTACAGTAAATAATCATATATTGTGTGAGAGATATAGTAAACTAGATTTACAAAGTACTTGGTACAAAAGGCAAATTTTGTACAAGCAAAACCATTTTGATAAATGGAGTGTAAAATGTAAACTAATTGTGTCCAAAATGCTCAGTCTGTTCCCTTGTTTAGTTTCAGAGTTACACTAAAGAAACCATAACCTTGAACACACAACTCGAGTGTCAGAGATGGCCTTCATGTGTCTGTTATCCTTTCCTGACAATACAAATAAAAACTTAATGTATTTGCATTTCTTTTTGTCTTGCCACGCTTCTGAAGAGTGAACGTACGTTTAGGTAAAAATTATATGCAGAAAATATCCATTGGAAACACTGCTGAAAGAAAACAACCTGAAGTTATTATGAAAGTTTGTTTAAAGAGGATTCTGCCTTTGCTTTTTACAGCTGGATTCAAAATGGCCTAACTTTTGTCTTTCTAGAGTTATATTGACAGGGCTTACTGAAAATGATACCTTGAAGAAAGAAGTTGCACTGTAATATCAATGATGAGTAAAATTTTCTTAAACTATTTAACGTTAAATACCATAGACATGACCAATCTTTGGTTCAGGTTCCTTACATCAAGGTCCATTTTATTTATTAGATGAAATGGTTTGCGGTCAATCGTGGTTAAGAAGAGGAAGAGAAAGAAAACATTCTTTTTCTGACAGAAGAATTATCCTGCTTTCTTCCCTCATAGTTTATATGTGAAGTACCTCAACTGCTGCTGCACGTGTGCTGAGTGAGATCAAGTGATTAGCGTAACTTAGGCAAACAGTATTATAGCTGACAGAGCTGAACTGGTTTGCTTCCTTTTAAGGAACAAGGGTGTGTCTTGATTTATAGTAAGATATCTCTAGGCATTGCTCAAATATACACATAAATAATATGCTGTTATTCACATTCATGTTTTAATGTTAAACTGTAGTGAAGTACTGAAATACCCACGTGGCAGATACACCAGAAATACAAATGAATAAGTGCATCTGCATTTGTAAATTCATATTAAAAAAATGAAGAGATGTATATATTTCAAAGACAATACACTTTGCTGTTTATTAAAATATTTTGACTTCCCGCCAATATGTATTCTACAAGGCTTTTTATTTGTCTGTTGTTAGGCCTTTTGCCATCAAAACAAAAATTCCCTATAGCCTCCAATCACAGAGGCAGATTAATTGTACTAATCAGCGTTTCAAAATGGATGCAGGCTTAATTAGCCAATACCTTTTCTTTTAAGTTCTTGTTCCCATACAGATACAACCTCTGGGTATTTCAGTGGAAGTGCTAAACACCTCACATGCTTGAGTCTTTTTCCTATTGTACTGCAGTATAAAGAAATTCACACTGCCAGGAGGTACATCATTGCAAGTCACTACAGTTTTTTGGTTTTTTAGAACCCTTTTCCTAAATGTTTTATGCATGTAGTATTGTGAAAGATGTTGGTCTGCTGCATGAGATCCATTCTATTTACAGAACCATAAAGTCTCAATTGTGGTAGTACTGTCCCCCCTACCTGTTATTCTACCTTAGTCCAGGTGGCCTGAGGAACTAGTTTTATCTCCAAAATTTGTTCAGTTATTTTTCCTGATATTGCCATCTCTGGTCCTATACAATGTCCTCTGTGCTGTTGAATAATGTGTACACTGACATTGCCTAGAACTAAGCCTTCTTTAATTTGAAGTATGAACAATAAAACTTATGATATCTGATAGATCTTGTTACTTACTATCTTGCGCTTAATCATAACTGAAGCAACTTCATTATGGACCACACTGTATGAACTCTACGTATGCACACCAGTGAAAAAAAGACCCATCACCAAAACCTGACATTTTTCACAAATGAGACAAGCAACATGAAGACATATATACCATTAATTTGAACTTGAAATTAAGTTCACTGAAGATATCACTGAGCTAGCAGAGGCCAAAACATTCATGCCGTAGCTTTTAACTTCTTATGAATATTGACATTTCTAGCTGTGACTACAGTACAAGCACCGTCTGAGTTCTGTCTACATGCATCAGGTAAATACATCAAAGGTCACAAAATGGAATTACACAGAAAACGCTGTGAAGGCTGATACTTAAGACTAACTTAAGTCTAGTTCATTAACATAATATTTTTTCAAGCTTCTCTCTAGGAATAGCAATTTTAATATCATCTTTGCCATGTATTTTAGCCAGCAGAGATACCGACAAGTGTCTGAAAGACAACTCAGCATTCCACTATTACACCAGTTCATTTGTCATTAATTTCACCAAACTCAACCATATGGTCTGAAATTTCTTATGCTAGTGTCAGCTTCAGACTGTGGACTTTTTAGAAACTGTAATTAAAACAGTTTGGCACTTTCTCAGAAAAGAAACCAACCCCTTTTTGCTTCTGTTAAATAATTCACTGTCTGCTCATTTTCCCCATAAATTCAGTGGCCAGTTAAGAGAGAGAGACCCTATAGTTTAAGGCAATAGAAAGGAATAATGTGGGTTTTACTGAGTCCATCCACTTAAATATTTTACCAGAACAAGAGAGTATTTCTGAAACATATCTCCCAATCACCCACAGTATGTGGTCTTGTGTCACTCCATGGAGAAGTCGAAGAGTGAATAAACTGTACTCCTTTCAAACAAAAACAAATCTGAAGATTTGTTGCAGGAATATATCCAATATGCTCCAAATGCTAATGGGTCCTCAGTCCACAATCATGACTAGGGTCAGTTTGAAGTAAAACTCCTGGAATGTATATAGCCTAATTATTAGTTTCCTTCCTAAGGCAGGAAATAGACAGCCCTACCTGAGGGGATGCAATACTGGATCTGACAGTCACCAATGCAAGTGAGCTCATCAGGGATGCCAAAATTGGAGGCAGCCCAGGCTGCAGCGATCATGCCCTGGTGGAGTTCACAGATCTAAGGGATATGTGACAGATGAGGAGTGCAGTCAAGACCCTGAATTTTAGGAAAGCAAACCTTCAGCTCTTCAAGGAGTTAGTCAAAAGGACCCCCCAGGAAATGGTCCTCAAGGACAAGGGGGCAGAATGATCTTTAAGGATGCTTCCCATAGAGCACAAGAGCTCTCAATGCCCTGGTGTAAGAAATCAGGCAAGGAAGGAAAGAGACCAGCATGGCTGAGTCGGGACCTGCTGGTCAAACTACAAAGCAAGAAGAAACTGGACTNATGAAGTTCAACCAAGCCAAGTGCAAGGTCCTGCACTGTGGTCATGGCAATCCCCGGAACAAATACAGGTTGGGAGGGAGAATGGATTGAGAACAGCCCTGAGGAGGATTTGGGGGTGTTCATGACATAGACCTATTAGAGAGAGTCCAGAGGAGAGCCACGAAGATAATCAGAGGGCTGGAGCAGCTCTTCTCTGAAGACAGGCTGAGGGAGTTGGGGTTGTTCAGCCTGGAGAAAGGAAGGCTCTGGGGAGACCTTATAGCAGCCTTTCAGTCCCTAAAGGGGGCCTGCAGGAGAGATGGGGAGGGACTCTTTATCAAGTAATGTAGCGATAGGACAGAAGGTAATGGTTTGAAACCAAAAGAAGGAAGATTTAGATGAGATATTAGGAAGAAATTCTTTACAGTGAGGGTGGTGAGACGCTGGAACAAGTTTCCCAGAGAAGTTGCGATTGCTCCATCCCTGGAAGTGTTCAAGGCCAGTCTGGATGGGGCTTTGAGCAACCTGGTCTAGTGGGAGGTGTCCCTGCCCATGGCAGAGGGGGTTGGAACTAGATGATTTTTAAGGTCCCTTCCAACCCAAACCATTCTATGTTTCCATGATTAGGTGCAGCTCCCCCTGCCATCATTGTTGTGTGCTACTTACAAGCAAGGGTTTGCTTATAGTACTCACAGACTTTTTTCTAAGTTTTCAATATAAACCGGCTGAGAACAGAGTCTGAAAATGGTTGGAGCCAGTAAAAGGCTGTAGAGAAGAAAGGGGACAAGTAGCAACAAATTGTATCATGGTTGTTTCCCACACCTTGACGCGGTTACAGCTCTAGTGAGCCAAAATGCATAACTTCCCAATAAGACGAAGGAGGCACCCTCTTTTCATGTTCTCCATGATATACCAATGATTCTCAGAAGTTAGAAAAGAAACATCTTAACTTTAGTCAGGCCCATGACAGCACCAAAGGAGAAACCGTTCTTTGCTTTGAAATCCTTCAGGAAGTTTTATGTCTCTCCAAACAGGCCTCTCCTTTCTGAATATGGTAAAATGCAACAAAACACACAGTAATATAACAGTTATCATTGCCCAAGTCGTAAAGCTTTGCTTCTTTGTTTTTATTTAAACACAGACAATTTTAACCAAAAAAGTATTTGCATAATGTCTGCTCTATAAGCACAACAGGTTAAATCATGAGGAAAAAAAAAAGTAAAATCTAGTCAAGGCTGTCCTCAGCTCACTAACTGGGGATTTTGCAGAGTGAAGGGGATCCTGAAAGTAGGAGGCCTACGTCTGGAAAACTGTATGCAAAGTTAACATGAATCAGAAAAGCAAATTTTGACTATGTAGGAAAACATACTCTGGCTTGTAATATTTCATACGAATTTCAAGTAGACACTTCTTTAAATAAATCTGGCCTGTCCATGGAAAACCCCTTGTTGACTTCTCAAAAGTCTTTCTGGACAATTGTGGGGATTTTTTTTCCATCCTTAGATTGAAGAACTGTAAAACAATCCCTTTCTCAGATACTTGGAGATTTTAGTCCCTCTGTTACACCTTCTTTTAAAATGGGTTTAAAATATTGCCAGATATTTCATAGTACTGTTTTTTAATTTGCACAGTTGTAAAGATGTTTACAATATTCAGCATTTCTCAATAAAGAGCCTCTACTGAGACCAGCTTAACCTGTTATCCAACAGTTAACCTTATTAACAAGTCTTTTGCTCTACTTTTGCACCATACCAAAATCATTGAGTTTATAAATGTGTAGCTTATAGCGGCAATATCAGCAATCAGTCTATTTGCATTTTTTCTTGTAACACTCAAGTGAAAGATAGTATATTTTTAGACATTTCCTAATTTGTGATAGGTTTTCTTCTCCTTCTCTTTCTCATATCAGGCTGCTTCCTAATGAAGGGACAATAAAAGAGTAAATTACAACCCCTCAGTGGGGAAAAATACATCTGTGCCAGGAATCAGATCTTCACATCTGTCAAAAGAGTTGACAGGACTTTTAACACATTTGTTCATTACGAATAGAAAACTGCTTTTATCACCCAAAAATAAGAAAAAGGGAGGGAGGGGGAACACAACACAGCACACACCCTATAAGCTGTTCTCTGACAGTCAGGATTCAAAAACTATGTAATGATAAAAAATTCAAGAAGTTTATTTAGCAACAATGACAGAAAAACAGCTCAATTTGAGAAAATTATACATAAAATTTGAAATTTAGAAAAATTGAAAATATTATTTATTACATGAACTAGAAAAAGGGGGAAGGGGGGGAGCAGAATCTAATTCCTAATTCTCTCTATAAATCTTGAAACAATCACAGAAACAGTCACTGAAACAAACCTATTTAAGTACTACAGATAAAACAGCTCTACCTCTGATTAGAAGGAAAAGGTCACCTTCTTTTTCATCATATTCATGTAAGACATAGTCATCCAAATTAATGATTAGATAACAGTTCTGAACACCTACCAGTTTAAAATCAAGAATCATTCAAGTTCTTCACATTTAAAAGGCCTCCATTTTTTTTGTTACTGCATATCTAAAAGAACAGCTGCAAGTTATCATCTCTGAGTTTGTTACAAATTGAAGAACCACATGCTCTGGATTAACCTGAATGAATTGCACACAGGTGTGAAAATTTAACCTCAGGACAAAGGGAAACTCATACTCCTATGTTAAAAAATGTTATGTCTTAGCTTTCTCCCTATCCTGTTGCCCCCCTCCCCTTTTTTTTCTTTTCTTATTTTTACCAAGGACTATCATGAACAATTTTTTTACAGTTTATACATCTGAGACTAGAGTTCTTTATATTAAGTTAAAATACATATTTGTATACATTAATATATTTTGTATGCATTATATGTAAAGTATATATGATTTTTTTTTATATTATACACAAAGGTACATATATTACACATAAATATCTAAATATCAAGTATATAATATGTAAAATCTGCTGGCTTGTGAAAACATAGGTGAATAGGCTCTTGTGATGTCTTTGGACATTCAAGAGTTTTTCTCATGGTAGCTTTTTCAGTCTAATATTACACATAAGTCAAGGTCATGATTTTTCTTATAAGGTCAATTAATACATGTAATTAAAAAAATAAACAGGCTTATAATTATTTTTTTTAACTCATTTTCTAGGTATAACACATAAACACATAAGGAAGCAACTTCAAAATATGAACAAATTTGAAGCAGTTACACTAGATTTACCTTTGTTATATTACTCAAACAACTGTTTTATCCCCTTTAGGAAAAACAGACAGAAAATTATTATCTTTAGGATCCCTTAACAGTTAGTCAGAACTGGGATTGCTGAAATATGTCATTAATTTAATAAGGAGATTATGACTTTTAATATTCGATAGAATTAGATGACTTAACACAGAAGAGGTTTTCAGTTTGTTATTTATCAACAAAAGTTGAAGGAGGAAGAACTTAGAGTGGTTTCACGTGAAGTGGGCTTTAGTTATTTTTAAAATATCTTTCTTAAAATGTAAATATGCACTACCAATCAAAACTATGTCATAATAAAAAAGCTATAGTTTTAAAAGAGATTGGAAGTTTTTATGTTCTACTTTGCTTGATTAAAACATTATGAACACAATGAAACTCCATCTCTCAGAATCCAGAATTCAACACCATTATATGGAAAGTAAGAACTTCTTGAAGAATTTAGATATCCCAGTAAAAACTGCAGTCAAGAGAATATATATATATATAGTTTTTACAGACATTTTACAGACTTTCCACAGGAGTGGTCCATAGACTAACGGATATATATGTGTTTTATATCAAAGGGTGGGAAGTGGGGAGGAGGGGGCTAAGGAGGTTTTATTGGATACTGTGGGACCTGAGAGTGATGTAAATGGCATGGAATAAGGGGTGGAGAATGTCATGGTTTCAGCTGGTACAGTGCTACCTTTTGGATTTGTGATGGGAATGGTGTTGATAGCGCACTGGCAGTTTTGGTTGTTGCCAAGCAGTCAAGGCCTTTTCTGCTTCTCACACCATCTCACCAGCTGGGATGGTGTGAAAGTGGGCTGGGAGTGCACAAAACGTTGGGAGTAGACACAGCTGGGACAGCTGATCCCAACCGACCAGAGGTTTAATCTATACCATATGATGTTGCGCTCAGCATATAAAGCTGTGGGAAGGAAAGTGAGGCACATTTGGAGTGATGGCATTTTGGCTTCCCAAATAAACGTTATGTGTGATGGAGCCCTGCTCTCCTGGAGATGGCTGAACACTAACTAGACAATGGGAAGCAGTGAATGAATACCTTGTTTTGCTTTGCTTGCGTGCGTGACTTTTGCTTTACTTATTAAACTGTCTTTATCTCAACCCAGAAGTTTTCTTACTTTTACCCTTCTAATTCTCTCCCTCATCCCACCTGGCTGGTGACTGAGCAGCTGTGTGGTGCTTGGTTGTTGGCTGGAGTTAAACCACAAGAGCTTGAAAGACTTTCACATAACCTAAGATGACTGTTTTTAACCACACAGAAGAAACTATCAATATTATTCACTCTTTGAGATGATTTGTCAGTTACCAATGGAATCCCAAACACAGAAGACTATAAGTGAAATAATTTCTTCATTGGATGATGGTAAGTTCCTGGAAGGTGTTACTCCTGCTGCTGATGCTAATGGGGTGGAGAGGAGAGGAAATGGGAAATAGCTGCTGCTGTAGGCATTACAGTTGTAGGCACTAGTACTTTCTCTTCTATACAACATTTTAATGTTATATTCCAACTCATCATTCTCAGAACATCCACTGCTTTGATCTGTTTAACAACAATATATTGTCTAAGTTTTTTGTCACTTTTTCTATGTTCCTATTGCACTTCATTCCTGTTGGCCTATTTCTCCTTCTGTTTTCGTTGTCAGGGAGGCTTATTCTCTTCTTTGTAATCTTTTCTTTGAGAAACTTAACGACTTGTGACTCTTTCAAACCTTTTCAAATGTCTTTGACATTTCTCTTGCAACATCTGACCTTGAAGTAGTGAATACTTTTCATTTCTACTGACAAAAAGACTTTTGCATGTTGCAGAAATTGATATAAGCTGATGTTTGATTTAGTCCTTTTTTCTTATAAGCAACAAAAAAGGGAAGACAATCTTCTCACATAACCTAAACAGTCAAAGAAAAGCAACAATGTGTCAAACTTACAGTGAAAAAGACCAGAGAAGGCCAAAGCCAACCACAACACAGGTTTCCAGTAAATCCTTTCATCAGTAAAATGAAGTTGAGTGAATCACAGAATCACCATGGTTGGAAGGGACCTCTGAGATCCCAAAAAACCCACCAACAACTAAACTAAAACAACAAAACAAAAAACACAACACCCCACCACATCACACCCACCCGCAAATCAACAATCTTGGGCATGCCCTGAAGAGCCATGTCTACACATTTCTTAAATACCTCCAGGGATGGTGACTCCACCACCTCTCTGGACAGGCTGTTCCACTGCCTGACCACCCTCTCTGGAAAGTAATTCTTCCTAATATCTAATCTAAACCTCCCCTGCCCCAACTACAGACCATTTCCTCTGGTCCTGTCATTATTCACTTGGGANGGCACGATGACTTCCCTACTCCTGCTGGCCACACTATTCCTGATACAGGCCAGGATGCCGTTGGCCTTCTTGGCCACCTGGGCACACTGCTGGCCCATGTTAAGCCGGCTGTCCACCAACACTCCTAGGTCTTTTTCTGCCAGGCAGCTTTCCAGCCACTCTTCCCCAAGCCTGTAGCATTGCCTGGGGTTGTTGTGACCGAAATGCAGGACCCGGCACTTGGCCTTATTGAACCTCATGCCATCGGCCTTGGCCCATTGATCGGGTCTGTCCAGATCCCTCTGTAGAGCCTTCCGACCCTCAAGCAGATCAACACTCCCACCTAGTTTGGTGTCATCTGCAAACTTACCGAGGGTGCACTCAATCCCCTTATCTAGATCATCAATAAAGATATTAAACAAGATTGGCCCCAAAACTGAGCCCTGAGGGACACCACTGGTGACCAGTCGCCAACCAGATTTCACCCCATTAATCATAACTCGTTGGGCACGGCCATCCAGCCAGTTTTTTATCTAGTGAAGGGTACACTTGTCTATGCCATGATTCGCCATTTTCTCCAGGAGAACGCAATGGGGGATGGTGTCAAAGGCCTTACCAAAGTCCAGGTAGACAACGTCTTAACAAACTTATAAATGACCATTCACAATGGTCTGAGCAAATATATATTGAGAGTTTTGTAAACAGCACGGCAAAGGAGACTTCTGTGGAGTTTGCTGATGTTCATGTCTGCCACACTTGAGGGGCATCGTGAGAAATGCTAGGAAAATATCTGTATGGAGGCTTAGCAGGTAAGCAATGGCAACTAGTATCATTTACCAGCTGGGGGCCAAAAGTGATTTCTCCGAACCGGAAAACAATTTTATAGGAAGAGAAGAAAGAGTCTTAAAGAGCCTTGAAAGTGCAATCAAAACACAGTATCTACCATGTTAAAAAGGGGGAGCAAGTGGAGAGATGTGAAGGTTCTCACAACTAATTCAATCAAAACCCAGCATCCACCTGTCTAGAAGAAGGGAATCTTTGGCAGCAGGCTGGCCAATTTGGTGAGGCAGGCTTTAAACTAAAGGACATGTGGGACAAGGTCCAAAGTGGCAGTGCTCACACCACTGCAACTAACTGGGGAATAAGCCAGGCCAACCAGAGCAGCAATAGGCGTCCCTTAGCTGCCTCTCAAGATGAGAACCAGAAGACCAACCACCTAAAGTGTATGTATATCAATACACACAGCCTGGGGAACAAACAGGAGGAACTGGAGCTCTGTGCCCAGTCAGAAAGGTATGATGTCATAGGAATAATTGATACATAGTGGGACAACTTACATGACTGCAGGATCACATTGGATGGCTATAGGCAGGAAGACAGGCAGGTAATAAGAGGAGGAAGAGTCATGCTCTATGTTAAGGGTAACCTTAAATATATAGAAGTCAACTACGATGATTGTGGAAGCCCTATCAAAAGCCTCTGGGTCAAGATCAAAAGGGTCATCTCCAAGGGCAATCTTACAGTAGGCATCCACTACCAACCTCCAAACCATAACAAAAAGGTCAATGAAGCAATACTTGAGTCACTTAAGCAAGTTTTGGGTCAACTACCAGGACATTTGTTGGAAGAACAATACAGCAGCTCCTATGTAATCCATCAAGTTCCTGGAATGCTTCCTTATACAAATGTTAGATGTGCCAACCAGGAATGAGGCACTGCTGGACTTGCTACTCACAAACCAAGAAAACCTGCTTTGTAATATCTTGGTTAGTGATAGCCTTGGCTGCAACGATCACAATATTGTGGAGTTTGGGATCCCGCTGAGCACCCTGAAGGTTAGTACAAAGACAAAGGTTTTAGATTTTAGAAGGGCAAACTTCAGGTCACTCAGAGCTCAACTGTGAGTGGGAAGATTCTTCTTCTGTGGGAAGATTCCATGGTGGATAAAGAAGCTAGTGAGTGCTGGGAGTTTTTTAAGAGTGCTCTCCTGGAAGCATAAAACAGTTTATCCAATTTAAAGGTAAGGGAAGTAACTACAACAGGAGACTCCCTTAACCTAACTGCAAGCTTCTGAGTCTGCTCAAATCCAAAAGAGAATTGTACCAGAGATGGAAAAATGGGCAAATACCTGTTAAGAACCAGAAGGGCATTGTCAGGGCATGAAGAGATGCAGTTAGAAAAGCAAAAGCTCAGCTCGAGTTGAAATTGCCCAGAGATGTCAAAAACTGCAGAAAGCATTCATCAGGTACGTAAACAACAAGCAGAAATAGAAGGAAAATATTGGCCTGCTGTTAAACAGGAGAGGTGAATTAGTCACCAAGAACGCTGAAAAAGCAGAGGTTCACAACACTTTCTTCACCTCTGTCTTTACAAGCACTGTTGGACCCAGGCCTCAGGAACAACCATCCATGTTGATGAAAACGCAGACCCATTGCCAGTGAAGGAATGTGAATATTATGTGACCTATTATGGGAGCTTGACCCCTACAAAATGATGGGCCCTGACTTTGTCCATCTGAGGGTGTTAAGAGAGCTGTCTGATGTGGTTGCAAAGCTGCTCTGCATAATCTTTGTCAAACGTGGAGATTGGTGGATGTCCCAGGAGACTGGAAGAATGCTAATGTCACCCACATCTACAAGAAGGTCTCAATGGAGGATCCAGGAAAATATAGGCCCATCAGTCTTATGTCAGTCCCTGGGAAATTTATGGAATGAATCTTGCTAGGGGCTACCACAAGTCAAATGAAGAACAAGACTGGGAAAAGCGAGTACAGATTCACCAAGCCCAAATCATTCTTCACAAACCTGACCAACTTCTATGACAACCTGCTTGGTTGATGTGGGATGAGTAGTGGACATTGTCTACCCGGATTTCTCCCAGGCTTTTGACATTGTTTCACACACCCTCTTCCTAGAAGGTCTACACAAGTGATATGTATGGTAAGCGAGGAATTGCCTTACAGGCCACACCCAGACGGTGGTGGTAAATGGCTCCTTTTCAAATAGGCAACCTGTCACAAGTAGGGTCCCCCAGGGATTGATACTGGGCTCAACACTGCTTAATATCTTCATAAGTAATCTGAATGATGGCATCAATGTACCCTGATAAAGTTTGCTGCAGACACCAAATGGAGTGGGGAAGTGGACCCTTCAGAAGGGAGAGCCACCCTGCAAGAAGACATGGATGGGCTGGAAGAGTGGACTAACAAGAACCTTATGAAGTTTAATAAGGACAAGAGTAGTGTCTTGCACCTGGGAAAACATAATCCAGGAGTGCAGCACAGACTGGGATCTACTTGGCTGGGAAGGAGCTCTGTGGAAAGGGACCTGGGAGTCCTGGTGGACAACAAGCCCAGTAAGAGTGAACAGTGCACTGCTGCTGCAGCAAAGCAAGCCAACAGGATGCTGGGCTGCATCAGCAAGGGCATCGCCACCAGAGATAAAGACATCATTATCCCACTCTACTCAATGCTTGTCAGGCCACACCAGGAAATGTGTTCAGTTTTGGTCCCCATTATACAAAAAAGATGTGGACAGGTTGGAGAGGCTCCAGAGAACGGCCACAAAGAAGATCAAAGGACTGGGAAGCCTGCCATAGGAAGAAAGGCTGAGAAAATTGGGTTTGTTCAGCCTTGAAAAAAGAAGACTTAGAGGAGACCTTATCACCGCATTCCGGTATTTAAAGGGTGGCTACAAAGAAGATGAAGTCTCACTTTTTTACAAGGAATCACACGGAAAAGACAAGGAGTAATGGGTACAAGTTACTTCAAGGGAGATTCTGATTGGACACAAGAGGAAAAATTTTCACAATGAGAAAATTCACAATTGGAATAATCTCCTCAGTGAAGTGGTGGATTCCCTGTTGTTGGACAAGTTTAAGATTCAGCTGCAGAGTGCTGGGCCATCTTGTCTAGATCATACTTTAACCATGAAAGGTTGCACCAGATGATCCTTGAGGTCTTCCAACCTGGTAGTCTACGATTCTACAATTCAAACTGATAAGACAGTAAAGCAATCCTTGCTGAGTAAGTCAGGAGGAAGGTGAGCAAGGTGAGAACAACATTTACAAGGTCAAAAATCATAGCATCATAGAATGGTTTATGTTGGAAGGGACCTTAAAGATCATCTAGAGTACAATTACTAAATACTAAGATGATTTGCACTAGGTTAGTGTATACTTCTGTTACTGTGTAAGCAGTAGCTGTTAGCTGAATTGAAAATTCTCTTTTATAAGAGTGCATGTAAACTGAGAAATTGAAGTCAATGGCTAAAAAACCCAAAAACATCCCTAGTTTCTGTGCTTGGCTTCATTCCACTTGCATAACAGACACAGCTCTCTGCCTGTCACTGTATACGCCTCCACACACTCATGCTTTAACACAAGTACATTAAACTCTCAAAGCTGATGTACTGTAAAGTTATCTTTTGTTACTCACATATCTACCCACTCCTCAGCTTTCTGCCTTCTTGGGTAACGTGGACAAATAAGTCAGTCTCTCAGCAATTAAGATCATGCAGCCTTCAGTTTTCATTGGTTGCTATTTTTCACTTATACTTTAAAAAAGGTATTAGCCTTTTTTCCACAAGGGTAGTTTGGTTTATGTTTATGCATGAGTTTGTACATACCCACATATGCTGAGCTAAAAAAGTTAACTCACTAGTTGTCATTTCCTAATTGAAATATAGCAAGTATTGCTAGAATTGTAATATCAGAAAATAAAATATATCTTAAATAAATATGTTTATATAAAGAGAGAAAAAAATAGAGACAGAGAGGCAGGAGGGCAATAGCTCTCTTATTCTGATTTTTTTTTCTGTAACACAAATATTTAAAACTTCTAACATTTTTTTCTTAAATTTTGAGGACATTTCTATTGCCCACTCTGCAATCACCAAGTACAAAATGTTTAGTGGTAAGGTACAAGACGTTTCTTCAGTCCATTTTTTGACTCACTGGGAGCAAAGTCAATGTTTAGCCTTCATAAAAATACTAACACTGAAGTTATAAAAAAAAAAAAATAAAAAATTTGGCTTAAGATTCCACCCCGAAATGGTGAATTAGAAGGTGGCAAAAAAGTTTTCTCAGGAACATGCTACAGAATCCACCTGAACTGTATGAAATTGAGGTTTGTTTCCAGTTTTGAATCAGAATTAAGAATTTGTTGGTTTGGTTTTTTCCTCACCCCCCCCCAAATCTTTTAACAGTGCATGCTAGTTATGCTTCAGAATTAGTCCACATCAATCAATACTTATGAAGTTCTACAGGCCACAGAAAATGAATTGAGGTAGTTCTGGTCTAGAAACCCACTTAATGTGGGCAGTATAATGTCCACTTTAATTTTCAAGGGCTAAGTCGCTATCCCAAACAATTGCTCAGTTCTGCAATATGTCTGTCTCTGCTTCTCCCCTATTCTAAGCAGAAATTCCAGCTTGAATGTGAGAAACCCTCACGTCAATACCAATATTTTTCCACAAAGGAAGATTTGCATTCATTAAATGGCATTTTCCTATAAAAAGAAAAAAATATTTTGGAAAAATATGTAGAATACTTCTATGTAGAATACTTCTAAGGGGACTGAGAAAATAGGAAGTTTGATTGTAAGGCAGATCTGACTTTTGAAACAATGGTTATTTGTGTGCTTTTTGCTTACATAAAATTCACAATACTCATTCTTCTGTACTTTCAATGTATAGTAGCAAATTATGTGTTTCATATATTAGGGGA
Source organism: Arenaria interpres (assembly GCA_013399435.1). Taxonomy (NCBI): domain Eukaryota; kingdom Metazoa; phylum Chordata; class Aves; order Charadriiformes; family Scolopacidae; genus Arenaria; species Arenaria interpres. The sequence goes on along the minus strand of VXAK01022489.1, from coordinate 5,478 downwards.
ATCACTAGAAATAGAAGGTAATGTGTGCACTGTGAAACGAAATATAAATATTGTGTCATACTACTATGTCTTTTATTGATGCCTTTCCATACCATATAAGAAAACCCCACTTTATACCCAACTCTTTGGTAAAAGTACTTCAGTATATCAATTCTTGCATGTTTATCCACATGGAAAACATTTAAGGCTTATATTTAGGAATTAGTTTTGTAACAACACTTAGGAGGATTAATATATATAATTACAATTTGCAGCTGTTATCTCCAAATCAGTTATCAAGATCACTGAAGAACCAACTGACTTGGGTACTAGCCTGTACCAAAAGAGACGTCATGTCCGATGATCCTTATGGTTTCAACTTTATAATTGTCCAAGAACTAAAAAAATGGCCTTTTGGCTCTGCAATGCTCCGGACTGTAGAGGAGGATGGCGCTTTCCTAACGTCCTCAATCACAATGCTTATGCTTGCACTTTTTCTCAGAGCCTTCCCCAAAAGCCAGTTCTTGCTCCAAGAACAACCCTTCTCTCCCCAACCACATCCCAGTGCTTCTTACCCATTCTTCCTTTCCTTTTCTCTTGTCATTTTATTTAAATTATTTTCTGGAAAGTGAAGCAATTTCAAGGAAGGGCTGTGAAAGAATATTCCCACATGCAAAGCTTGACAGTAACCTGGTGATTAGCACAGTCTATGGTAAGAGATTTAAGTGGGAAAATATTCAGGAAAAGAATGGAAAAGCATCCAGGCATCCCACCAGTATTAAGGATGAAGGGAAAGGATTGGAAACAAGTATTGCGTACTCTTCTAGCCATGTTTTTCAACAAATATGACAGCTGCCATGGTGTTTTGTGAGAGCTGTGGCCTTGTCATGGCATGTTTTACATGCTCTGAGTACACTTACAGGATTCAATCCCTCAGGGGAATCTCATGCAGGAAATGCAATATTGTTGATTCTTATGATGCTTGAGTGTGAGACAGCAGTGTGTCTCAGCCGGGCATTTGATTCCCTAGGCTCAGATATTTCTGAGATACTATCTTTATATCTCGTGCAAAAGGAAAAGAGTAGGAGTTTGCACTGCCGTACGGGTTAAAGCCCCAAATGCTTAACTTCTGCTTCTGAGTATATCAATACAGATAGAAAAAAGTGCCTTGGTAAGTTAAATGCAGAAACTAAGAATATGAATTTAATACAACTAATGATTGTGTGACAGAAGGTAAATGACAGCTTGCTTGGAAGACAAAAAGAATTATGGAGCTGTGTAGAGGATGTTTGTTTAAAGCACTGCTCTGTGCTGACTCCTCCAGGGCAATATGGAAGTGATTGGGGATGTCAGAAGCAAGTCAGGGGCCTGTAATCTTCTCCAGAAGTGCACAGGAAGGTATCGTTGCACTCTCTGGGAGGTGGGGGAGGAACAGGGAAGGGTATTAAGGAGTCTTATGTTTTTCTTGTCTCCATTTATTCCCCTTTACTTCTTGCTTCATTGTAACATAGCTGTGCAGTGCCACCTTTGTACCATGGTTGTCATTGTGCAATAACGTTTCCTGAAGGAGAAATGTATCTCCAGGTCCTTTTTGAAACTCCAAGAGTTTCAGTAGTCTGTGTTTAACTGATACAACACACAGAAATTTTTTTGCAGTCTCTTCTTCATCCAATATATACCTACCCTGTAAATAGAAACCACAGGCCGCTTGTGTGTTTTGGAAAACTGAACAAAAAGTTCTTCCTCTGGACTCATTACTGTTTTTTTCACCTTTTCCTTTAAAATATCAATCTTCCAGCAAAAATTGACTGTCATATTAGATACTCAGCCATTTCTCAGAGCTTAACAATCCACATGAAAAGGTAAGAATTGAGGTTTGACTGTTTGACTAAAAAACCATAGATGCTGGACAAGAGAGCATTTCATAGGTAGAACTTTGTTTTTATTGTGAGGACTAGCTACAGCAAGAATTCATCATTACGATGCACTGTGAAACTAGAAATCTCATCCTAGAGACAAGCATTAAACCAAAAAAGTAGAAACTATCCCCTTGACAATGGCCAAATTGTCACACAGTGTTCTAAACAGTAAAATCAAGACATATTCTCCTGGCTTGGTCATAGTCATAGATATCCATATATTGCATCTCTCATTGAAGAAGATGAATAGAAATAATTCCCTAACTGTATCACATCCTATTTCCTCGCTGGTCAGGTGAAGAAGCAGGCTGGTGATCTAGCACGTCCCAGATCATCAACGTGAATCTTTCCTCCATTTTGCTCATATAAAGTGTGGGGAGTTCACATTTCTCGGTTGGCAAAACAAAGCAGAACTGCTGCTAAACAAGGTAGCATTCCTAGAAAAGCTTAATCAATTTTCTTGTGACTCAGCACAAAATGTCAGAAGCATTTGTATGAAATGTTACTGCATAAGCTAACATATAAGATGTCATGCAAGAGAAAAGGGAAAATTGTACGGGGGGAAGGGGAGCATTGTGTACTGGCTAGATGAGTTCTTTGAGGAACAGGTATTACAAACATGCTGTTGATATAATAACTAGAATGTAAATTTTAGTCTTAACTGGAATAGCTACTAAGAACATTTAATTTATACCTAATTGAACAGAAATTAAATTCCTAGGGTGAGAAAATTAGGTGAATTTACTGGAAAGGACAAATAATATAAGGATTATACTATTATAATATACTATTATGTATACTATATACTATACTATATATTATATAGTGTAGTATATAAACTATTATATATACTATACTATTATATTAACCTCTCCAGTAGCATGATCTAGTATAGTAGACCCATACCAATTCATGTTACATACACACAAACAAGCAGGTAAAACATTTTAAATGAAATTTAATCTTAATTTCCTTATATTTATGATCAATAAATCATTATCCAAAATAATATATTCTCTTACGATACACACTGAATTTTATCCTGAAATTATTTCAGTAACTATCAGGAATAAGCCTTTATCAACATCTTAGCATCAATTTATTGCACATTTTTTTTGTATTTTTACCAAGCGTTAAGAAGCTGTGGGAAAGTAATGGAAGATTGGCGAAGAGGACTGTAAATACGCTCAAGTGACTCGCATGTGCGGTGCTGGAACACTAATCACACTAATTGTTGCTTAGTTTTGTGTGCTCAACAAGTAGAACATCTGCACTTAGATAACATAGTCCTGGGACGGACTCAGGGGCACTTTATCAAACACGCCTGAGATTCCTGCCCTGCGGTTGAAGAGATCAAAGCACAGCAGAAAACTCTACCTGCCAGAATCCTTGAAATACAGGCCCAAACAGCAAGTGGGAGCTCTCTCGCTCCCTCGCTCCCTTGCTAACGAGGACTCTTGTGCTAATAAGGACTCTAGTTCCATGGGGCCTGCGGCCCCTGCTTGCCTGCCTCTGCCCAGGTGCTACTTCAGAGGTTCCCTGATCCATCAGGTATTGAGATTAAATTTGTTCTTTGCCCTTAATCCATGGTTTTGTGGTTGTTCCTGCGTCCTGCCTGCATTGGCTCACACAGAAGCGATTGCAAATCAATTTTGTATCTAAGATGGCTACTGAAGAAAAAATACAATCTTATCTTTTGGGGAGGTTATTTAACTAAATTGAATAATTGAGCTAATTACAGTAACTTCTGGGACACACTTTCTTTCAACCTGGGAGGTTTCCATCATCTTAAAGGGAAATAAACTCCCTTTAGGCATTAAACTGTAGGCAATTTGATGTAAATGTGTTTACAAAGGAAATAAAAGACACTTTCTAACCTGTATTGCGCTATAACATAACATTTCGCGTGCCATGTTTTGAAGTACACCTGTAAGTACTAATCATGTTGCTTTTTACAACTATTTGACAAGCAATCTTTAAATGAAAATGGTAAACTTTATAAATACTAGCATGTAATCCTAAAAGCCTTTTATCAAAAGCAAGGGAAACCACTGAGATTATCTTTTGCAAAACTATAAAAAAACCCAAAGTTTTTCTATTTTTTTTATTCAGTAGTTCTATTTCAAATAAGAGTACTTCTGAAAATACAAGTAGGCTTTCTATGGATAATTCAGAGAAAAATAATAATTTGGAAATGCTACCGAAAATCATAAAAAATATTGTAAAAGCAGGGGCTTTTGCCCTATATATGAAGTAAAATAAAATATTATTTTAAAACACCCCTATGAATCATTACGTTACAGAGAAAATCTTATTCTAACAGTACTACAGAGCATTCATTTATTTAACTTTAAGGGATAGAAAAAGAAAGATATTTTGGTTATTGCAAATTCATGTTTTCTCTTAATGGTGGAAAAATTACAAAGACTTAAATATTCAAAGATAGCATAAACCTCTCAAGCAGTACAATTAGAAACGTATTGTATGTAAATTTAGATAACTAGTAATAACATCTTAATATCAGTGCTATGCAAACAATAAAATATTTTATACTCCAATATGTAGGACAGTGATCACACTGGTTAGGAGTTTAAAAAAGCTGTTTGAGTATAAAGTATTTATCATAATTATGGTGATAATTAAGTATTTAGAAATGTGTAAGTAGTTCAGTGCCAAAGCAAAAAGATCAAAAGACAATGATCTAAATACCATTAAGGAAAAAAAAGGGCTTCCTGAATTACTCTGTAGAGTTTGTAACTAGTTTTAGAAATTATGCTCAAAAAGACCATTTTCAGATCAGGTAAACTTTTCAAATTTATAGAACTTTTATTCAATTCTGACAAAAATTAAAGGATTGCCTCAGTAAATGTGCTTAACAAGGTAATAAATCAAGCTGTAAATATTAAAGATGTTTCTACAGTTCCATCCCCAAAAGGAATACTAATGGTTTGCCTATTCATGAGCTAAGTACGTTTGTAATACCGAATCACAGAAGTACTGAGCCAATGAAAGCATTACAACTCTTCATACTTGAGCGTAAGATTATAGAACAAAAAAAACAACAAACACCAAACCAAAAAAATACTCAAAAAAAAAGCTCTGGAAAACTGAAAAATCAGGAAAAGATTCCATAAATACCAGCTCACAGCATGTCCGCACCCTTTTTTTTCCACTCAGCGACTGCAGGCTCACATTTAAGTGGCAGCAATGTTTCAGAAGGTGTTGCTCTGCATTAGTCTTCACTTCAAAGGTGTGAATGAACAAGATGGCTGGAATAATCTCAGGTATTCAGTATGCCTGAGCACAGATGGTTTCCAATCTATTACAAACAAGCAAAGACATTTCAGATATAAGAACAGCCTACAACATTATCAGTGCTGATAAGGAGATGCAAAAAAAGTGTTTAGGTACTTTGCTTCTAGACAACAAAGTCTTTCGATCATACCCCACCTTTTCACTTTTTTATCGCATTTTAATTTCCTATAGTTTTTTTTGTTTGCTCTTTTCAAAACTCATCTGTAGTGATCCTTGGGAAATATGTATTACAAAACTTACCTGAATCATAGAATGCTTCAGGTTG
>VXAK01022488.1:28699-57007 GCA_013399435.1 Arenaria interpres | reverse complement strand
AAAAATATAATTATAGTGTATTATAGCACTTTCCTTCCCCTTTAGCCAGTAGGATCTCATATTTCTGTGGAGGCACTTAACTCAGAAATTTGTTCAACTTAGCCTCCAAACAATTATTTAATGAATGGGGATAGTTCAATGTCTAAGTCCCTATAATGGAGAATTGTGAGGCACATTAGCAGAATTACATCAAACTATTAAAATGATTGCTATTTGAATAGTTGTTCATTCCTGTGTATATGTTTGTGAGGTGTTCTTTTGTTTCATGTTTAATCTTTTTGTTTTCACTTCCAGGAGCTGGAGTTTTCCAACCTGTTTGCTGTCCTTCACTGTATTCACTCATTCTTTGCAGCCAAAGTGGCTTGTTTGGACCCTTTGTATGTAGGCAGTCAAGCCACAACTTCTGCTGCTCCCACAACTTCTGGTACTGGCAAATTAAAGTATACTACTTGACATCCCACGTTACGGCACTGCCACTTAACAAGAAGACATAACAATGTACAAATATTCATAAGATGTAGACCTTTGGTGAACCATGTACATGGAAACCAATCCTGGAGTCAAGACATCTTGCAGCATCAGCAGATAAATGGTCACATGGGATCATAAATTCATCTCTGTTCTGCAAGACATCAGTAAATAAACCTAGTCAAAACCCCAGAATAGGATGGATATGCTTTTAGTATGATCTATTTGTACTTACATAGTGCTTTAAGCAACACTGGAAGCAAAGGAATAAATGACAAAATGAAGCACTTCAGTATTTAATAAAATTTTCAAGTTGCTGTAATAATACACAAATAGAATTGTCATTTTCCTGTTTTCAGATGTTTTTTATGACAATATACTAAACTCTGAGTATGAACTTAATATCCTCTCATTATATTATAAATGACATAAGAGCAAGCAACAAGCATATAGTGGTGACAAGGAGATAAGCATGAAAAGACATTTGTGTAAGTATCTCCTCAAATAAGAAAGCACTTTAAGCACTGTTGTAAATCCATACTTGTGTCCATACATGGAGTCATGCTTCTTTTTCTATTTTTTTTTTCTTTCAGTCTAACAACAACAAATATATAGCCATATTGAACTGATACATTAAAAAAGAGCCACAAAAACCAAAACACCTTTCCATGACTAAGTCCCTTTTCTTTGAGTAAAAAGAATGTGATATGAATTTAATTTTAATTACAAATTAAGTGCAAGTGTGTAAAATATCACATCTGCTATTTTTCCTCCCTTTTTTTGTCAAAAATTAAATTCTGTAAATCTAATAGTCTTTATTTGCAAGACAGCTGTTGAATTTCTTTAAGAGACAATCCACTTAATACCTTGTTTCCATGTTTAACCTAGATTTCACATTATAAGTAGGAACTCTGTTCCACTCAGGCTCTCAACAAAACAGACATTCTACATTATGTTTGAAAAATTAATCCACCCTTTGAATTCTTAATAATTTCTTTTATATATATATTGTTAATAAAAGACAGGAATAAATTAAATAACCTGTAAAGAATAGATGACAGAATGCATAATGTCTTCGTATGTTAAGAATATTACATCACTCTGAACCACATACTAATTCCAGAGTATCATTTAATGATGAAATCTGAGGGAGTAATAAATTTAAAATAAGTTTATTTAAATATCATTTTGCAAAATAATTTAGCTTTGTGCTATTACATACATGAGTGAAGATGGGAAAATGGTGGGAACATGTGCGCGTTATAGCTGAAAAACAGAAAAAGAGAGGGATTTTTTTGTTACACAGAATAAGAGAACCTAAAAAACTGCAGGAAGAACAGATAGTGCAGCTACAGTGTGTACATAACATTTTAAATAGTACTTTGTGGGGTTTCTCTTTATTATATTAGAATCAAAACTTCATTTTTTTCTCTTTTTTCCAATTACACTTTTTATATAAGCACACAGCACGAAAGGGTTATGGACACTATCTGCCTTGTTTAGCAGAAAGACTAATTCTGTCATATCCCTGTCCACGTATTAAAATAAAGAAAACTTCAAAAATGGAGCTGGAGGAAAGCTTTTTCAAAATGGGAACAATTGAAAATGCAAGGCGGGTACAAAAGACGAATGAACTCCCAGAGAAAATCATGTCTCTGTTTATTTGCTTTGCATTATAAGTATCTGGATTTATGTGTATGAGAGTATCCTTGCCTTGAAGTATCGCTGATCGCACTTGATATTAGTTCCAAATAATCTGAAAATATATTTTCTGGGGACTCTTATCACTTTCAAATGACTTTCAATACATGCTAACTTCTTATTAGTACACCTCAAAAGGTTACACAGTTATTTTCCGTGCTAAATATAATGGAATTATGTTGCAATACAGCTATTAAATGCTTTCAATGTCATCAAAATCCACCATTTTCATAGTCGCCATCATGTGTTTGTTTATATGAATCGTCCCTAAATAAAGGGGTCACATCCTGTTCTCTGAACGACACATAAAACTGTCATGGCTGTCCATGGGATCTTGAGTTTGTTCCCGAGAGAGTACAAACCCCAGATATTTTGAATCCAAAGCTACAGAAATCTAAGGGGTTTAACGATGCCAACTGTCCTTGTCGAGAAAGCATACACTGGAAATAAATTTTGACAGAGCACTGACAATGCTGAAAACAGGAGCCTGATATCCGTTAATGACAGTTCTCCTCCTCCGTGAATCTGCTCCTGAATCACCTCGTTTCTTCTCGTGTGTCGCTGTGGCACTCAGCTCTTACGGTGCTGGTGTGTGCGAACACCTCGGTGACGGCTCTGCCGCTAATAGCAGCATCTAAAACTCGCCAGCTGCCAGTTGAAAGGCTTTCCTTCAACCAGTCATGTTATGTGCAGAGTTGTACCACTGAAACTGAGAGCTGTTTCAGGGATGTTGTTTAATCTGCCTAAATGAACATAACATTTACCCAAACCAGCAGAAAGTATGTCACTGCACATTGCTGTTGATTAAGGGACTCCATGGTATGAAAGCCTCCCAAAAAAACTTGTGCAGAACTGAGGTAATGACATGAACTTTTGGGACTCTGCCAGGGTATCACAGAGATCTCTGTCACGTATTCTGATTGTAGAACTGCTGTGTTCATCAAGGAGACTTTTGTAACTGGACGTTGAAGGGGTAACATTTAAGAGACAAACATCGGCCTGTAAGTTTTTCTAATCCCCTATATTTCAGAGCTAAACTGGTGGGGCTTAATCAGTACTTTTATTTTCAAGAAGATCAAAGTCATGTTGTGAGAATAGAAAATGCCATAGCCTTGACTACAGGTCAGTGTTGGTTCGTAAATGCAGCAGATGCTTGTGCACTGATCTCACAGAATATTCAGAGCTGACTCTGTGTCCAGGCTTGCCCGTTTCGAGCAAGCTGGTCAGAAATTCAGTCTTGAACCAAAGAGGGAAAAATTTAAATTCTGTGTTATAATTAATCCTGAAATAGCAAAATATAATTTAGAAAATTATTAGATAGCGATATTTTTCATTTAGATACCTGCAGGAGATTCCTGTTTAAAGCATAATGAACTTCATAGGCATATGTCAAAACCCAGGCTTTATGTTGCAGCTTCTCATTTCACGTGGGACAAATAATTAGTTAAAGTATTTTGTGAGTCAACGCAGCCCAGTGATAATGAAATAAGAAAATTATAATGAGCTATCAGCTTTTGCTAAAAATCGGTATGCAAGTGAAAGCAAATATTTTAACAAAAAAGAAAACCAAGCAACCCATAGCATAAAATATAATTTGTTTGCTTTGTCATGATATTCTTAAATAAGTTTAATAAAAAAAAATCTTTATAGTACTGTGCCTATTGGTGTTATATAGTATACCAAAAATATGTACTCTTAAGTATAATTAAATATATTTGGTTTGATTTTCTTTGCTTTATATGGAAATTTTAGATGATCTGACCTTCACAGAACAAACCGTATGCCAGGTTATAGCGTTACCATAATTTTATTATGAAAGTGTTACAGATTTGAACACTTGTTATTCTGGATTTCATCAGTGACATATATCTGTTTAAAAATACAGTTCCAGATTTTCAAAAGAGCTTTGCATTCCAGTAGCATGAAGGCACCTTTGAAATAAAAATCAGGATATTTTTAAATGTTGGCCATTTTATTTTGTTAATTAAGTGCAGGAAGAAGTTTGTGGAGGCAAACTATTTGTAAGTGGGTTATTTTTGAAAACCAGTGATTTGAAATTTTGGCCGTTCAAAATAGAATTCATAGGACTATAAAGAAAAATATACAGTATCAATATGCTTTGAGATAATAATAATGAAAAATAATCTTTTCCACATTAGATCTTGATTCTACAAAAATATATTTATGTGCTTTGTGCGCTTAGACTTTATCAAAACACCAAAGTGGGTAGTTAAACACTCCTACAGGTAGGTAGGCCTATTATTTTAAATGTGATTTGATTTTTCAATGCCTTAAGGTGTTTCTTACATTAAAAAAAATATTAAAAAGGCTGAAGATCTTATGAATGTACAGTTGCTGCCCTTAGAATTCAGCAGCTTTGCTACATATCATTATCTAGTACCCTGGAGTATTCCCTATGCCAAAAAGAAAGATCCACTTCCTTACAGGGTCTGGTCTCTGAAGAAGTGTAGTAACTGGAAAAAAAAAAGTTTAAGCTGTTTTTAAAATATTCAACTTTGAGCAATCATGAGTTCAAACTTTGGGCTTGCACTTCTGATCAGTGCTGCATGATGGCAAACATGGGAGACACTCACTCAACCTTCCTAAATTTAAGTTCCTGCCTTAGATGCCTAAGGTATGACTAGAGGCTCTCAAAAGGGAAATACAAGGTGGGAGTGTAGTTCAGGACCTCTGAAGGTGCGTGAACGTGCATGTGTGTCTGTCTCTCTAAGGAGGTAGAAGTGAATCTATGTTAGCGTTTTCATTTTAAAGGGAATGTGCTTTTGAAGCCAGGCTCCTGCCTGCTGCCACTCACTGTGCTATTCTTCATATCGTAGATTTATATTTAAGTGCATGAACTGGGTTTTTTAGGGTGAAACTAGGTGAGCATCACACCTATATAAATTCTAGGTCCTGATGGGCTTTCAGACCATGCAGCCCAGCTGAAGTGAGTCCAAAGAAACAAACCCTCTAAGATGCTAACAACACAGCTGCCAGCTCCTGGTGCCAGCTGTTCCTGTCTCTGCAGCGGCTGCTGCTCGTGCACCATGGGTTCTTGAAGGACCCTAGAAAGCTGAGCTTCACAGGGCAGCTTTCCAACGCTTAGTGGCTGAAGGGGGTTGCTGCATTGTGGTAGGGGACTGAATGAGAAGGCTTATGGGTGCCCAGGGCAGGTTATTCTGCATCACCTTTTTCCCTCACAGCACAGGGACAGTATTGGCCACAAGCAGGCTACCCTGTACTGGTCAGCTCTCTCCCTGCTGTGTCTTTCTCCCCATCTACCACAGATAGTCACCTGAATATTTGCTCTGAGGTCCCCAGGCATATGCCCCTGTCCCCTCACCCTCTATGCTCAGACAGAAGGCAAAAGTGTACCCTCAGCTGTATAATGGAGCCTCTAAACCTCTTATAAAGTCAGGGGACATGATTAAGGATTATGGCAAGGGCATCCATGTATCAGTAAGAGTGCTTGAGTGCATCATTAACATTCAGGTTAAAACAAATAGAGTCATATCTGAGCTTGAGTGCTTTCCTGACATGGAGGGTTCTTAAGTGCAATTTTAGTATTTTCCTGGAGTAAGGTCTGTAATGTCAACACATTTCTACTTGCTTGACTCTGTTTTCAGGTTTTCAGGAAGTTTCGCAGAGATAGTCGTTCATACTCTGTTGGAATCATAGAGAAAAGCATGGGAATACTGGAATAAAAAGAAATTTCTGTTTGAATTCTGTATATTATTACAGTACATTACATAATTTATTAAAATACATTGAACAATGTAAACCTAAATGCTTTCATTTATATAACTTAGTCAGTTTTCACTATGGTATACATGCCTTCCACTTTCAACAACTTTCTCCACAAGAATCCAAACTGTATATTATAGAAATTCTTTTATTATTCAGTATATACTAATATATAATGCATAGTGTGTGTGTGTGTGTGTGCGTGTATATATATTAGTATATACTAATGAAAAATACTCAGTATATATTAATGAAAGTGACATATTAGGCACAACTATAAAACAGAGCATAAATCCATGAAGCTTTACATTTAAAAACTTAATCTTATAATACTATAAAGAAAAATATGTATATTAGTTGAAGAAATCGCTATTTTTGCAGGATATGCACAATCTGGATATATAATAATAAATTGATAAACATTAACCAATTTACTATTTCATACCTCCAGGAACTTTGATTTTTTTAATTATTCTTATCCCTTTAGCATATTTGCAATATGTGTCATAAGTTTTAATTTGTTATGGATAAAAATGACTGAAAAAATGTAATAGAAAGTGCTATATATTTTATAAATATTAAAAATTTAAGAAAAAATATTCAAGTTATTTATTTCATTTTTAGTTATGGTTTTGTGGTTGTTTGTAATATGTATTTGTGACAAACATTAGTCACCTAGCTGTTTAAGCTCATTAATGTACCACTAATAAAATGCTATCTTCTGTTTTGTTTTTGTTATGTTTTTGTTTTGTTTGTTTTTGTAATGGAACACAACAGAAAAAAATAGAAAATAAATACTTTTTTAACTAACCTTTTGCATTCAGTCATACAGTGTATGAGTTTTATCATTGAAAGCCAAGTTTGAGAGATCAAGAAAATACTTGAAAAAACTGGGGGGGTAAAGGTATTTCCCAACACCATGTTCAACTGTTTATTTGATGGAAATGACAATTCCTTACTTGTACAATCGTTTCTAGAAAGCATGTTACCCACTTAAATTCTGACTAAGATTTTGGAAATATCCATCTCTCCCCTAGCTATGAAGCTCACCAACAATTATTTTAGTACACAACGATTAGATTATTTTATGATTGACATTTAATTGCCTAGTGTTGGATGGAATGAACTTGGGCCAGATACCGCAGTGCTTGAAGGTATTTTTTGGTGCATCTTTGCAATCTAACAACTTTCAAATGGTGCTGCAACTACTGGAACAAAACCAGCTTTGATCAGTTCAATTTTGTTTGTCTTTTTCCCTGACTGAGGAAAGAGATGCTGGAAGATGGAGAGACCCTGCTTTTATTTAGGCACCTTTGTACCTTTTTCAACAATTTAGGGTGAGGGTCTTCAGAGCACATTTTGCAGGCACATTTTTGATGCCTTTCCTGTGCCCCTAGTACAGAGAAGTCATGTAAGCTCCCCTGTGACAGTGCTGATGTCACCTTTCTCTCCCATCCCCTCCAGAAGCAGTGACCAGGGCTTTTTTGGATCTCAGGCTGGGGTTGCCTTCCTCGGTTCTGTACCCAGGGAAACCTCCCTTGCTGGCCCCAGCCCTTTCAGCATTTCAAAGAGAAGGAAAAAAATATGAAGTTTGCTGTAATTATAAGTGTGATGAATACTTTGTGTTGAAAAACCCCCTCAGTCCTCACTCCCAGATGTGATTCAGCTGATGTGGGTTAGCAAATGTATGTACCTCTGTCACATCACTTCAGTTAACTTCCTGTGTCTCAGGTTTATTTTTATACCACATTTAAGTGAAAGGCCAGGAAAAAAAAATGAGAGGAGAGAGGTCTTAAGAAAAAGAGGTGAAGAGAAGCATAGATTGTTACAAAGTTAGGAAAGTCTCAGAACTAAGTATATTCCAAACATACAGGAATCCTGTTACAGCTACCATTTCCATTTGCCCTTTAAATAGGAACTACATCGTATATTGGGAGCATATATTCACATAGAACTTAAAGGTTTGTTTATTCTGGAAATACCTATTTTCTTCAAAATTGTAATTTTTAATCTAGCATCTTTTCCATCTTCCCCATAGCTTTTGATCTCAGATGAAAATTCTTGTAATCAAAGTTTCTTAAAATACAGTCCTTGAATGTGTTTCTTTACATTCATCATAATGATCTTCCACAGCTAACATACTTGTTCTCCAAGCCCTACAATTTATTTTTGCTACATTAAAATGAATTGTGATCTATTTACCTATGCAGTTGACCAATAAAAGTTAACATAATATAATATTTGCATCTCATCAATAATTAAGTTGTACAGTTCCCTAGTGTTTCTTTTTCAGTATTTTATCACTAGCTATTCTTACATATGCCTATGAAGTATTAGGACTTTATTTTTTTAAGTATTCTTCAAACACGTTTCCCCGTGGAAATAGAAAACTATATCCCTTAATTTCTTTATCAAGAAAAATTATTCTCCATACTGCTATAGTTAATATTGCTATGCAATTGTCCAGAAAAGTGAAGAAAGGTATTTTCCATAGAGAATAACAGCATTTGCTGGCTATGTGCTTTATGTACTTTGTGTGCACACTCTTCTTGCAAGTCTGAGCAGAATTTCTTCCCAGCCCTTCCTTGCCACGTATGACACAAGTACTTGCTACCAGACATGGCCCAGGACTCCTTAACACTGTGGACAAAATTTTACTAGTCTGAAAATGATGGGATAGGGAGGCTTAATCTGGTCACAGAAAGAGAAAGGACTAGACCAGAAGGCAAATCGTAGAGCTGGATGTTCTGCTGGTGAGAGTTGTTACTGCTACTGGGAGGAACAGCCATCCCTCTTTCAGTGCCCCAGCAGCAACCCTTCTCCCTCAGCTCCTTCCTCTGGCATCAGTGTCACCTTCATCTGCTGGTCTGACTTTTCTGGAATCCAACATGTGCAAAGTTGGGTACTGTGTATGGCACGTTTACCACCCCAACGTTCCAAAGCTGTTCCCTTAGGAAGGCTTGCTATCAAGTTCAGCAAGGAGACTAAGAAGTAAGGAAAAATCTTAAATGCCTGAGCACAGAGGAATCCAGTCTGAATTCTNTTACAAAATACTGACTCTTTCAAATTAAACATTTCTTTAAATGTTCTGTGTTTGGGGTTTTTTGCTTGTATTTTTGTTTGTGGTTTTTTTTCTTTTTTTTTTTTTTTTGCGTTCACTTTGTGAATGCATTGTGGCAGTAAAGTAACAGCAGTATTAGAGACGCTTTAGGCACTGATCTGTAAGGAATAATCACATTCTCTAGGGAAATTTCATTGTTTTCGGGGGACTGTGCATGGGATGCATACTTGGCTCAGATGAACCTATGCATCTTCTAGTCCCAAACTGTAGGCTCTCCAATGTGCTGAACAGTAGCCACCGTGGAGAATTCCTTAGAGGTTCAGTGCTTGGCTGAGGAGGTCTGCACCATGGTCCTTTTGTCCTTGTACAGACACATTCTGGAAATCAAGGAACATACGACTGGAAAACTGATAGGTGTAGGTCAGGTTCTGCTGTCCAGAGGGCTCAGGATGGAGCCTACACTAAGATCCCAGTTTCATAAAGCACTTGAATGCATTGTTGTGAGGATGAAAATTATAAGTACCTGTGATGTAGGAAAGAGCTTAAGGTGGTGAGACTGAGTGAACGGGAGTACATTTCATTGTCTTTCAATACCACACTGTGAATCAAAAGATAAATTTATCTCATTACTGGAAGAATGTTGGGGAAAATGATATCTGATTTCAAAGAGAGATGATGAACTTTGGAGCATTTACACTTGTGTCACTGGTACGGTGAAAAGGAAACATTGGTTGACCCGAGTGGTTATGATAACAGTTATGTATCACCAGCCTGGAGATGATTTAAAACTCAAGAGGCCATAAACAGAGATTTATTCTTTTTCCTAAAGGACACAGCACAGAAAACATAGCAGCTGCAAGAGAATGTGTGGCAGCACTGCCACTCCATACTCCCTGACCTGGCCCTGCAGAATTGTGAGCATTGAAGGTAATAGTGTTTTACCCACTTTCTGTTTTTCTGGACTACCTAAGGTGCAACCTGAACCTTTGTCAGACTTTTTTGCTGCAGGTTGGATATCTACAAAGATTTTTACTAGATGCTGAGGTTGTCATGTGAAGCTACCTGTAGAAACTAGGGTTTTTTAAAAAAGGCAAAAAAAAGCTCCATGAGCTACCAAGAGCTTCAGTGAAAAGACAAGATATAAACTACTTATGTGGCCAGATCCAAACTCTCACCCATCACTTTTAAATAGACACAAAATCCTTTTAGCTAAATGACTTTCCCCCCCGCCCTCTTATTTTGATTGAAGGGGCTAGTGAGGGAAGAGAAAGGGTCTCAGAAAGGCCAAACCCCTTCACTGAAGAAAGGAAGAGAGATTGGAGTGCTTGGCTGTGGTCTTTGTAGTACAATGTCACCAAGTGCAGCAGAGATTCAGATCAGGACAACATCACAAACCTGTGTTCTGTTCACAGAAGAAAAAAATTTGCAAGAAGCATGACATTAAGGTCTTCCACCATTTCACAGGAAACAGAAGCTCAGACTATGGTTATTATGAAAATGCATCAGAGACAAAGGGAACTCATATCTGAGTGGTTTTTGTGGCTGGGAGCAATTTCACAGAAGTATGCATGGGATTTTTCCCCAATAGGGAGTTTGAGAGCACCGGTTCTGGTGTAGTGTAAGAGAGATCCGAGCTGTCTGAGTGGATTAGGGCAACCTAGTGACCTGCTGTGAAGAACCAAGAGACTTGTGAAGTAGTGGCAAAATGTTCAGAGGAATATAAATTTAGGAAGAACATCCTGAGTCACTGAATTTTATCCAGATCCCTCAGGCAGTCATGTCATATAACCCCTCTCACAAATGTTTAAACTTCATCCTAAAAGTAATTAGGCTTTTTGGCACTCTTCCTCTTGTTGGAAAGCCTTCCAGAATCTCACTGCTCTGATGGTTTGAAACTGTCCTCTAATTTCCAGCCTAACCCTATTTGTAACTAGTTTATATCTATTTGATTTTGTGCCAGCGTTATCCCCTAATTTAAATAGCTCTTTTCCAGCCCTGATGTCAGCCCCCCCTTTCCCCTCCTCTCCTCGATGTATTTATAGCAAGCAATCATATGCCCTGACAGCTTTCATTTTGCCTGAATGCACAAGCCAAGCTCATACAGAAGATGTCTATCCAGTGCAGTGAAATTTGGTGCAGAGATTCCTGAGCAATTGCTGACTCCAGCTGATATGTCTACCTGTTGTGCTGCAGCAATACCAGCTCAGGGCCAGAAGCAGTTCATCCACTTTAATGCAGTTTAAGATAATAAATACAGCCCATCAGCACCACACCGTGATATACTGCTTCCAGAGCAGATAAAGTCCATGGCAGCTCAGGGCTCTGCACTGCTCTTCATTGCTCAGTTCAGACATTCGCTAATCAGGTTCCCTGGCTTGTTTCCATACCGTCCTAATGGGATGCAGCCTTACTCTAAATCTGTCCCAGTTTGACTTTTTTACCTGACTGTGACTACTTCTGCACCTTATACCGCACTCCAGATATGATGTCCCTTATGTACTGCCCTATGGCCATAATATTTGTCGATCGCCTGCAAAGACTGTGACTGGTTCCATGAGTTATTTCCGTGGCTGCATCACACTGGTGACTCACAGGCATCTTGTGAAAAGCTAGTATATCATGGACCTACTTGTTCTTCCAGTCGTGTGATCAGCTCTCAGCTCATCAGTAATGAGGATGTGGTACAGGAACAGGTCAGTTTATCACCCAGAAGATAAACTAGGAGTCTTTCTCTTTTTTTTCCTCTACATCACGGGGAAAGGGAGGCAGAGAGAAATGAGCCATCATTTTAAGAGTTAGCTTTCAGTGCGACAACTCCAACAGTTGTCAGGGCAAAGATGCAGATTTGGATGCAAATTTTTTTTCTGGGAGGCAGGTTACAGGATTTATATGCCAGTTCTCCCCTTTCCACATCTTTTGGCTTCCAGCCATGACTGAATAGAAGAAAATAAAAAGCCCTGTAAAGGGCAAAGAAGGGAGAATGAAAGGCTCATAGGAAACCTTTTCCTTATGGTCTTCCAGAGATAAAATATCTCCAGCATTTATCAAGCCTAGCTCCATTTTTGCAATCTGAAATTTTATTTCTGAGTGATTAATTTTTCTTTTTTTTTTTTTAACCCCTGCAGTTGGATTATATTGCAGCCTTGGTTGGGTCAGAAATCCAATGACAAAATCAGCAGTATATTCTATAGACTCCTTTCTGTTTGCGCCAGAGAACTCACATTTTTCAAAGCCTGTTCTCACTTTAGGTGAGCAGAAGGTTTGGAACACAAATAACACAATAAAGAATTTTAAAATTTTCAGTGGGTGAGGTTTTTTTTCTGTTGTTCCGTTTTGTTTTGTTTTTAAATATGGGCAGGTGAAGCTCAATGAATAAATGGCATTACCTTTTTATTCCTGTGCATAAATAAACTTCTATGAGTCCATTTATTTTGACTGCTGTATGATCAGTCTCAAGGACTTTTTAAAACAGAAGTGCAAATTAATATAAAATCAACAAAAAATGTTTTGCAAGGATTAACCTCAGCTAAGTGTCTAGGGGATTATCTGAAGTTATTAATAGCTTGTGCAAAAAGCATTTTTTTTAATGAACAGGAACATTACATTTTAAATTTATATGTATATTTAGCATTAGCTTTAAAGGATGAATTATGAGATGTTTCTATAGAAAGAAAAATAACTCCCAATTCATAATACATCAGACCGCCTTACAGTAAATACATAAATTTGACTAAACTTAAATCAAATGCAATGGGGTGGCTGTATTGTAAAACAATAGATGCTGGCTGTTTAAAGTGTTGTTACACTCCTCTTGTTTGGTCCCTGAGAGGTACTGGAGCTGAGCCCATGAGCAGATGCATGGGATTTCTATTGAGTCCATTGGTACAAACCAGTACCATCAGCTTCTCAGAGTAAGGCTGTCCTCTTCTCATGTCCTTCTCAAAAAGACCTGGGACAGCCTGATCCTTCATAATCTCAGTGAGGGAGACTTCTGATCTCCCCTTCCATTATTTTATGGTGAAAAACACTGGCCTCACAAAACTAAACCAAAGATGAGAGAAAATCATAGTGGCATAGGCTTTTTCAGGAGAAGGGCATCTGCTCCAGCCTCCCATGCTCCCAAGTGAGATGAAGTTACAGCATTGCATCCAACGTTTTTTCTGATACTAAAGTTATTTGTACAATTCTGTTGCTTTATAATAGATAGTACTTACCCTTGATTTCAGGAACATTAGTAATCTTCGGTTGGTTCCTGCATGAGAGGGACAGAAAAGAAAGAGGGTTTTTTTTTATGAAGGGTTTGCTGTTAAACACTAAAATTGAATATTATGATTTCTATCTCTGTAACATGAATACTATATGCTATATTTTATTATATGCTAATGTTTTAATTAGATAATTTCATTTATTATGTTACTATCGTGATTCTCATATATTTGGCCTTCATTTATGTGTCCACTCCCACTTCTAAAAAAAAAGTTTTTATGGAAATGTCTCATTATGGGCACTGCCTTCCCAGCATTTAGGTGCTGCTTCCATTCTTGTCTTTCCTAATTTAGTTATAGTAGCTTCTGGATTTTTAGTATTTCCATTCACTTTTATGAAAAGGTATTTCATGAAGTTTAGATTGGTTTAGCTACACCAACTAATCAGCTATATTCTGATTAGTGTTTGAAAAGAGGGGAGAGACAGGGTGTGGTTTTTTAAGAACAGATATGATTGCTCTGTGGAAATGCAAATCACATTTCTTGATTTTTTTTTAGATAATGTTTTTGCTTTAGATAAAATTAAAAAACCAAGAATATCAATGGGAATGTATATTCTTTTATGAGCTCTGATCTTTTTTGTATATGCTAAGATAATAAATATGATTTTTTTTTTCTTGGGGCTACAGGTGTATTTATTTACTTATTTATGTTGAACCAATCCTGTGAAGTATTGACCTTTACGTGAACTTTACTGAAGCTGAAGTATTATTCTAAGACCTGGGAACAAATAAAGCCAAAAAAATGGTTATTCACCTTATACACTTATTACTTTGCTTCAGTTACTAAATTTTGTGTGACCATGTGATCAGGAAGATGTATCTGGCATATAAAAGAGAATTTAAGATTATTTATTCCAAAAGCTGTGCACTTTCACATGTTTTGTTGAATTCCAGTACTGCAACGGTCAGGTACATCTCTCAAGTTCATAAGACAAAATGCTACAAATCTCATGTTTTCAGAGTCTCTTCAAGCAATCTCTCTGGTTTGCATTGAGGTGTCTCAAATAGTCCCTGGACCCTGCAGCTAAGTCATGTTCCTTTCACTAGACCATTTTCCTAAAGCTGTTTATACTGATGATACCATTTGCTAGAGATTTTTCAGTAAAATCTTTATCTGAAACATGAAATTTGCTTGGCATTTTTGTGATTATTGTGGTGTGGGGTTTTTTTCCTACTGTGTTACACTTTTCAACAGATGCCTTATTACTTGGTTGAAATTTCTTCAGCAGGGATTCTGGGACAAATACTAATTTCCACTGAAAGAGACTGATTTAAAAAAAAAAGTATTTAGCATTAATAGGGTGGTGATGTGTTATAGACTTATACTCTAAAATACTCTACTTAATCCTATTCACACGTTTAGAATTGATCTGTCAAGTGCCTTTGGGACAACAGAAAAAAGTTTCCAGTCACATTTCAGATAAAGGCCTGTAGTCGTTTCATGAAGAAAATCACTCAAGAAGCAGAAGACTAAAGTATTCCTTTGCCACTGGGTTTAAATGAACCTAAAAGGAAAAGACATTGCCTACAAAAGATAGTTCACTATAAAACTCAAAAAAAACCTGTTTTCCCTTTTCATTTTTTTTTCAGTTGTGCAAAGGTCACACTTAAAAATAAACCTTTTGCTAACAGATTTCCCTACATATCAATAACATTATTTTGAGACCAAAGCTGTATGGTATCTATTGACAACTGTTGACTTTTTTGTTAATGAACATTTGGATGAATTTAATCCACTGGCTCCTTGGATGTCATTAGGTAGTGGTGGGCTCTGGTAGGGTGCTTTATGCAAAGTCATTCTGAAGTTCCTTGTTTCTATATTTTTTATTTTTACCCTCTTTCTTTCCTTCATTTATTGTTCCCTGTGACTCTTGGCTTTTTGCTGATTTATTTTCCCTTAACCTTTAGCCCTTTTCAAGGAGGCCTGCGAGATTTTTATCAGTCAGACACCCAGTCCTAAAGGGAAAATCTGTAAGGACAGGAAATAAGAGATGATATTTAGAAAGAAATAGAGAAATTTCATACTTCCAGTTACACAGTTTCTGTAGTGTCTCCATGGGCTAAATGACACTGTCATAGAAATTCAGCAGGTCAGTGAGGCAGCATTTCCCTTTTCAGAAGACTTTGACTCTTCTTCTTCATACTATTTCATGCATGTATTCAGTAATGTCATTTACGGCAACAAAGGGCATGGACTCCGCCAAGTGGTGAAGCGAAGACGTTTAATGTTTCATTTTTACAGCGTGTATGGTTTCTCTCTTTTGATTACACGCTGTGCTCTCTACACAGATAAGTTGTGGGGACCTGTCCATGCGCCTTTATGAGCAATACAATTGGCTACATATAAGTGTTCACGCGCCCAGGCCAATTAGTCGTTATCCTTTGTTTCAATACACTGTTATCTGCTTTTCTGCCTTGTCATCTGTCCTCGCACTGCCTTGCTAGATTTCATACCACACAAATAATACCATATAAAGACATTGTTTTACTGTTCTCAAGGCTTCCTTCCCATCAATGCAAGACCTGCCGAGCTCTTGCTCAGCAGCGCGTCTCCATAATTCCTCACTCCCCACAGTCATTCTTTATTATAGACTCATCTACCTCAAGAGTGAGTGAGACTCAGTGGTCTGCAATTCCCAGGATCCCCTCCAGAGCCCCTTTTTTGTGCATGTGAACATGGGAAACTAGAGATGAGCGATGCATGGTATTTGGTATTTGTCTCAGTGACAGTTTGTAATGGCAGCCACCTTTGCAATAGTTCTTCAGTTTTACGGGTGAGTTCCTTGGATAATTGCCATCTTGTCTTGGTAACATCTTCTCCTTGTTTTCTCACCTGCTTATGTCTCTCAAATTGCTATTGCTCCCTCAACTGATGTGCGGTCCCCACAACCTTATGTCAGGGAATCTCCTCCAAATCTTCAGACAGACTCAAAGAATTTATTGAGCTTCTCTCTTACCCCGAAAGTATTTTTTATATCCTTGTCCCTAACTGTTTAATGAGAACAATTCATTAAAATGCGAACAAGTTCTGGACTTATTTTTTTATTATTCTTTTCAGCTTTTGACTATAGCCTGAAATGTTTCCTAACATTGTAACATGTATAGAAACACTTCGATGCTTGTTAAGTATCAGAACTTAATCCGCTTTAAGTTGAAGTGGGAAAATAATGGATGTCATATACCACAAATGGTTTCTATTTTTTGCAATTCCTAAACAGCAGAAATTCAGTGCTGGTGTTGGGGGCTGCGAGGGTAAGTAAAAACATTTTTTTCTGTTTTCACCTGTCTTATTTGAATTCTCCCCTACAGGAGATCAAAGTCTCCCCACGGTGCCAAGCTTACAGTCTGAGAACTGCTACTTTACACTTAAAGCAACATGATGTGTAGAGAAAGAAAATGAGACATTTCTTGGAAGGGGTCAGTAGTTTATTACAGACTCTTTTGCTTTACCAATAGCACCTAATATGAATTTTAATTTGTCTCTGTAGGATTACATTAAAGCTGACAAATAGCAGAAATGAGAATTTGATGTTTTCTGAAAAAAACCCCAAACACGTTTCCTTCTCATGAGGGTCAGCTATGTAGTCAGAAATGTAATTGTGAGCTTATGAACACAGAAATGTGTTCCTGAATCTTTTGTTTGCTATTGGCAAGTCATTTACCCCTCTTATGGCTAAATTTTCTCACCAGAAAAATGATTATATCAGCTTAAAATATTTTGAGATCTATTGCAGGAGAATGATTGTGCCTACTTAAGAGAACGAACATATAGTGCTTCAAGCATTTATGTATGTCAGAAAGAGGAAAACATAAAATTATCCCTCTGTTCTTAAAAAATAACAGGATTTCATATTAAAAATATAAAATTTTAGATTTTAATATAAAAATATAAAATCCTGAGGATGTTTTCATAATGAAAAACTTTTCTATGAATAAAATTCATCATCTTCTGCCCTGTAAAAACATGTTCATGCTTCTGTTCACGAAGACATTTCAGGAAGCTCAGAGATTTGGATCCTTAATGATCTTGAAAAAGAAGAAAACAGTTTTTCCGTCAATCTCTTCCACTTTTAAAGAACTAAGGAAAAAATGGTAAATCTGCATTTAATCTTTTAGAAACGTGTTCATATGTCTTTGGGGTCATATTAATGACTATTGATATGTATTACAAATATAATTAGTAATAGAGTCTCCTTACTAAGCAAAAGGAGAAGTATCTTTACACAGAAGTGGAAGATTTTGAATCATTCTGCTGAGTTGGATTGTCATAAAATGAACATTTGTTGTGATTTTAAATAAAAAATACTTTAGTTTTTTTAACACCCCACAGTTCCCAAGTTCATGTCTCAGCATGACCTTTGAAATTTCATAGAATCATAGACTGGTTTGGTTTGGAAGGGACCTTAAAGATCATCAAGTTCCAGCCCTCATGCCATGGGCAGCGACACCTCCCACTAGACCAGGTTGCTCAAAGCCCCATGCAGCCTGGTCTTGAACACCTCCAGGGATAGGGCATCCACAGCTTCTCTGGGCAACCTGTTCCTCCGCTTCAAAGCAGCCAATATTTTGCTGAAGTTCACAGTGTCTCTGTAAATGTGATACTAGATGTATGGCCAGATAATGATAATAAAAGGCTCAGTTCAAGTTATGCAATAAATATTCTCATGGCTTTCCCCTCATGGCCTTGTATAACTTCTCTGCATGCCTTTTTTCTTCTTAGGTAGCTCAGCTATCTCCTTGCCATTGTAGCTGAAATTGGAATAGAAGATAAATTAAGAAAATTATTAGAAGGCACATAGGAACAAGAAACTATGAGGGAACAGAAAGGGATAGTGTTATCCGGGGAACTGTTTACTGTCTCTATGGGAAGATGGCAGTTTCTTAGATATGGGCAAATCTAAAGGCAAATAAGTTCCCCACCAAAGACAGTGAAAAAGAATGATGAAATAGTCTGCTAACTTGCGTATAAGTTGGAGGCGACTGGCAATTAGATTCAAGAGCAATGTGAAAAAGGGATCTGGGGACCATGCCTTTTAATTTTATAGGAAGTCTGAGTCTTTGAAGTTGGCAGAGAAAACATTAGTAGTGATTAATATTGTCTCATGCTTCAATGAGAATATTAAGTAGAGAAATAGGAGATGTACTACAAATATAGATCCTGTTCTTTCTGTGGATAATCTAAAACAAATTTCATAACCGTTTGGTAATTTTGTGCCCATGGTTTTTTTCTAGTGATGTGGAATGAACTAATGTCAGAATTAGGGTCCCTTTCTTGAATTGGAAGAATCTTTTCTTATTTATTTTTTATAAGACTATATCCTACTGCATCTTGTAACATTTACATTTCTTGCCTTATGGCCATGTGTCTGCTGACATAACCCAACATCGTTCTTAAACCAGAATGCTGTTATTCTGATGTTACCAAAATGCTTTATAAAAAGCCAGGGTTATAAGATATCAAATAACTTGTATGCCTGCTTTCTGATTTCATGTCTTTCCAAATGACAGTCGTGCTGTAGGTCATGAGAAGGCCTAGCTAATCCACAGACTCTACCATGTTCCTGTATGTATCTGGGCAGGTTCTTTGCAGTCTGGGTATTAAGTCATAGCCCCAGGTGACGTGCCTTTAAATAACATGAATGTGCCTTCATTGTTTTGTTTGTGTTGGCAGGCCAAACCAATTCCATAAGTCGAGAGAAGCCAGGGGCATCAAATCAGATAGTTCTGACATTCTCCCTTAATGACTCTTTTGTGGGTATCATGAGTCATCTCTCATTTTTTGCTTGACCCATCTCAGACAATTCCGAGTAAGAGGCACTTAAGTCAAAATATTTGTACAGAAACCACTAGGTCAGCCTACAACATTATCAAATTATTTCAGAGCAGCTCTAGATGAGTCACAGCAGCAACAATGCATTGATGACTCCTGCAGAAATCAATAGCTCCTTGCATCTGCTCAGCAATCTGTACAAATTGACAAATTGACAAATTGGCCAAAATTCAAAATTATATTTGCAGAATTACTTTAATGTTCCATTTGATCTTCAAAATGTAATAGTTCATCACTCTTTTAGAGGTCGGTGATAATCAAACAAGGATAGTAGCTATGGGCCAAGGTCCTAAAGGATTGTTCAGCATATGGCGGTGGTCTTCCTCAATGACCAAGATGGCTTCCTATCTAATATAAGGGAGTGGTTAAAAGAAGGGTTTGGATCTCTTTTTTCTCCTCGGAAAGGTTAAACTTTAGATTTTGAAACCAGCAAAACTGGATATGTCAAACATAATATGTTAAACTCTCTGCTTTTCAGCCAAAGAGAAAGAAAGGCTCCCCAAGTTGTGGAGGAAAGGCACCCATGACGTAAAAAGCAGTTCTTTACTTCTGCCTAGAGCTTCTTTCAGTATGCATATTGCCAAATAAATCCCTGTAATTTTATAAGCCAGCTCTCACTGTACTACAATGGTTAATGGTATTAACAGCGTCCTCTCTTACCATAATTTTCAGGACACATGTAACAGCGTAAATAATAACAGTGTGGAGTGATAGTGAATGTTGAATTGTAATATTATCTTTAAGTGTGTATCAGTGGCAAACCATGTAAAAGAGCAAGAAAAATCCTGTAGCCTACTTCACCAAGGCTACAGAAGTTGACCTCAAAAGACAGGATCTCTGCTTCCACTTGAGAAAAGCATGTGGGACCATAAATCACAAATCAGTTGGATTTTATTTTGGGAGGAAATGAATCTAATTAGCTAAGTATGTAATGGGATAATGTAGCGGCAACAGAAATAAAAATGACATATTTATCTGTAAGTGGATTCATTACCAAAAAATCTGGCTACCCACTTTTTTAACAGTAAAACTCTTTGGGGTTTTTTTGATAAATATCAGCATATCTGTGCAGCAGAATTTCATGGTATCACATTTGACATATTCATGTCATATCACAATGTTTTCAAGCAAACCAGACATTTTATGTGACTTCATATATTGTCATCTTCCCCCTGTAAAAGGGGAATGTGGCAATTCTTACAACTTCGAGGGAATATCCTTCAAGCTTTCAGTACTTTGAATTGATGCTTTGACTTTTTTAGACCTTTATTATGAAGTGATAGAGAAAACACATATCTAGCATAGATGGCAGGGTAGTCAGCCAAGAAACAGAAAGTGTCTCAGCAAAAGCAATGCTGGTGATGCAAGCAAAGTGATGCTGGGGAACGTTCCTGGGCACTGCAACTGGACTGCTTTTGCTGTTCAATCATTATGGTCTTATACTCCTACTTATGTTGTTAAATGATTGATTAAAATGATTCCTGGCACATACTTGGCCCAGGCTGTCTCCAAAGCAATTCCAGGGAGGATTACAGAGTGAGCACTGAGCAGGACCATTTGCCATACGGAGATCGGATGTCATCATCTGGAGGGTGGACAGTGCAGCGGTATTTGTGAGGGCTACGCCATGCCAGCTTGTCTCAGTGCCAGTAAACAATATCGGGCATGTTTAATTTAGTAGGATAGATGTAGCCTTGGAGGCCTTTTCATGTGTATTAATAGAAAATCACTTCAGAAATCAAAGACTTAATTAGAATCAAGGCATTAGTTTAATTTATCCCTGTCTACTGATATTTTAATGTATTTACGCAGTAAACCAGAGGCTGCCTGGTCATTGTTTCTCATTTAAAATGGGACTGTTACTGTCAAGGCTCGCAATATGTCTCCTATTATGAAAACATTGGGTCAGACCTTTCTTATGGGAAATCACGTCAGCTCTGAGTTTTGTCTCTCCTGATGCTCAGGAGGCACAGAAACATTATATCCATTTAGATATATCAAATATGCTTGAAAACAAAGAGTACGAAGAGAAGGAAGGGACCCAGGACTTTACATTAAAAGGGTCTGTTGCACCATTGTGGAAGATGGAGCAGCCTGTGTAGACTGCCTGGGAGCAGAGCTATCCCACTGGAACAGAAGATAAATAACACTACAGATGGCTTTGATAACTATGCTATCTTACCAGACTTGGGATATGATATAACAATAATGCAATCATGGTAGACTTTATATACAAAATTGTTTCCTGGTCCCATTGGATTATTATCAAAGTATTTCACTTACTCAACTAGGGAGATAAGTACATTTACTGGAAATATAAAGCAAAACTCAATCACAATGAATTTCTTCAGAGTATAAAATGACCTTATGGAACTTGTAATAGAATTAAAAGTGTTATCATCAACTATACTGTATATCTTCTGTTAAAAACACGCAATAATATAACAGCTTTCTGCAAGACAACTAGTGAGTACAACTAGCACAAGACAAGGTGGTCAAATGCAGCTGTGTGTTTCCAGCAGATAAACGATTTCTGCCTAATGAGAAAGCTATTAACCTTTCTCAGGAAACTGTCACAATATAGTGTTGTGATCCATGTCATTGTACATATATCTAAAATGGATTCTCCTAAAATAAATTCTGAAGATATCATAGACAAAAACGTCAAGTATGGTCATACAAGAGGAGCAAATATACCTTGGGAAAGTCCGCACATAAACTGGTTTGAAAATCTGTAACAGAGTTATCAAAAAATGTGACACCGGCTGGTAATTAGAATTCTCTCATCTGAAACAAATTTCAATGAATTAACATCTGCCATCATCTTTTGTTTCCATTTAGAGAATATACTGCAGCCTTCTGGAAGCTGAATGTAGAAGGAGACCTAGTACCTAGATCTCCTACTCATGCCACTGTCTTATGATGTGTTACAGACTGTTTTCATTTGAGAACGGCTGAGAACAGCTCTAACATCACAGCAGGCATGTGGCTAAATTAATATGTCAAGTTTCTTGGAATCTGAGCAGCAAGTTATAAGCTCCAAGCTATCATTTTATCTTAACTTGACTACATTTTGGGTGTTGGAAGAAAACCTAAAGGGGAACAGTTGTTCAAGTGAATAGCACAGTCTTCACGGTTGAAATTTTAAATGAGCACAACCGAAAAATAAACCAGCATGTGTTATGAGTGGGGAGTGTGCTAGTAATTCTGACTTAACTTTGAATGTTTGGTTCAGAGTTTATGAACTCAGCTACTTTCAAGCAGTATTTCGTCTTTCAATTTCTACTTGCTTTCTGGGAGAGAGGTACACAGCATTTTGTGGAAAAACATAAAGATAAAAAATAAAAATAAAACCAATGGGCTAGGGAAATTAGGCTTTTACACAGTAGATGGTTTTTAAATGTTTATGGTGCTTGCAATAGGCTTGAGCTCTCATCAGCTCTTCTAGGGCACTTCTGTAACCAGTCCCCAGTGGCAACAAGAGTAGAAGCATTAAAGGAGAATAGTGTTTGGCAGCATCAGCCTGCTGAGACTTTCCCTTTTCATGGCAGAGCCACAGTGCCACAAATGCCAACAAGTTGAAGCAGACAAAATAATCTTCTGCCACTCTGCAGTTCAAAACCTCTTCTGATGCTACCTGCGACTTGCAGGTAGATATCAAATAATGGGGACCCAACATATCCTACCTCACTACTCCTTTTCCCCACATTTCCAAGGCAAATTGAAAACCAGAAAGTGCTGACTAGTACAGAGTCCAAGCTCACTTAGAGTGATTGACAGCTGGAAAGTCAGATTCTGCCTGCTGTTATTATAGGGGAGCATTTATTCATTAGTATTCTTCATTAATAACATGTATTGCTTCTTTCTCCTTTCTATTCCCAAATCCCCTTGCTTGGGAACTAAACCACGCCTTCTTCAATTATGGTACCTGGATTGGGAGCAGCTAAAACAGCAAATCCAAAATGTTTGAGCTGTGAAATAAAGAGGATGATCACAAGTAAGTAAATTTACCTGTATTTCCATTTTCTCCAATGCACTGTAATTTATGCTGTGAATTAAACAATAGGTGTACCTTCCTGTTGTCAAACAGACATCTGCCTCAAGGATACAATAGCATTTATCTGTTTTTCCCCTGAATACCTGATCTGGAGCCTATATGTGAAAAGTTCTATGACAATTCCATTAGTGAGGATTTTAACTGATAATTTCAGGTGGTTAATGGTATTCATGGTGGTACTATTAATGGAAAATATGAACTTCTTGATAGGTTCAAAGATGTGTCTGATAACTCCTCTAAAAGCTTGACTTTTGTAATGTGCCTTTTTTATTCATTTGCAACAACTGAACATTATTAGTGTCACTTTTTATGCTCACATAAATATCACCTTCTGTAATCGACATGCACTTTTCAGCCTAAAATAAATATAAAATAACACAGTTTATATAAATCCGAAAAATAGCAGCATAATTCACAGAATCAAGACTAAAGGTAAGTCTGATGCTCCAAATGAGGTTACAAAGAAAACATTTCTCATTATTAAAGGATATTCAGGATATTCTAATCTAAGCACTTTTCTATATCTTGTCAGTATTAAAGAAATAATAGAGTAGGAAAGAAAGAAGATAGAAAATGTATTTTACAAATATCTGAAGATAAAGATAATTTACAAAAAAAGAAATTAAAAATTAAAATCAGTTCACACTGGAATAATCAGAAAAAGTTCAGATGGATTCTGTCAATGGCTATGGTTTTCAAAGGGAGACACAAAAAGTTTGACATGTGTGCAAGTACCGGTTTATGAACCAACTAGCAGACAAGTATATTTGTAATCCACTTTGGAGATAGGCTCTAACATTGAAACATGGAACTTGATATAATCCTTAAACTGTACCAGTATCTAATCTACCTTTGAAACTTGCTGAATCCTTGAACTCAATGTCATATGTTCTAGTTCATCCTGTTCCTGTTATGCAATTACTCGTTGTTCAGAATTTTTAAGGAAGGCATAACTTGGTGCATTTAAAGCTCCTTGATTGCTCCTATCTGTTTAGAGAATAAGACAGAGTGAAAACTCCCTTGATGTATTTTCAATATTTTTTTCCTTCTTCATCACCTTCACAGGTGGTAATCACAAATTTCCATACCTCAAAACTGAAGAAAATGACCCTCCAAAAACCTCATTATAAGAGCAGTATTGGTATTGGAGTGTTAATTACACCACAATTCTGGTCTCTTTAATTATATTATCATCTACTACTTTGATACAGAGATCTCCTGTCTTATTCAGAGTACAAAATGGACAGTGCTTAATGAAAAAGTATTCAATATTTTGGATTTTTTCCTCATCATTCAAAGACTGGTCCATACCTTATTTACTGCATGCTCTTAACACCCACTCTGAAGAGAGAATTTATTAAATGTCTTCATTTTTCCTGTGATATTCATCACTATAATATCTGAACGCTGCTGAAATAGTAACAGGTTTGCTTTCACAAGTTACTGAAATGCCACCAGGCATTTTGCTTGTTTGCAGGCAGGGAACTGAAGACAGAATTATTAGAAACAAAAATTGGCCACTCACTTTTGGTGTCAGCCTTTCAGGACCATTTAATAGTTTGGAAATCTGCAAGTGCTCAGGGCAGAACTCTTGGGCATCAGTCACAAGTATGTGCACTAAGGAATTTGGAAACAAGCCATTTGGACCTAGTGACAGAAACCCAGGAAAGAAGTTGCCCATAATACAAAAATTGTTTGTATTGTCTTCAGTAGCCTCCAAGGAATGGTATCAAAGATAGAAAGAAACCACTTTTTTGGACATAATTAATTTGCTTCAAAGATAAGACCATCCTTTCCTTACCAGTAAGGTTAACTCATTTGTGCTATGTTGTTCCACCTCTACAGCCAAAGAGGCATCAATTTTGCAGACAGCTTCATTTTCTAAACAGCACTGCTTTACCATCATGGGGTGAAGCCTACGAGAAGGCATTGCTCAGTAAGTGAGATCCTCCCTGCATCTGCCCAGCTATAACTTATTAAATGATTCTGATAACTGCTGGGAAAACAAAGAGAGCAAAGATAATTCTCATGGGAGGGGTTTCCCCCAAAAGGCTTAGTATTATATCTTCTCTGGTTTAATGGCTTAGGTTTTCACAGAAAAAAAAAAAAAAGAGCATGGATGAACGCTCAGTGGCTTTACATCTGTCTAACTTGTTTAGGAATGGATGCCAGAAGGTGACAGTGAGCCAGGTAACAGCAGCTCATTGGCCTTAGGTACAGAGAAAATCAAAGAGATTGACCTGAGGTGACAAGACAAATATTGCAATACGAAGCACTTTTTTTTCTTACATTAATTATTCTGAGTACACTTCTGAAAAATATATCCTCCTCTGAATCTTGTCTCACATAACAGTACTGTCTGAAATGATACAATTAATTATGCAATCTTAGCATAAGTTCATACAGCTGCACTAAAACTTAATCTGTATTATTCTGATTTATTCATTTTGTATTTTGAAATTTTTTTTTTTTTAAAAATTTGATATTTTGACTGCATTTTGCATTTTTCACTTAAACCTCTATTGCAATATCCAAGATTAGCCCTTAAGAATTATTTTAGGAACACCCTTCCAAACAGAATATTCTCCTTTCCCTATTCAGAAATCCCTTTCTGGCAATTTTGCTGCCCAGAAGGCATTTCTTTCTTCTTTGCTAATAGATTAGATGCAAGGACTCTGACCATGAATCCCCAGATCCCCTTGGCTCTCCCCTTATAGCTGTATAACATTAGAATATCCATTCCTATGTCTTGATCATTCTCCTGCCTTGTTGCACGGTTTTTACTTCTTACTGACTGGCAAAAATTTTAAATTAAGGTTAATTTACCTGGAATTAACTAAAAGAATTCCCATCATGAGAAATATGTTTTTATGAGGTCTCATTAGACCTTTTTATTTTCTTTTTTCTTTCTTCTTTTTTCTTTCTTTTTTTTTCTTTCTTTTTTTTTCTTTTTTTTTTCTTTTTTTAAGCATCTCTGGAATCACTGAAAATTACATGGTGTTGTATATAGAAATCCTAAAATTAGTGACAGTATTGTAACTTTTAAACTGTCAGCAGCCACTTCAAGAGCAGCTGGTGTGGAAATGGAAACCTCTGAGAGGGCACTGAGGAGAGCAACTGAAGCAGGAGCTGCAATTACTACCATTCATTATTGCAATTAGAGTGTACAATAGGGACATACAGATTTAAATATCTGCATGCTATGCAAAAGTCTTGAATACTGATCTTCCTGTACCTTGGAATAGTGAAAACAGCAGAGCACCTTTACTTCCAGGCTATGAATCCCAGTGTCACAAAATTTTCTAATTCAGAGCTATTGGGAAACATCTCGATATGGGCATTTGGAGTGCAAACATATCCTTATTGCCCAGGAAATGGTCGGGATCCTGGAATTTTTAGTAAATATTCAAGCTGTGGGACTCACCAGGGATTCCCAGCTTCCAGGAAAGAACAGACTTAGGGTGTAGCTTAATTATATCCAGACTGTATAGTGGGACTGGCCAAGATGTATCATGGGTCCCCATCTGTTGCCACCTTCTCTTTCCTGATGCCCTAGTTTCAGCTGGAAGCAAATCAAGACATGTCAGGGAAAGAAGGATGTTCTAGCAGGTCCCTGATCAAGGTAATAGAAGAACAGGAATTGAACATCCCACTTAAATAACAACATTAAGTACATTTGGGTGAAGAAATTAGGTTGGTAACTTCACATTTAGCATTTCACTTGGCATCAGAAAACTTTGACCAACCGGAATCTGTGGAGTTGCAGCAATGAACAATATGATGCACAGCTCTCAGTTGTCCTGGCACCTAGTTGAAGTCCCCTGGGCTCCTCTTTTATATGTAAGAGCATGTAAATAAGGTTGAACTGTAAAGATTTACATGTTATTCTTAATTGAAATTTAAATACAGTATACCATTGCCTAATTAGGTTGGGACTCTATAAAGTGGCATATTAATTTCTGTATGAATAGAAGAACACAAAAAGAAGACCTCCCAGGACTTTGTAAGGAAAATATGCCTCTTAGGAGGTGGCAAGATAGAAATTCTTGGACAAAACTTCAATATCTCAAGTTGTCTGTTCTTCAGGAATGGCTTTGTGATGACCTGCATTTCTTTCTATCTTTTTAAAAGTCATCTTTGTTTCCATGGAAACAAAAAGAAAGCAGAAACACCAGGTAAATTTGATAGATGGGAAGAAGGTTGTTTGTGTAACAGCTATATAAGTGCAGTAGAAGGAAAGTATGAAGCAAGCAACGAAGAAAGGAATCCATTTTATGATGGCTGGCAACGCTAAATATGACCCCAAAAAAATATATATGATTTTCATTTTTAATAGAATAGAATAGTAAAGAATAGAATAGAATAGTTCAGTTGGAGGGCACCTGCAATGATCATCTAGTCCTACTGTTACCAATTCAGGGCTGACCAAAAGTTAAAGCATTGTCCAAGGTGTTGTCCAAAGGCATTGTCCAAATGCCTCTTAAACACTGACAGGCTTGGGGCATTGATCACCTTTCTAGGAAACCTGTTGCAGTGTTTGACCACCCTCTCAGTAAAGAATTGTTTCCACTTGTCAAGTCTGAACCTCCCCAGACACAGCTTTGAACTGTTCACATGAGTCCTGTCACTGTATCCCAGGGAAAAGAGATCAGCACTTCCCTAGTCTCTTCCCCTCCTCAGGAATCTGAAGAGAGCCATGAGGTTGCCCCTCAGCCTCAGCCTCCTTTTCTCCAAACTAGACAAACCCAAAGTCCTCAGCTGCTACTCATAGGACATGCCTTCCAGCCCTTTCACCAGTTTTTGTGTCCTCTTCTGGACACATTCAAGTAACTTAACAACCTTCTGTGATGAAACGGGGAAAAGGACTTCACTGAGAGGTTCAAATTAGCAATTTATTTGGACTTCACTCACAGGTCCAATACGTCACTTTTGCAGGTTCTATGTGTACAATGGCGATTACACTATTGCAATTCAAAAGCAATTCGCGGAATACACTATTGCGGCTACAAGTGATCCCGACAAGTAACAACACAAACTGCAATCGCGCTAGATATGAATACCTTAAAAGAGTGCACCAATCACAACCTTAATAGCATGCCATATACCATACGTATGTTTCTTAGTCACTTACCCTCTCTCTCAGGTAAGGTCTCTCAATCCCTGGGAAGTTACCCTGTACA
>VXAK01022488.1:0-28515 GCA_013399435.1 Arenaria interpres | reverse complement strand
TTAAATTGTGAGGCCCAGAACTGCACACAGTACTCGAGGCAAGGCTGCACCAATGCTGAATACAGCAGGACAATCACCTTTTTTGACTGGCTGGTTGTGCTGTGCTTGGTGCACCCCAGGGTGTGGTTTGCCCTCTTGGCTTCCAGGGCACCCTGTTGAGTCATATTGATCCTGCTGCTGACTAGCACCCTCAGATCCCTTTCTGTAGGGGGATCTCCCTGCATCTCTCCAGCTACTTCTCTCCCAATATATACTTGTGTGTGGTGTTACTCCACCACAAGTGCAGAATCCGACATTTTATCTTGTTAAATTTCATATCATTGGTGGTTGCCCAATGCTCTATTCTATCTAGATCCCTCTGCAAGGGATCTTGTCCCTGGAGAAAGTCAACAAAATGTCCCGGTTAAGTATCATCAGCAAACTTGCTTATGGTGCATTCAACTGCCACAACCAGATTATTGATAAAAATATTACATAGAACTGGCCTTAGAATTGAGTTCTGAGGAGCACCACTGGTGACCAGTCTTCAGCCAGATGTAGCCCCATTCACTACAACCCTTTGAGCTCTGCCTATCAGCCAGTTCTTCACCCAAAGCATGTACCTGCTCATCTCACAGCAGGACAACTTTTTCAGAAGGATGCTGTGAGGAACACACATCTACTTAGATAGACATTTCTGTGAGAATATGTTTATCTCTAATACACAGCACTGGCAGCTTGTTTGCTCTGCAAGTGACATAAGTAAGGAGCAGAGAGAGACTTTTGCACACATACTTAATCACTTTCTTTTGCATAGAATAAAATCTGCAAGAGTTTTTCAGAAAGCATTTATTTTTGTAGCTTAGAGTGTGGTGAACAGGCTCCAAACCTGTAGATTCAGGATTCTCTGATTTTCTGAGAGAATCCTAGGCAGAGGAGTAGAGAGGGATCATGTCCAGAATATAAACCTGCCTAGTGAGAGCAAGAAAATGTCATTATGACTGTGGAAGTAAAACCTTCATGTGATTGTGGGTGTTCAGTTCAGTACAGATTCAGCTGAACTACTCTTAATTGCAGAGCTGTAGAGACTAAAATATCACCTCCCCTTCTGCAACTGTGTTTACTGCCATTGAAAATGCATGCACAGTCATAGCTCAAGACCTGAATAACTTATTTAGAGATATTATTGTAATATCCTATACAATTGCTTCCATGTAAATTGCATTTCTGATCCCAGAGGCAGACCTTGTTATTCAGGAACTCTGGAACCCACACATTGCTTTACTGTCAGTCAACCAGCCATTAGGTCTCACTCTCTCTCATTATTATTACAGGAGATGAAGCAAAGTAAATGAAAGCAAAATTCTTAGAAAGAGTGGCACAATAGTGCAGGTAAAAGCTAGTGAGGTGCATACGTGGAAAGACTAACACATAATAAAACATCTGAGGGTTCAGCAATGGCGGCGTTCTCTGACATTTTCCTAAAGCACATGGTATCCCAGTAAATGTCATGAAAGATTAGAAAGAGCAATGTTGAATTTGATAGACCACCTTGTGACAGCTAGTAATGATACAGTGAGTTTATGTCAACGAGCATCATGAGGGCTAAAGTGGGACTTTAACCACACTCAGTCCTTAAAAGGATCTTAACAACTTTCCCCAGAGGCAGATTTTATTCCTAGATTTAGTGTAAGATTATGCTTTTGGTAAAGCCTAGCTCTTCTGTCAAGTTGCTTTCCTAATGAAGACTGTTGTGCAGTGTTACTGTGTGTTTGACAGGCTGAGAGAGCTGGGGTTTTTCAGCCTGGAGAAGAGAAGGCTGCGAGGAGACCTTATAGCGGCCTTTCAATATCTGAAGGGAGCCTATAGGAGAGCCGAAGAGGGACTCTTTGTCAGGAAGTGTAGTGACAGGACAAGGGGTAATGGTTTTAAATTGGAAGAGGGGAGATTTAGATTAGATACTAGAAAGAAATTCTTTCCTGTGAGGGTGGTGAGACACTGGAACAGGTTGCCCAGGGAGGTCATGGATGCCTCATCCCTGGAGGTGTTCAAGGCCAGGCTGGATGGGGCTTTGGGCAACCTGGTCTAGTGGGAGGTGTCCCTGCCCACGGCAGGGGGCTTGGAACTAGATGATCTTTAAGGTCCCTTCCAACCCAAACCATTCTATGATTCTATGATTCTAAATGGCTTTCACATTTGGACAGGCAAGAATTTAACTTCCCTCTTTTGTTGGTCTGATAATTTCCAACTTGGCATGTGGAAAAGTACATGCACATGGGTGTACATGGGTTAGGCTTGTGAAATCAGTTAATCTTTTTTTCTAGCACAAAACTTAACATTAACAAAAAGTTACAGGCAAACCATTGTAGTATTAAATAAGGATAAGAACCTGCCAGATGCTTCTTGAGAACTCTAGCAAGTAAGCGATAAAGTAAGCGATAATCTTTCTTTAATTATTTTATTTTATTAATGAGTAGATGCCATAAAGCTCTTCTCACATGTTTTTGTAAAAATTACAGACTTTTCTACTAGAAGAAATAGTATTTTCTGGTCATCTTTTCTCAGCCAAAAGAAATTATATTGTGTTATAGAATTGGTATATTTTACATACATCTACTCAGGTGGCATCCTCATTTAAGTCCATATATAAAAACATGTTGCATGTTCTCTGGGTACTAAAAATAGATTTTCATCCTGTGTATTGCAACTGACAGTTTTCAAGTGCAAAAATTGTATAACACGTAAGAAATTGCCTATTCTTTGAAAATGAAATGCAGTTTTCAGTCAGTGAAGCTGAGACAGAAGAGTAAAATCCCTGGAAAATTACATTTTACAACAGTTTATTACATTGTTGCATTCTTCAACAGCAAAAGTGAAGTTATCAGAGTAATGTCTTAT
The DNA here is from genome assembly GCA_013399435.1 of Arenaria interpres. NCBI lineage: Eukaryota > Metazoa > Chordata > Aves > Charadriiformes > Scolopacidae > Arenaria > Arenaria interpres. The sequence continues at coordinate 25,638 of VXAK01022488.1, read as the reverse complement.
ATCTATACAATTTGTTCTCCTTGACAAGTACTTTTAACACCCCTGAAATGCATTTAGCAGTAATTACATTACTTATTCTCAAAGCATTTTTCATTGTCAAATATACTAAAAAAAAGCAAACAATGGTTTCCAGCAGTAGCCCTTCTAGCTCAACATTTTAATTGAATTAGCTGATGAAACACGCCATTTCATATATCTATTTGGCAAAAATCCTTCTTTTGTTTGCACAGCAGAGTTGAGAAGATTGGTAAAAAATTACCGACCCTGTCTGCCCCAATTCCCAGCTTAAACAAGGAAATAATAGAATCAGAAATATGTCCATTTAACAATTAAGTGTAATAACTGTCAAGGTACCTATCTAACACTGGGATTTTAGTTGTTCTGTACATACCTGCCCTTTTGAGTTCCCCAGTTGCTGAAGCATAGACAGGTCTAGAACAAGTTATAAGACTGGAAGAAGGAAAATGAAAGTAACTGCATGATGGGAGGAAGAAAAGCCAGGTTCCTTTCTCTGGATCCCAAGTGAGTCAGACAATTTTACAGTAGGCACCAAACAAACAAACAACAAATCCTGGAAGCAAATCTGAAAGTTGTATATCTCATTTTGAGTAAGAGCCATAACAGTGAAGTTGTAACCATGTTCTTCCTCGGTTTTTTTCTCCCGCTGGTTCCACCGTTCTTGCTTGCTTAGCACAACCACAGCCTCAATAGAAAATGTTCCTTTTATCATCTAAGAGTAGGTTTAAAGGGATTCCCTAAAGAAATTAGAGATATAAGTTTGGATCTCTCTGGGCAGATATAGGACCTCAATTCAGGTCATGCAATTTACTGGACAAGTAAATCTTCTTAGCCAGCAGGAAATTATGCAAACAATATATTGTTTTCTTCAGTTCTATTTTCAGCTCAACTATTACAGAATTATAGATCAGGCCTATCATGAAACTATGCTGTGAAGTAATTTAATCTGTGCAGTCCTTATAGGGTTGTATGTGGGGCCAACAGGTTGAGTTCAGCGTTTGTAGCAGCCAAATTTAAAATGCTCAAAAATACACCAAGAAGCTTTTATGCATATAGCACATAGACACCTAAATGGAATTTTCTTGATTAGTGTAGGTGCTGTAAGATTAATGTAAGACAAAATGTGAGATGAGGACATCTTCAAATAGCTAATTGTTCTTTGGAATCATAAGTGCATGTGATTTAACATTCCTGGAATGTCATATAGAACATTGTTTTCTATTATACCAATGAAGCATCTAAAAATGAATTGCTGTAAAGCGTGATTTACCTGCAGCTAGTTCAGGATGTGAACTGTCCATGTTCACTTCTGTGCATTTCCCTGTAGAACTACTAAATCTGTGTATAATGTTTGGTTTTCTGTACATCAAATGGCAGAATCATGCACAGCTAAGTGGAAATCACCGTAGATTAAACAAGGTGCCACAGCTAGTCACAAAAAACAGAAGAAATCTGAAACCTCACTTCTATTCTGAATCTAGATGCCTGCAGAAAACTGGTAGTTGCTTTGCATAACTTGCATTTATAGCTCATAAACCTTTCTGGACTTAGGTACTTAGAAGTCATCTGAGATATGTTACAAAGACTTTTAAATTGTCCTGCAAACAAGTTTACAGTCAAGTATTTTTAACTAAAAAATACTGGAATTCTAACCATCGGAACTCTGTATTTTAAGATTTCTAATGTGAGGACAGAATTCTATTTTAATAAATGCCATCACCCTCTTCATGTACCTTGAATTGGGTTATTAGTTACAATGATATCTTACTGATCTTAGATGATGTGTTGTCTAAAAAGGAAGAAGAGGATAAACGGAATTGAAATATGACGTTTTCAGAATAAAAACACTTATTCTAGTAATTTTTTTTTATTCATACTCAGTGACATCACAGTTGAGATCACACTTCCATCACTGAATATGGAAATACAGACCTTTCCCTTTTCACTTCAGTTTTGCACATTTCGCTGTCTAGACTTACCCTCTAAGTATGTGTCAGAGGGAATTCTTGCATCATGAATACTTGGCGCCAGACCTGGTTCCATCAGAAACTTTACCAAGCTTACCAGTGATCTGCCTGTGTTGCAAACCAACAGATAAAGACTAAGAGTTATTTTTTTCTGTCTTTTGGATATTGCCATTCTTCAAGAACATAGTGATGGGACCGGCATGTCACTTTTCATAAGTTAGTAAGCTCACACAGATATTGCCAAGTAAATAAGTTGGGGATGGTTTTTTTTGTTTTTCTAGAAGTGGACATTTCTTTGGGGGGAGCCGCTAGCGGTTTAGTTGTGCTTAATATCTGTAAGTCAGTGACCATACTTGCCAGTTTTCAATAACCAACTAAATAATATGTGATAAAGCTTCCCAATAAGTTTTCTGGATAATGACATGTCATTGCTGCCTTGTAGAGGCTATATGAATGATCCTCTACAGATTACAGGTGGCGCATAGTTACAACTGTTGTTAATTTTAGGCAAGCACTATTTATTGCCTAGCTAAGGAGACTGTTGCAGGCTCTGCTGCAAGTTATTGCAGAGTACTATGGTGAAGTCAAAAGCAGAAATATGTTTAAAACTTTATTGAGACATCGTTAACCTACATGTGACAATTTTCTGGAAAGAGGCATGTCAGGAATTGATTCCATGAACCACTGCTCAGGCATACACTTTTGACAACACTTTAAATGTCCCTGATGTAAGTCATGTAGTCATGTTATGACTGCATTATATCTTGGTTGTATGTATATCAATACCCTTATGTGTAAAATGACAATTATCTTTCTGTGGGTACACACACACATATAATGGTAAATAGAGTACTTAGATTGTGCTATAACTAACAGCAAAGAACCAGACAAAGAAACTTGAGTAAAAGTGTTTATGAAATCACAGGGGTCATAATCTTTAAGAAAGAAAGACGTAATAACAAGAAAGTGAAAACCAATAGATTTCAGGAAGGCAGACTTCAAGAAACTTGAAAAACTGCAACCTCTTTGTGGAAAATATATTCAAAGGGAAAATGAGAACTGACAGGTTCTTATAGAGATGATAGTAAGGTCACAAATGCACGCTATCCCAACGTAGAATAAAATTATAAAGTAGATAGGACATGAATTGGACTAAATCATTAGCTCTTCTTTGACTTCAGAGAAGGAACATATTCAAGAAGAAAGATCCAGGAAGCAGAAAGCAGGTTACAGTCAAATATGAATGTACAGCATGTGAATATAGAGAAAAAATAAAGTAGTTGGCTGTTCATGATCATAAGATCATAAGTGGGAATAGTTAGTGGGAATGGTATACTATCTACAGGTGATACCAAGGAAGTTTAATGGTCTTTTTTATATCAATCCTTAATAAAATGGCCAGTTTTGATCAATGGACTTATAGAATGAATTTCCACAATAAAAGGGTAAGAGCTCAGCCTTCAGTACAGCCTATATAGCATACTTGGTGCTTAGATAAGACGCTTTCAAATCAAGCAGGCTGGAAGAATTTCACCATAAGGTATGTAAGAAATACCTTATGAGTTCTCAGCATCCTTATGGGTTATCTTTGAGGTTCAAATAGATCAGGTATCAGGACAATGGAAGAGCATTTCTTTCTTTATTTGAAAAGAGGAAAAAGAGGAAATATAAGGCACCCAACATTCAGCACTACTACAAATGATCAAAAAAACTATTTGTAAGTCCCTGGAAGGGAACAAGGAAATGAGTAGCAGCCAAAATGGATTTGTCAAGAACAACATCTGTCAGAACAATTTAATTTCTTTCTGTGACAGGGAAGCAGACCTTATGGACAGAGAATAGCCAGTAGATGTAATACATCTTGAATTTAGTAGAGCTCTTGTCACAGTTTCATGACATCATTATAAGCAAGCCATTTGGTCTATAGAAAAAAAATCTTGGAAAACTGTTCTTAGAGAATCACAGTATCATTGAGGATGGAAGGGACTTCTTGAGATCATCTTGTCCCCTCCCTGTGCCCCTTCTCTGCCACCCCCACTCCATGCTTAAGCAGGAACAGCTAGAATGGATTGCCCAGGACCACATCCAGTCAAAATTTTAGTATCTTCAGAGGTAGAGACTGTATAACCTCCCTGTGAAATCTTTTCCAGTGTTTCCTTTCCTCACAGTAAAAAAGCTTTTTCTTTTGTTCAGATGGAATTTCATGTCTTTTAATTGGTACCCATTGCTTCTTGTCCTCTCAATGGGTGCTACTGAGACAACTCTGGTTCCCTTTTCTTCATTCCCCCCCATCAGATCTATAAACACATTGATAAGTTTCCCCAAGCCTTCTCTTACCCAGGCTGTAAAAGGAAAGTGAAAGCTCCAGTACCTTCACCATCTTTGTGATTCTTTGCCGGACTCATTTGAGTAGGTCCGTGTCTTTCCTGTACTGGGGAGCTAAGAATTGGACACTGCACTCCAAATGTCACCTCAACAGTGCAAAGTCGAGGTTCTCCTCAACAGGAGCATCACCTGTCGGCAATGTTCTGCCAAGAGCAGCTCAGGAGGCTTTGGCCTTCTTTCTCCTGAAGGTGCCTTACTGGCTCGTGGTCATGACCCCAACGTCCTTCTCAGCAAAACTGCTTTCCAGCCATTCAGCATGTATTGGTGCATGGGGTTATTATTCCACGAATACAGGTCTTTGCATTTCCTCTTTTCGAACTTCATGAGATTCCTCTCTGCTCAACTTCCAGCCTGTCAAGGTCTCTGAATGGCAGAACAAGCATCTGGTATATCAGCCATTCCTCCCAGCTTTATACCGCCTGCAAATGTGCTGGTGGTGCAGTCTGTCCCATTGTCCGGGTCATTAACAAAGAGGTCTAATAGTGTTTGGCCCCAGTATTGGTCTCTGAGATACACCTCTGGTTACTGGACTCTAGTTGGAATTTGTGCTGCTGTTTACAACACTCTTCGTTCACCTGAATTTTGGCTTTGCTTCTTTCCTTCAGGTCAGACAGACCAACTTTCCTTCTGGCCAGCAGCAAGATCACAAGAAAAAGAAGGAACATTCATAGTAACCCTTCATAAGGTGTCTTTAGTTGCATGTTTTCCTCTCCTGCAATAAAATGAGAATTGTATAATTGACACTGAAATTGTCAATGAAATGACAATGAAATTATGATTTGCCATATGTGAATAAACAAGAGTATAAGACATACTCTAGGGATTCCTACAGAAATTGAAGAAGGTATAGATACAAACTCTGGATGTTTTCATGTTGTCGCAAGGCTTTTCCTGCGTTTCTTAGATCTTGTCTCTACATGGAATCATATACAACCAAGTTCTGAGATCCTCTGACAACCACACTGCAAAATAAACCTCAGCGGAAGGAGGAAAGCAAAAGGCAGAATAGTAGTTGATGGAAACTTTACTGTCTTTATCAATTCTATTTCTGTACAATTCCATTGCTATAAAAATCAAGTCTGCACTTATTTCTCCTCTTACACAATGTTCAAAAGTACTTTGAGAGATTTCCTATTCCAAAACAAATAATTTTTATCCAGATAGAATTATAAAAACAATTTATTTGGGCTATGTTACAAAGACTATTCAAATACAAGGATTTAAATTATTCATTTTTACAGTACAAATAAAATTGCTGAAAAGTGACTTTTTATTCCACCACCTTTGTCACGTGTCTGGCCTAGTCTAGAAGCAATTCCAAATCTGCTCCAACTCACATAAAAGGTTATTAGAGTGTATTTGGAACAAGTGAAGCATGACTTCTTGGGGCCAAAAGCACTTTCTCTTATAGAAGATACAAATTTATTGAAAAGAGTAACAATAGAGATTAGAAGAATTTAGGATAAAATGTGTAGGTCAAGTTTCTAAAAGCTTTTATTGGCAAAATGCTACTTAGAACCACTTTCAGACATTACTCAAGCATTTGGTTGTCTGTATCTCATTGAAAATTAAGAGTCGAAGGATATAAACTGAACTGAAAATAGCACATCAGTTTCAAAAGTTTTATCTTGCTTCTTCATCTGTCATTTTAAAAGTGTAGTTTAGTGATTATAGGGATTCCTGTTGATTATCAAAGGTAGGCACAGAACAAATCACATTTTGAAGTAAATCTTAAGAAAAGCATCATTTTTCCCTCTGCTTAAGTATTTAATAGGCTCTATGAAAAAAAAATAGATTTTAATCCTGTTTAGCATCAGATCAGAACATAATATAGGATGTCTAATTTCTAAACAATACTATTACTTTTCACAAATTGTATGTTTACTCCTTTTCTTATTCCCTGGGTTTATAGATTACCTTTTCCCAAAAGAGGCACTTTCTTTTGGGAGTGATTCTGATGTCATCAAATTATGCTTAATTGGAATGAATAAAGATTCAACTCTAAGATTAGAACTGAAAAACATTCAGTTTCAGGGTTTACATTGTTCCCATTCTACAAGTGGAAGACAAGACAAAAGGTTTACATACACGTACACTTCCATTTTGTTTTTCAAATGCTGAATCTTTGCAAACAGAAATCATCAAATGCTACCAAGTAACATAAATATTTCATGAAAATGTACCACCTCTAGGAGATGTGTACACACTTTGGGGAATTCACAACTGAATAAAGCATTCGCATTAAATTCCAGACATATGCTAATAACTTCCCAATCAACTCAATCACTCAGTTCACTCATAGCAGAGATAAAACAAATGACACAAAAAAAGATATGTTGAATACCTTGTTTCTCAGACACTGTGTATGCAAAGATGCATGGTTTTTGAAAGATGTCTTTTGAGAGCATTCCACAAAAATGTGTCTTCTTTGCCTACTGGTTTCACAAATGGCCAGCTGTTCCCATAATACATACACACACACACACACATCCCCCTACAAATTCATTCCTACCTTCGAGAGAGATATTTCCAAGATTTTATTTGTTTCTGTGTACCATTTGAGGAAAAGCGTGTCTTAAGTACCGCTGTGCATGTAAGAGCAACCTAGCTGTTTCCATCTGGCACTATTGCAGAGAGATCTAGTGCTGTGAAGAATATTCAACACTAATTAACAGTTTGCACTGAGAATAAAACCACACAGTTCAGTAGCTGCCCACAGAAATATGTGAATCAGATTTTAAAAATACTTACTTAACTTTGGGAACTGGTACAGTGTATTAATTTAGCACCAAGCTAAGGCAGTTCTCTGCTAAGAAGCAAGGACGAGTACTGCACACTTGCTTCTAAAGTTCTGATAAGGTTTCAAAACCCTGTATTTCTGACATATATCTCTGCTTTGAGACTCTTTTACTCTTGACAGAATACTGTGCTGTGTAGACATTACCTAAATTTTCAAGACAGCTTTGTCTTTGATAGCATTGCTTTTCTGATGATGCAAACTATTGCAACTGCATTAAAATTTACCAAGTTTATTGACACTGTGGAAGGCCTTCCACAAGCTCCTAGTTATTTTGATAAAACTGTTTCTTAAAAGAGGAAGGCAAGAAGTAATAACATGAATGAATTATTATGAAAAAGTGGGCAGAACTGTGAATGTGCACAGTCAGACTGTAAACTGTGTAACAATTGTAACTAGATGCATAACTACAGTTGAACTTTACTGACCTATCAGACATTGTTGTGCATTCATGAAACAAATTGCTCTTGACTAATTGAATGTCTGTACTGGTCAGACAGTTTGATTAAGTTTATAGAGATTTTGGCTGTTGTTTTGCTATGAGTCTTACTCAGCATGGTTTTATAGGATTTTGTTCTTATTTTATTAGATATAGGGTATTTTCAGCCTTCAAAACTCACACAGCATATATATAAAACTACAAATTTAACAAGTTATAAGGAAAACATGCATATGAAAAAAAACCCTTTACACTAATTATTTCAGGTTTTGATGACTGAAGTCTGCTGGTTTTTTATATTTTTTCTAGAGTCCTGTTTCTCCCTTCTATTTGTATTTTCAAAAATTACCTTCATATCCTCCCCTTCTATTGTATTTTACTGATTAGTGTTGCCCCTCAATGCATGGTTCTTCACAAAATTAATATTTCTTAAATAAAGCAACGTATGAAAGAGAAAAATACAAGTAGTTCTTCACATTTATTACTAGGCTTACCCAAGTAGTGTATCTCCTATTTCATACAGAACAGAAGCCAATTTTCCTGCTAAATCAAAGGGTAAAGAAGATCAATCTGCTGGAAATGCTAGTTTTTCCCTAAAATAGCCAGTAATGGCTGCTGCTGTGTTTTCCATTCACAATGGGCAAACGTACTTACAAGCCAGATTACAACTGTTTTAGATCAAATGAAAACAACAAAGAAAGAATAAATTTGTAAGGAAAATACCTCCAAGTGTACTTGAGCAGAGTGCTTTCACTCCATTCTGTGAGAATTAAGAGTGAAAATAAACCTGATTTTATTCTTTTTTTAACTGAGAATTTGCTATCTTTTTCTTTCTTCAATGATGGCATTGCTCTGCTTTTTATCAACTTGCCTTCAAAGGGGGAAAAGTAGTAAACAAAGGGAGAGTGGATAATTATCTTTCCAAAAAAAAACCCCTAAAATGTTTTTTCAGTCTTGGATGTGAGAAGTGATTTATGTAAAATGATGCTTTAATTTGATCCAAGTTTTTAAAAGGATACACACAAAAAGAACATATGGAAAATAATAAACCTTGCATTTTTAAATGATTTTTTAATTAATACCTGATTAAATAAGTCATGGTACTTTAGTACTATTGTTAAGAAGCTTGTTCATAGCTCTATATTACTGGAAGAGTGACTGTGGGAGCTAAATTGAAAATACTTTTCTATTTATCTGAAAATACAGTGGTTCTCCAAAAGGACTAAACCAAGAAAAAATATCTTGCAGCATTGTCGGTAAGGAAGAAACAATATTTAGTTTCACAAATTAGTGCTCTTTGGTAATTAATTTAAAGGGAAAATAACTACCTCAGTTCAAACACTAAAACCAAAAAATAAATAATTAAACCAATAGACGTAGGATAAGATAAACTTTCTTTTGCTTTCTTGTTTATCTTTTCCAGTGAACATCAAACAGATCTGTAAAGCAGAGCATTCCAAGTTCATAAGCACGTATAACTCACAGGACAGGCACTGGCATTCGGTGGTTAACGGCCTGGGTGACAGCAGGCTGTGAAACAAAACACATTTAAACATGGACTATTTCCATGTATAAATGGCTTTTTATAAACTCTTTAAAAAACATTTTTAAAACTCATTTATTTATTTGTTTGTTCATTTATGTATTTATTTGAGTATCTCTCTGTTTTTTCAGTTGTGTAATAGAATAATGACACACATAGAAAGGTGAATTATTTAATAGTCCAGAAATTCACTACTACAAAACTGTTTGTGTAAGCATAAATTGTAAGTTCCTGAGGATGATGCTGGAGTCCATAATTTTTCATCTTTAAGTTATCACTTTAGATCCAGGGAGCATCAAAATGACTGGAAACTGCTTGATGTACACTGGGTACTAGGTAGTCTTACTATAGACTAAAACCTGGCAGCTGCTCTAGTTTTGATCTGCAGGTTCAAAATACAAGGCTTGTGTTGCTATAAAGCTAATTATATAAAACTAATTCATCAGTCTATTCATTCTAGTAGCAACATAAATTAGCATGCTATAAGTGAAAACAATCCTCTGTCATTAATAAACTCAGTCTTCCATGGCAAAGAAATAAAAAATTAGACAGAAAGGACACTATTAACTGATGGCAGGTAGTTAAAAGTTATTTTATTTTTCATTAGATTTAAATAATTGTGACATGCCATCTACGCAAAGAATCTGGGCATCCCAATACTTAACTGAATGACACCCACAGCGAAATTACCGGAGATGAAAATTACTTCTATAAAAAAAAGGTGCTTAAATGCAAGTTTAAAGGAGGGGTGCTTGGCAGATAGCATACAATAGACACCTTCTCAGAAGTGAGAAGGAAATATGAATAAAGAAGAACAAAGCAATAAGGTGGGAAGGTTGCAGAGAACATTGGGACTGTGGCAGTCACAGAAAGAAATGAAGGCAGAGATATCAACTGGGATAAGACTATGTGAAAATTTTAAATGTGAGGATGTCTTAGAAACCAGAATGAATTACTCTGAGAGAACAGCCATCCATGATGAGATTTATAGAACGAATAATGGAGCTAAAAGAAAGGAAGACAGATTATGTGGCATTTTGAGTACAGAAGTTGACATTCTTGGAAGTCAAAGAAAAAAATAAGTTAATCAAACTATGATGCAGTTGTGATGTGTATTTTAGAAATTGTATAATTGCAGAGAAATAAATGATAAGTGAATAGCAAGAAATGGAAACTGGATCTGGCATTGAAGATTGCAAATAGGTGTCTCCCCAGATGCATTTACTGATTTCTGTGTGCTTACTACTTAAACTTGCATTATTGCTCATGCAGTATGTAAAAAGTCTGTAGATTATATATGCAAATTTATTTTATGACACTTCATAAAAAAAAAAAACAGGTCATCTCTATATTATGCTACCAAGCCAGATTTTAAAATCTGGACCTGGGCCCCAAGAAACACTACAGAATAAATGTGAAATGAGAATCTACCAGAAAGGCTACTGAGTGGGAAGTTAGCATATTGAGAAGAAATGTATTTGGAGGTAAAACTCCAGTGAGCAGAAAAATTGTAAGAGGAAAAGCTAATTGACTTGTTGGAATTAATGAGGGAATAAGCTAGAAGAATCAGAGTTTATAGATTTGCTCAGTGATCTAATATTTATACTGCTTTTAAAATCCAAATTGTTTCCCAAGGAACTTTGATACATAATTAGACAGAGTGCCTATGCATGACATACATAGCTTCTTTTTTGTCAGTGAGAGACCATCTCAGGGCAGCACCCTCTAGGATCTGGCACCAGGACACGACTGAGGACTGCCCAAGTACCTGGAAGCCTGTGTGGAAGGAGGAGACAAGACGGGATCTGAACAAATTTGGGAATATGATGAGCCACAGGGCTTCCTTTCATAGTTCTTTCTTTGATTGCAGTCTTGACCCAAAATATGGAAAACTTTCTAGAAATGTCTTTCCTGTAAGTCATTCCATATAATTACCTTGTGAAGAGGAGTGACTCTGTTCTAACATGGATTTTAATCCATTCTACAGCTGGCATCCAGTTTTAAACCTTTAAACTGCATTCAACTGGGGTTTGTTAGAAACAACTCACCGTAACATATATGCTAGTTCACTGTGTGGAAGAATATTGCATCAGAATTAATGAGTGAGCTCTTGCCTGTTTCCCTTGGCTATTTTACTTAGAGGGCTCATCTATTTCAAAATATGCAGAACAACTCATGGGTAAAACTACACGTTACTGAACACTTGCTTTTTAATGTTCTGATTTCCTATTTTGCTCTGCACTGCGCAGAATTCAAATTACTTCTGATCTCAAGTGGACCCTCAGAATTTATCAACATTGAAGAACTGAACTGCGGCCTTTGGAATGGGTCTTGAATCCTCAGTATAGAGCTGTGCTACGTTATATGAGTCGAGATTAGCACTGCAATAGATTTTATGATATTTTATCCAACTACATCATGAGACTGCTCCATACAGTAATCCTCAGGGATTCTTTCATCATCTGAATTACACTGCTGCATCATCTCTGCACAGTTTTGGTCATCATAGTTATTTTAATTGTATTGTTCTTTTAATGTGATTCACTAAATCATATTGCAAGTACATGTCACGATTTTGTGTTTTTGAAAGCATAGATCAGCAGTGCAGCAAACATGATATTAAGGAGTGTCCAGCTAATCTTTGGCTCTATTTCAGTGTATTTGTAACTGCAATCTTATTTTATAAATATCCTTGACTGAGGACATACGTGTTTTGGATTTGAAGATGTCAATGACTTTTCAGGCAGCTAAATTTACATAAGATCATAAAAATTTACATAAGATCATAAAAATTTACATAAAATCATGAAACTTACATAAGATGATCATCATATACAGACCATCTCCATCCATGGAGCGAAGTGCCCATGAGCCACAAAGTTTGTATGCAAGTTTTGATTGTGCTTATGGCATTTTTCCTAGATTTGCTATTCAACAAAATTTCTATCATTTGTACTATACCCAGAATAGAAAGTTGATTGATTTTCTGTTCAGGTCTCTGCAACTTCATCAGTCAAACAGATCAAAATAACTTTGGCTTGTACCTTTCCAAGCAGTTGCCAGTGAAGGAATGCCCTGACTGTTATCATATGATGACTGGTTTCATTTCCTTGCTCACAGATGGAAACTGATAAAATCTTTGAAATCTTTTCCCTAGATTCTTCAAGTAGAGAATACTGAGTTTTCTTACCAGCTTGTGCAAATCATACACTCTAAAATTTGTTGTTTGTTTGCTTTCACAACTGCAGAGATACTCAGTGATCTTGAAAACTGAGCACTTATTGGAAAAAGTTTGTTATAATTTTTCACTTACTGTATACCAAATAATTTTTACGTTTATTATGTTAATGACTGACCCACTTTTCCAAAAACATTGTGTGACAGTTAAAAGAAGCCACTTGTTGATACTATATCAGGAATTTAATTTTCTGACTACAGACTATACACAGCTTTCAATTAATCAGAAACAAATTCAAAGCTTTTTTTTTGTCAGCAACAGCTGAAAGCTGAAGCTTGTCAGGTGGCTTTTTTTGCCAATTTTCTTTCATAAAATTTCATTGCCTGTTACTTGGAATAAAGATGTTGCGCTTCCCCTGCAGACAAGTCGTATTTTATTTGTTTGGCTTGCCTAGCCTTTCCTGACACTGGAGAGACAATCTGAAGACTGTTGTTTCTAGGTGGCAACTATGACTTTTCTGTACAGAGATGTGACAGACCTGGCAAAACTGTTATAAAAACAAAAACAAGCCATATCCGTTGGTGAGTTATTTTTTTCCTGCTTGTTTTGTCCAAACAGTTTAAAAGAAACAAACCTAAATCACAAACCAAAACCACACCACATTTGCCTAACTTTTACTGAGCTGTCTAAAATCCTAATTAGTAATTTTATTTTTAATGCTAATATTTAGAAGATATATGAAAGTATTGAGTTTTTCCACCCCAAGACAAGGGTATTTTTCCTAAGTCCTGGCAGTAAACTGTGGAAGTTGTTAGACACATTTTGGAACTCTCTTTAGCCATTATTTTGTAGGATAACTGTATTGTCTTTAACAATGGCAGATTGTTAAAAAGCTCAAAAGGTCTTTGAAAGTTTAGACAATATAAAATGAATTAAACTAGAATTAGCAAGAACTTTAGCAACATATTATTTAACAGCAATTGCTTGCATCACTTTTGGTCTGATTTTTTAAAAAAATTTTAGTAATTTCTGGTTTCTCACTAACAAAAAAGGAGGTGTAAACTGTAGGTCAAACAGAAAGCAATGCAACTTTTGGTCCTATCTCTGCAAAGAGTTAGACACAGTTTAACTTTTAGATGATTTGACTAGTCCCATTGCTATTTTCAGTTGTGCCTAGGTCTTCATAAATTTGAAGCCATTTTTAACAGACATTTCCACTATTGGGAGGCAGGGGCAGGACATCATTAGAGTTTCTCACTAACTATAGCAAAAAAAAACCCCAAATCCCCAAATCAACACATCTTAAATTTATTTCACTGCATTAATATTTTCAGTTTATTTTTACATCCATCCTTCCATACTGCAATCATCTTGAGGGGAAAGAGAGAAAAGGAATCATACATTCAAGTTCCTTCTTCCAATATACTATAGCTCAATCCTAACACTTAAAATGTGCAGGAAAGTGTGTGGAGTCTTTTGTTTTCAGGAAGGCTGTATTCCTTGCCAAACTTCCTCTGAGTTGAATGAAATACCATCCTGTTGAGCATCTTACTTTTAAAGGGAAAATCTTGTCCCTATGCACAATCATAAGCAAGAAGTGATGTACAACATAACGTATCCATAGTGTAGCTACAGGAGGCTGTGGCTGGTGGGCACATCTTTGAATCATAATCCCTTCCTTGCATCTTTCTTCTCACCAAGAGAGGGAACTGTTGGGGATCTGTAGCATCATGTCACCTATCCAAGTATCAGTAATGCAATGGAACAAAACTAAGCATTGAGTGACCATTTATTTTATGTGCTTGTTATCATGCTCTGGTTAGCCTGTACAGAAGTTTCTGGGTCCTTCCATTTATCCTTATCTTGATGAATAGCCCAACTGTCATACCAGGAAAGTATCTTCTTGAGAACTTATTTTTAAAAATCAAGATGTTTATGGTAGAGCAGTAATAATGCTTTGATGGAATCATTTAGAGCTATTTAAACCATTGTTTCTAGCCAGGCTAGGAGCAACGGGAGGAGTTCATTGAGGTGTTAAATCCTATAACCTGGGTCACAGGGACCACAGGTGGAGATTGTGATGGATATACCTTTAAACTCTTGTAACCCATTATTTATGTTGCATCTTATAGGAATTACAATAACAGGAACCACCTGAACCAATGAAGGACAAGCCTTACAAGAAGTAGTGCGCGTGCAGCAGTGACTCAGCCTGAGCTGGCTTTGGTGGTCAGTAACTCCATGCAACACACCTCCTCACCAGTCCTCAGTGACCACCATAACAGATGGACCACAACGTCATGGACTAAATGAATGGAAGGGACATTTTGTGGACATTTTACAGGGGTGATCCCCAGATTAGGGAAATAATATCTGTATATTATACCAAAGGATGAGAAGGAGGGTGATGGTTAACAAGGATGTCTTGGATAGTGTGGGACCTGAGCCTGATGTAGACGGTATAGAATAAGGGGTGGATTCTATTCTGACTTTGGGTGAGATAGAGTTAACTTTCTTACTAGTATCTGGGATAGTGCTATGTTTTGGATTTAGAATGAGAATAATGTTAATAACACACTCATATTCTAGTTGTTGCTAAGCAGTCAAGGACTTTTCAGCTTCTCATACTGGCCTGCAAACAAATAGGTGGGGTGCACGGAAGAAGCTGGGAGGGGACATCTATTTGCCTGTGATTCCACACTTATGCAAATTATCTCTAGGGCTGTTTCTTATCCGGAAAAAAACATAACAAAACAAAACAACACAACAAAACCCCACAAAGATTCAGTGTATGTAATAACTAATGAGAAAAAATCTACATGATCATTTGCAAAAAGACTGTATTACTTTCAGATACTGCAGTTTTAATTTGATTTAATGCTTTAGTGTGAATTTATTTCAAACTGTAAAAGTAATGTTCCTTGTAATGTTACTTACGTTCTTTCTTCATTTCAAATCCTCTGCAATTAACCACCTTTTAAAGACACAGGATTTGATCCTGTGCAGTACTGCCATTTAAGTTGCTGAGAATAAAACCATTCCACACCTTACAAGACTGAGTCTGTAATGTTTCTAGAGGTGTGCCTTAATTCTTCTCTCTTGAATTAGCATGATTTCACCTCTAGTAAGTTAAATGGTTGTTCTCATGGAATTGTGAAGTTGAGTTGTCTTGACTGAGTTTATGACAAAAGAATCAATATCACAAAGTTCTTTGTTTTTTGGAAATTACATGGTAAGCTGTTTTAAAATTTTGCTTTTTACTGCTTTCTCACTCAGGTAGTCACTGTAAATTCCAGAAATATTTAGAAATGTCTTGGTCCTCCAGATTTTCAGGGCTTTATTCATCATTATTAGTGAATCTTCTAGTGTTGTAAAAGACACAGTGCTAATGAAACCTCAGTTTTAACTACGGCATGAAGCAAATGGTTCCTTCTACCTCAGAAGATAAAAAGGTATATACAGGGTTATAAAGACTGATCTAGGGAGTGAGATGGCACCTGTACTAGGAGGTGTTGAATAGACTATGACACTTCATCTCAGAAAAGAAATTACCAGGAGAAGGCATTACGGAGGTTTTAAGTGGTGGGATGAAAGCAAATAGAGAATGATCATTTTTTTTCTATCCATACAGGAACATACCAAATAAACGTTGGAACTCATAAAAGACAGTTTTTCAAGCAGCAAGCAGTCAACAGCTGAAGTCCTTGCCAAGATGTTTTCAGTTCAAAAGCATAAATAAGTTCATAAAAGATTAGATAAATACATGGAAAAAAATACCCCTAGAAAGTGCTATTGAACACAGATCCTCTGGCTGAGGCATTCCCTAAGCTGCAGGTTGCCAGAATTTTCATTGCTCTACCCATTAAAAGGAGGTTTTCCCTAGGCAATGCTGACCCCATTCAGAGGCAGGATTCTGGGAAAGATAGATATTTAATCTGACCTAAGGCACCTATAAATATGTATTTACACTGTCCTGAAAAACTCCAGCTCAATTTGAAACCATGATTCCAGCAAGTACTTTGATGTACTGCCAAGATTTAAACATTTTGCTAAAGTATTACCTTCCACAGTAATTTTTCACCTTTTGTGCTGTATAGTATATTCTCTTTTTCCATCTCTATTTTTGATTGAGCCACAGTTTACTCTAAAGCAGAGGTTATAGCTCCATTAACACATAGGTCAGTTGTATTTAAACGGCAACATTGAACCATGACAGGCAAATAGTGTGTTGTTACTGGGTCCTTCTACTCAGTATGATATACTCTTCAGTTGAAACCTATCAGTGTCATCATATCAAATAAGAAACCATGACATCTAGCAGCCATCCTCATTAAAAGCAAAAAAAGACATCAAAAATAAGTGGATGGTTTCTCCACTGCAAGATTTAATAAAGTGAGTAGCACTATTGAATGACGGGGGGAAAAGAACTGTCAGTAAATGACTTTTCATATATATAAAAAGAACATCTCGTATTTTGCGGAGGGAGACTATTTGAGTTGCGAATTAAATAGCCTCACTTAGAGGCCAGTACTGCACTAACTTCTAGCACAAGATGACTGAAACAGATGTCCCAAAGTTCAGCTGGGTCTTTCTCGTTAATGGACAAAGAGATCTGCCGTGATCTGCCCCAGTGTTGTGTTGCCTTGGGCTCACGATTACCTTTGCTCTCCACTTATATTTCCCTGTCCTGAGCTGAGAGACAATGTGCAGCTTCAGTCCTGTCCCTTTCTTTTCCTTTTGTCCAAAATCTTTACTTTTGTTTCCAACAAACCAAACCAATTTTTTTCTAATTGTAGCCAAAGTACCATTTTTCTATACTCAAGATTTTGGAAATGCCAGAGCAAGTGGTAGAGAAATTGTTCTGTGCAGGGCCAAGAGCTCACTATAGAGGCCAGAGACAAAACGATAAGGTCTTTTTATTAAACCTGTTAGAGTGCTAGTGAATTTAGCAAGGTTTTGCTATACCTTTAAGTAAGTTTAGTATACTTACTTTGAGGGAAGTGATTCAGAATGTGCCACTGAATGGCAAATTAATTGGCCAAGTATTGTCCACTTTTGTGTGAGAGAGTGCATTTTGGTAGTCTCTCTCTGTCTCGATCTCCCTTTGATCTGACATAGGCTTGTATTGTTTACTGTGCCCTTGGAGAGTTGAGTGTGCTCAAATCAATCACCACAGGCTGTGTCATGCAAATAAAAATAAATAATCGAAGAGCCTAAGGGAGCTAAGTGCTGAGAACTGGAATGCAAATCCCTGAGCATGTCACTTCTGAAACAGCACATGGGCTCTTTGGACTTGTGGGTACTTTTCTCAGTTTGTCCAGTGTATGAATTATTTGAGCAGTTTAGCTTAAGATTTCACTGGAGACCATTACAAACGCAGTTACAGTATTTAGGATATATTTTTTATGTTGAGAAAGAGAAGCTATCAGAAGAAATCACTGTACCAAAGGATCACATTGTCAAACAGAAAAGAGGAAAAAATCTAGCTTTCCATCAGTGGCAATGACAGTCTTCTTTTAAACGGTAGGTAAGTCTTCTACCAAAGCCTAGGTAAAGAAATAAGAGAGAAAAGGAAAGTATTTAAATGTAAGTTGACCAGAAAAGAAAGTTACTTTCATCAGTGTAAATCAAATATACAAAATGAACATACTAAAAAAGATTACCTTCAATTCCAGTGAAGTAAATTTACTTCCCTGGACTCTAGCTGAACATGTAGTTCAAGCTAAAGTTTTCATTTTGCAAAAGCAACAGGTTAGTCAAAGCCATGTAGCCACTTAACATGGATACAGTTACGAGCAGTAAGTCATTAAAGCAGGAGTAGCCAATAGATTGTTATTGCCTGTCCACAGCCTGTGAAGAAACACAATCCAGACAATTTCTCACGGCTGTTCACAGAGCTAGTGTATGAAGCTAAACAGATGGACAGTGATCCTTGATTCTATAAAGAAACTTGGCAAGTCCAGGACAGCAAGTTTATTAAAAATCTCGGTAAGCACTGGGGAAATGCACAAAAACACACACAGAACTAGGGCTGGTAAGAAGTATGAAGACCTTCCTTTAGCACTTCATAGTTCCTTACATCTTTTTTACTATTGACAACAAAGTCAGGGTTGTGATGTTCTTTGAGCTCTGACACAAAAATTGCCTCATTGATGAGAAAAAATCAGCACACATTAAAAAAAAAAAAAGAAACAGAGAGAAATAAAAATGGAGCTTTCTCTGTGGGATTTTTTCCTATGAAATTAAATTCTGGGGAAACATGACACAGAATTTATTCTGGTTCTTTTTGTTATTACTTTTAAATGATGAAAAAGCCACCCCCAAATTCAGCATAAGATATTACAGAGAGGATTTTGATCTTTCTGCCTCAGAGAAGAAAGAGAAATACAGTAAAGAAAAGAAAATCTCAAGGGAGTGGTGCTTTTGAAAGGAGCAAACTCACATTGCATGTTTTGGAATAAAAAGCAGGAACACTAAGACTTCCTTGTGCTGTGTGCAGGAGCTCTGTCACACAGCAACAATCTCAGGCAAAAATCTACAAGTAACTAATATGTTTTCCCGGTGCACAAAGATGTAGAAGAGCATTGCAGTAGCCAGGTACTCTTACCTGCAGTATATCCCCCTCTTCCATAAGGAAGACCTGCCAATCGTGCTGCCATCTGGTGGCTCGTATTTAACGTAGCGGCCTTGGCTTAAACTTCATTTGCTTAGAGTGGATTTTACTCAGAGGCAAGAATCCCTCTTTGAGCACCTATTTGCAAATTGATTCAGGCAAGGAATTCAAGCATCAGTTGCTAACCAAAGGATGCTTTTGTATGTAACAGTTGACTGATTTCTTGACAGTTCATTTTGGTATCTCTATAGAGGTCATGCTGTGATACCATTTCTCTAATTTTATGAACATGTAATTGAAATCAAAGGCTGCAGGAAAATGCTGAAGAAGAAATTTAACACTTTATTGAGATAACTGTGTTGTTAATACTACTCTATTAATTGATTCTAAGTTGCCTGGAGTAAGAAGGAAAGTGAGGGTAATAAGGATTAAGCAAACCATGGATAAACCAATATCTAAATTAACCTGTAAGAATACAAAATGAGAATAGGGACATAAACCCAACAAGAATATGTCACCAATGGTCTTCTGTAATCATGTACTGCCTGAGTCTGAAAGGTGACAGAGTACAGTACATTTTGTACTTTGGGGATATATCAATCTCGTCTGCAGTTAGACTTCTATCAAATGGTTTTGCAACTATTATGCAGCCCATGGACAACTGAACAGGAACCGTATGATTAAAAAAGGAAACTTTTACTCAGTTTATTACTCCAGTGTTATTCTTACAAAGTTGTCTAAAGAGTTTCGGTGACTAAAAATGTATGGATTAAAAATATTTAGCTATGTCTTTGCAATTGAAATTGAAAATCAATAACTTCTAAACTTTATTAGTTTGATTTTCATAAGACCTCTTCTTGTTATTCTGATAGGCGCTTACACAGAGCTTGATCTAAGTCTGAGTGGAATTAATATGCTACAAACTCTTGGAGGAAAAGAACATTCTCTAAACCAGGATATACCTGATTTACCCTGAAGAGGAAAAGGTGCAAAAGAAAATACTGTTTTAATGTGAAACTTTCCTTTGGAAACAGGTGAAGATTATTTTTACATTTACATTTTACAAGTGCATGCTGCACAAACAGTTTGCTTACACAAGACAAAGCTCTAATACTTTCAATGTTACTATGGAATCAACACCTATTACTCATTTTGCTGGAATAGTTGAGAAAAAGCATTCTTCAACCCTATGGGGATAGTTTCATGCAAAAGTGAAACAGGCTGTCACTACTGCTGCATCATTTATCAAAGCAAACTTCAGCAAAGTAGCCTATAATAACATATGTTGTTCAAGTCTGATATTTTTAAAAAGCATTACTGTGCAAATTTTTTTTATTTCTATTTTCTTATAAAACTGTGAACATCATTATGCATCAATTGCTACCAACCATATTCACTGAGTAAATAAGCAGAAGATTTTATTTTTTGTGAAGCTGGGGCAAATTAATGCACAAGGCTTTCGTTCTACCTTGTTATATTGTTTTGACTACTATGCATCTTTTGTTTACATTATGTTAACCTCACATGTCATACTAATATATTTCATGTTGACACAGAATGGCATTCTGTACAAATTGCAGTTTCAGTTGACTGGTTGCAAAATGATCATCAGTAAAGTAAATCTATAACTACTGAAATAATACAGCTCCAACAGCATGCAAAATAACATACTTTCCCTGGTGTTTTTAAAGACAAACATTTTAACCTATGAACATGCACAAACATGTTGTGAAGGATTAGAAAGCTGTTGTGTTTTGGTTTTTTTTTTGTAAATATCATTTTATGCAGGAAACATTGCCACTTTGAATAATATTTCCTTTCCCACTTATAGAAAAAGTGGTGTACTATACCGCATATAACATTAACGAAGAGGTAACTAGGTCAGCAGCAATATCTGTACAGTTACACCAATGGAATCTGAGAATAAATTTACAGAGATACATCTGTAAATGGCAGAGCATAAATTAAACTTTTTGAACAATTTCTTTTACTTCAAAGTAGATAATGTCAGAGCTTAAATTTGTATTTTTAATTTGCTCTGAACTTAGACCTATATTCTAAGTGAGTGCATATTCTGACATACTATTGCCTATCATGAAGCTTTATCTTTGATTTTCACTTGCTTTTAAAACTTCTATTTATCCTTTCTTTCCATAAAGGTCACTATATTTCTCCTTCCCTTCCCTGTAGCTCTTATTCTGCTAAATTCACTGAAACAATTACAAATATAAATAGAAAAAGTGACAAAGATAATTTCTTCAGGAAGAACTGGTTAAATAGAGTGAGCCACCCTGGCAAATAGGGGTTTTTGGTGTTGGTGAAGTACTAGTATGAAAGGAAATAATCTACAAGAGGTCAGTGACTATGTCTTTGAAACATGCAGACTGACATTTCATATTAGAGGTTGTGATCCAGTGCATTAAGGTAGTTGATTAACCAATGCAGAGTAATTGGCTGAGACCTTTATGTGCCACTGGGACAAAATAACATTTTCTTTGATATTGCAGTATAAAGTATTGTACCCATGGCTGCTTTTTTTTATGTTCTCTTCTCAGCTCAGCATACAGTTCTTGCTTTAATTCTCTTTTGAGTAGGAGTTGCCTTCATGTAATTTGTGGAAGGTACCATCTTGATTTTCTAAGACGTCAGAACTTGTAGAAAACCCTGTACATCTCAGCACCAAACAGCATCATTGCCAGTGGCTCACCAATGTTTGCACAATCTGGTTTCTAGTGTTATCTACAGTCAGTGTAACAAATTTTCAGGGACTAGGGACACTGAAGCAGTCACTATTCTCCATGTCTCATACTCTCCTGTATAGAAGGAATGAGCATAATTATAAGAAAAGGGTTATTTAAGAGTTTGTACCCTGAGTACAGCTTTAGGCTGGGAACACATCATTAGCAGAAGACTTTTCTTACAAATGTTTTATTTCTGCAGGTACTGAGGAAGGTTGCCCAGGAGGCATATAGTAAATATCATCAAAACAGTTGTGTAGCTCATGAGGATAGAAGAAATGAATATTACAGCCCAAAGGCTGAAAAACTGGGACAGGGCCTGGCAAGAGGGCTGTTCATTATGTGACTGGCTCTTGGCTGCCTCCAGTCTTGGTCCATCTGTTCTTTCTCCATCCTCTTGTGAGCCCTACAGCTCCCACTGTCTTCAACGGCAGTTGATTATGGACTACTTGATGGCAATGCAGTTTCAAAAAGACTGTGCAATATCAATGCCAGAAGCTGAGATACATTAAAAGCACATTGCAATAGTGATATTCCTCTAAAAAAGAGAAGAAATCAGATGGCCTCTTTCTTTGTAGTGGTCTGCATGACTTCCAGTTATATGCAGACACACGGTATGTTTATATTTATTATATGCCCGCTGAAAAGACAACAGATCTATGAGTAATTTAGAGAGTCAGCCTCTAGTATTCAATTGCTGATAATTTCAGATAGATCATGGAATTTTCTGTATCCAGCAATGAAAACCAAGGCTTTAGAAAGCCATCGAAAATTTCCAACATCTTCCTTTTTGTTACTGTTTTCATTAAATAAAGAAGAAATTACCTTTATGATCAAGGACTCTATTCATGCTCTCAATTCATGCTTCTTCCCATTTTTCTGCAGGTAAAATGAAGTTACTGCTCTTCTGATTCCTTTTAGGCTTACAGCTAGAAAATGTGAATGAATATAGAAAATGGAAGACAAGTGCCTTTGAACGTACCTGAACAGGTTTTTAAATTTAATGGTAATGAAGGCTTTCTGTGTATCATTTCTTTCACAAGCATGCATTTAAAGACAGAATTTGTTTGACATCAGTTACTCATTACTAAAATATATTGCATTAAAATCTTGTCTCCCCAAAAATCTTTAGGTATTTCAGACAATCAGTGTGATCTTCTTCTTAACCTTTCTCCTTACAGGCCTTTATAAAGAACTGCTAAACTGTGATGCAGTTGATTTTCAGCCTATGTTGAAAATGAGAGTGAGTACTATGCACAAGGTTCTTCTGATTGGGGTCATCGCTATAATTATTTTATCAACATAATTAAGTCTCAATCAATTGCAGTCACTAAGCACTGTAGTAAACACCACAGTACAAATAACTGCTGAAAGCAATTTAGATAATGCTTCTTGCTAAATTCTACTTCCACTGTCAACTTCTCTAATAAAAAGATATTTTCCTGAGAGGCCTTGCTTTTAAAACTATTTTACCCTTTCTGACTCTCAAATATAGTAAAAGCTAACGTTACCTATGGCTAGTTTTGCTTCTAGAAAGCTTGTAAGAGAGTTATTGTTTGTGTTTATACTAAAAAAACAATAAAAAGGCAAGCATACTTAGAGCACAAAATGAAAATAATTAACCTCTCCAGCCCACATTTTTTCAAGTGTTTGTTTCAAAGCCTGCCACTCAAACATCTCTCTTTTCAAAACTTCTCTCATATGCCTGCATGAAGCTGATCAGAAGGTTAAAATTCAGCCTTCAAGAATGGCTCACAGCAGGAAAAATTTAGCATTTGATATTTTCCTCTGTTCCATGCTGCGAGAAAAATGTTTAATTTCATAAAGTAAAAAGGTATTTAAATGGTGAAAATCTGTATTTAATGTCAGAGAAAAAATAAAACACAAAACACCAAATAAAATAAACAAAAACCCAAAGCACTTTGAAACTTAGACAGGAAAGAGAAAGAATTATTTTTTTTAAAATGATCCATTTCCCCACCGTCTGGTTTTATAAGACTATTTTCACGAACTGAATAATCATATAGCAGATTGAGCAAATGGATAGAAGGTCCTTGATGTATCTGTAAGGAAGCATCACTTTTCCACCTTCAAAGTTACATTTTCAGAACTTTATAAGAATATATGCATACATTTCATATATATCCATATCTAAATAAGGGTGAAAGATCATTGATTAATATCAGTACAACTTTACTATTTTTTAAAATTTTTCTTTATATTTTATATTCTTCCTATCAAACTTGAAACAAAGGTGTTCTGTTTGCTTTTTACAGAAATTAGTTCATGCTTTCATTTCATCCGATGTCCACCTAATAGGGGAGGAGGGGATTCTGTTCTGCTCTACTGATAATTTCATGACTTACAGAGATAGTGTTTTCTTTCCAAATTTGTCCTTCATTTTACTGGAAAAAGCAGACGTTTCACATGATTTTATACACCTTTATGCTTCTGCATTGTGACTGACTCACAACCTGAAAACAAAATGTATATCCTTGTACATCAGTTAGCCAATATTATCACATATGCCAATATTTAAATGATTACATTGAATGTGGTTGCGGACAGATCAAAACCAATGTATGTGGCAGGACAGCATTCTTAACACTATAGATAGAGTGTTTACACCTGGGATTGAAGTATATGTCTGGATTCAAGTGTCTCATTTTCTTTTCTCTGCAGCTAAGTTTTGTTTTCATCAGAGACAAAGATATATGTTGCAGAAAGCCAAAGGTGTATTCTGTGACTGAAAACAAAAAATATTTTCTGTTGTAAAAGAATATTAAGCTGCTCAGTCATAGCCGATAAGACTATTCTGACTAGAACTCTTCAGAATGGAACATTAACAGAAATGTGTGTGAAAGGAGTCCCTTTGTTGTGGAGAGCAAGGCAGAAATTAACAGAAAAATAGTCTGCTTCTTTATAATTTTGTTTTGCTGTATTTGATTAATTAGAAGAACACTCCTCCCTTTCTTCTCCCGGATTGTTATGTCAAGGGAATGTGATATTAATTGAAAATTCTTCTTTCCCCTCAGGTATCCAAACCGTTATATGGTAGGATTAATTCTTCCTGTTAATTTGATTACTAATAAAAAATTACAGTTTTTTATTTATTGCTCAGTTTAATAATTAATTTTCCCCATCTGCTATTTGACAGCAGTTGACTACACTGAGATGGGAATCACAAATATTAAAGGCTGATGGATTTATGCCAATTTATGTCAGAGTAAAATTGGTCTTGTGCACAAAACTGTCCCATTTTTGCTGGAAATACTATTACTCTATGTAAACAGTAGAAAGTAGGACACATGTTCGGGGCTTATTAAAAAAATATTCAGTAATGCTGAAAATCAACCCAAATGGAGTCCAGTACAGAAATAATTCACCCTACCAATTTTTTCATGAACTTAAAGAAAAACTTAGATGCCTATTTTATCAGTTCATACTCTGAATAACCTTTTCCTTAATGGTAATTGTAAAGAAGCTCGTCTCTAGTGAAAGACGAAAATTAGGTCATTTGAACCAAGACCAATGTATCTGCTCTGGGGAAAATGTACACATATGGCTTTATAGATAGATAAAGGCTGTATCTATAGATATAGGTTTACCTCCATATGTATAGAAGTATACAGACACAGAGGCATGCATATACACCCATACAAAAATTACATTTACTTATTTCCATGAGGATACAAAGTCCTTGTTTTTCGCTTTGTACATATGGGGTAGCTTGTAATTGATGGGAAAACAGTATTTCCATTAATAATGAATGCTCCTTTTGAATTTTAGGTTATTTTCAAATTCAAAACTAAATTTGACTTTGTCAAAAGGCATATTAAGTAACACAGTGTACCAACTCACTCACTATTCACACAGTGTGAACATATGTAAAAGATGTTGGTAACCCTAATATTAAAAAAATATACAAAAATGAAGACAAAACTGATATTCCTATTTACT
>VXAK01022487.1:14774-28933 GCA_013399435.1 Arenaria interpres | reverse complement strand
CCACCCCTGCGGCGGTGACAAGGGGGGGGGTGTCACGCAGGTCCGTGCCCCCCCCCGGGTGGCAGCAGGGCACTGTGGGACAGCAGCTGGAGGGGTGCCGAGGCTGCGGGAGCGGGAGACGCGTCCCAACAGCCCTCAGAGCCCAAACACGCTCCAAAATCCCCAACCCCAAGCCCCCCCAGCCCAGCCGCTGCCACACAAGTGGGTTACAGAGCTGGCACTCACTTGTCACCTCCTCCGCACTGGGTGCTGGGCGTCTTCTGGCAGAGGGGACCCAAATCCGGACAGATTCTGCACCAGGAGCCCCAGACCTTGGTGACATCCCAAATTTTGGGGTGGGCTGATTTCCATCAGAAGCCTCTCAAAATGAGCTTCCCCATGTAACCTCCCAGAGCTGGGCCGGGGGAACCTGACGGGACCCACTGGGAAGCTGGAGGAGCTCCTCTGGGTGCTGGGCCAGGAGCCCCCCTGCCCCAGCAAGTTGGGGTCAGGCTGGCACAAACCCCTTATTTTTTGGAGAAACCTCGTTGCTCCCTGAGGGTGCCAGGAAGCCGGGCTGGAGGTTTTTTGGCCACTGACCTTGGGCGTGTGCTGGCCGTGCCTGGGGTCGGGGTGACCCACCATCCTGCTGGGTGGCTGCCACGGGGGGGCACGGGGCTCTGCCTGTGCCCAAGGGACACGGTACCCCCTTCTCCCCCAGCTGGGGGTCCGTGGGAGCCCCCACCTTCCCAGCCCCACAAGCCTCAAGCCCCGGGCAGGGGGTGCAGCACGTAGCCCTCCGCCGGCCCCCACCGCCCGTTAATTGAGGCTCCGTCTGTGTTAATTTTTAACCCCAGCTGTCTCCCACATGGCGGCCGCTGGCCGCAGCGGCTCACGCTGCCCGGGGACGTCGCAGCGCAGGGACTGGCCACCCCTTCCTGGAAAGGGCTGTGGCAGGGGAAGACGCGAGCCCTTGTGGCCCACGGGGGTTGCCGGGTGGCTGGTGGCCCCTGTGGGACCCTGGCCTGGGTGCCCGGGATGGCCCGGGGAGGGGGAGGTGGGCGCAGGGCGGGCATGTGGCACTGGCCTTTGCAGCTGGGGGCAGGGGGGGGTGCAGCCCGGGCTGTCCCCCCGGCTCCTTTGCGAACGGCGGCAACCGCTGCCCGGGAATGTCCTGGCAGGAGGGACCCGGGCCTCAAAGCAAACAGACGCCGCGGCGGCGGTTAGGAGAAGGGCAGGAAGCCGCTTTCCCTCTGCCCTCTCCCACCCCGGCACGGCGGAGAGAGGGGGGAGCGAGCCGCGGGGGCTGGCGAGCAGCCCCCAGCCCCTGGGCAAGGAGCCCTGGCGAGACCCTCACCCCAAACCAGCCCTTTCTGGGGGCTGGGCAGCTGCTCACACGGTGCCAGGGGACACCCTGGCCACCCGGGTGCCCCGGCCACGCAGCCTTTGCCAGGAGATGGGCGAGTGGCCGCGACGGGTGGGCTGTTGGGTGACCCTACACCTGTGTGCCGGGCGGCAGGAGAGCCACAGGGACACTCGAGCTGCAGCGTTCCCGCCTCCAGGGACCCTGGCAGGCGTTGGGTTGGGGTTATTTTTGTTGGGGTTTTTTTTTTTTTGAGCCGGGGATTCGCCTGGAATTCAGACGCCCACGTGGTCCAAAATAGCCTCGCTCCAACATCCGGAGCGCCCTGCAAAAGCCATCTGCCTGCGCAGGCAGGGCAGGCAGCCGCGGGGCCGGGGCACGCCGGCGCGGCTCCCAGCCCTCCCCGGTGGCTCCCACGCCTGCTGCGGGGGCTTTCGGGATGCGGTGCCCGAGAGAGGGACAGGCCAGCGCCGGGATGCACGGCCAGGCGGGGGACACCAGTCCTGGGTCACACGAACACGGGAGCTCTCCTGGCGCCCGCAGATTTTTGGTTCACCCCAAGCTGCTGCTCAGCAGCCAGGTCTGGGAAGACATTAGCGGCATGAAAACGCTGGGTTCTCAGCCCAGGGTGGTTGCCCCCGAGGTGGGAGCTGAAATGCAGAGCACGCCAGGATCAGGGGGAAAATTATCCCCGATCTGCTTGTGGCTGCCTACGTTTCAGTTCCTGGCCAGCCCCGTGTCACCATCTCGAACCCAGCATCAGCCCAGTGGTTGGACAGGACCCTTCATCCCAGGCACCTGGGACAAGAGGACACCTACTTGATGTGGTCCCTCCTGGCAAGCCCCCACCACAGGGACTGCCAGGCTGGACAGGGCGTCCCGAACTGCTTCTGCCTGCAGCACCCATCCACCCAAACAAGCAAACGTCGATGGGTGAGGCCAACCACGATTTCAGCAAAAGACATGCAAGTTAGATGATTTCCCTGGGAAATATCAGAAGGTACTTATGGCAAGAGCTAATCTGGGGACGCTTGAGTCAGGAGCTGTGGAGAAACAACCATGAAAACTGTGCTGGCCTCCTCCTCACCGGTACGGCAGCCAGGACATCAACTTCTGCCCAGCACACCAACCTCTGTGCTGCATCCAAGATCCCGCCCAACACCTTCCCAGCAGGCAGCCTTGGCAGCAGCAGGGATCTGGGCTCCTGAGGATGATGGTGATTCTCATCTGAGCACATTTGTGTTTTATTGAGGACCACAGAGGAGCAACGGCCTGGAGCTTGTAGCATAAGACCCGGTTCATGGCAGTGTTCCTCCGGGCACGTTAGTGTAGGTTGGCCAGCAAGCCAGCAATGTCCATGGACGCAGGAGAAGGAGATGATCTCTGGGTTGCTCAAGAGGGAACCATCCCCATTTTACAGGGAACCCTTTGGGGGAGCTGGCCCACTAGGAGCACTGGGAGCAGAGCCCTTTGCCAGCGAGGAACGCCAACCTGGGGGGTTGCTCTGAAGAAGTGAATCTCTCGGGAGCCCCAGAGGCACAGTGACCCCAGCGCAGAGTTTAACCCTAAGGGTTATGAGGGTCCCCATGAAAACCCCCATCATCCATCACATCCCTGCGGAGGCAGGTCGGGTCACCCCGCTGAGTGCCCAGGCTGCACCTCCTTCAGTGGCGAGAAAGTCTGAGTGAGGCTGAGGGTCTGGCAGACAAAGGATGCTCTGTCACCTCCCATGGTCACGAGGCCTCTGAGAAAAGGCATGCAGTGGGTCCTTCCGCTGTGAGATCCCGCCTGGACATATGTCCCCCCATTTCACACCCCCTCTTCCCAGCAATCCCGCTGCAGCTGAGCCTTGATGGAGACACCGAGACAGGGGAGCCGGGGACACGAGCCACACTCAGCCTTCCTTGCAGAAAGGACTCTCAAACGCTGCCTTCTCCGCTTGGGTTGGTTACCTTTGCCCAGCTCCACCACTGTAGACTTGAGGAGCAATAACCCCCTGACTTACTCTTAGAAGCTGGAGAGGTGGCCCCAGCCCACCACGCTCCTCCACTCCCATTTACTGCCCATAAAAGGCGTCAGCAGCAATGCATGATCGATGCTATTGAAAGAAGCTGACAGATCTGACTCTATGGGTATAGGAAGCTGTTCCCCCTTGATCACCTAAACACCATCCATCATCCAGGCTGATGCCACCTCTGCACTGATCTGCAGCCTGTAATGGATTGGAAGATGTCAAAAGGACCCATTGCATCCAGACGACTCTTCCTCCAGAAAGGAACCTTTAGGGCTGAGCAATAACTGCATGTCTTTCACATCACATCTAAGAAACCTCCAAGATCATAGAATCATAGAATTGTCCAGGGCGGAAGGGACCTCCAAAGGTCATCTGGTCCGACCTCCCCACAGTCAGCAGGGACACCCCCAACTAGACCAGGTTGCCCAGGGCCTTGTCGAGCCTCACCTTGAATATCTCCAGGGAAGGGGCCTCAACCACCTCCCTGGGCAACCTGTTCCAGTGCTCCACCACCCTCACAGTAAAGAACCTTCTCCTAATCTCCAATCTAAACCTGCTCCCCTCCAGCTTAAAGCCATTGCCCCTCGTCCTGTCACTGCAGGCCTTTGTAAACAGGCTCTCCCCAGCCTTCCTGTAGGCCCCCTTCAGGTACTGGAAGGCCGCTATTAGGTCTCCCCGGAGCCTCCTCTTCTCCAGGCTGAACAACCCCAGCTCCCTCAGCCTGTCCTCGTAGCAGAGGTGCTCCAACCCCCCTGATCATCCTCGTGGCCCTCCTCTGGACCTGCTCCATCAGGTCCATGTCTTTCCTGTATTGAGGGCTCCAGACCTGCACACAATACTCCAGGTGAGGTCTCACCAGAGCAGAGTAAAGAGGAAGAATCACCTCTCTGGACCTGCTAGCAATGCATCTTTTGATGCAGCCCAGGATGGGATTGGCCTTCTGGGCTGTAACTGCACACTGCCTCCTTGGCAGATATCTCTCCTTGTTTCATCTTCAAGAAACCCTTCAAGATCAGAGTTCAACTACAAGGACAGCACCAAATTCTTGGGCAAGCTGAGATGTGCAAGGGGCCCGGTCAAGCTCTTCTGGGAGACAACTTGTGCAGCCACCTGAAAAGCAGGAGCCAGCACCCGCCCACTCTCCTGCTGTCGGAGAAACCGCCTCTTCACCAGGAAGCTCTCTGTGACCTGTCTGAGCAAACTGGTCCTTACTGGGAATGGGCCAGATGGTCTCCCAGCCAGCTGCTCCTCCCCACCGTCCCATCCCCCCTTGCTGCTCTCCTCTGCTGAAGGCTTCCCTGCACTCACCCACTCCCCACACTCAGGGGGGACCTTTGCAGCTCCCCAGGAATGTCTGGCATTGAAAGCGCCAGGAGGTGGAGAAGAGCTAGGCCTGAAGCTCTGACTTGTAGCTCCATTTCTTCCGGGGCAAACACAACCCAAGAAATCACGGCAAAGAGCCAGCCTGGAGTTGGATGGGAACAGACCACCATCTCCTTACCTAGGAAGACCAACTGGACTTGTCAAGAGGAAAGAAATTCATCTACATCTCACACATATGGTCTCATCCTAATGGATATGTATGAGCATAAGGGAAGAAGAATAACCTTCTGGTTAGGCTAAGGGCTTGGCAGTTGAGATTTCGCGATGCTATTCTCAGCGCTGTCCACACCTTGCTCCAAAGCCTTGGAAAACTCTTTATCCATCCTCAGGCCTCACACTTCCATCTGGAAACATGGCCAATACCTATTTTGTGCTCACAGGGAAGGAGAGAGAAAGGACATTTGAGATGCATCTCCCTCTTTGGGTGACTCTTGTTTTGACTTAAATAGAGCGGGCATGAGAGATGGGAAGAATGAGGAGCCACGAGGCTCTGCCGGGAAAGCTCCAGTGCTGCTTCAGGCTGCCTGGAAAACTCAGTGGAAAGAGGGAAAAAAGTCATTTCCCAGCAGTCTGGGGCAGCACAACGCATCACCTCTGATAGCCCAGAGTGAGTTGGAGCATGTTTTCATCCTCATGATCCAGCCCCAGATGCTTCCAGGGCTCGATGTGTTCCAGGAGGGATCTATGGATATGCACTGCCCGAGCCAGGCACCCAGGACCACCTGCCAGGCTGCCAGCCAGGCAGGAGGCAACAGGCTGGTGGTGGAAACCCGTGGTTTGTCAGCAAAAATGTGCCTCAAAATGTGCTGATACCTGCTTGAGGAGGATGGTGCCACCACCGGGACCCACAGCAGCTGGTGGCCTTCCCCTAGGTGCTCCAGGCACCCCAAGATGTTCCAGGGACCTGTGGCACATGGTCGAGCTGGAGCTGGTAGATGTCACTGGCTTCCCGGAGGCGGACGAAGTGTTTTCCCACCACTTTTCCATTGCTGGGAGACCAATGTCCAGTCGTGCCCATGCTGGGCAGCATCATCTACTTCCAGCTCAGCAGGGGGGTCCCATCCCTGCCCTGGCACACTCAGCCCCATGGTCACCACAGACCCATGGGTGGACCAAGATGTCCCTCCTCATCCTGCCTCCCCCAGCCCCTGTGCTCCCCTGACCTGGCGCTGGCCGGGACCCCCTTCCCTCGATGGATGCCAGCGTGGGCTCCCTCCTCCATCTCCTCCTCCTCCTGCGGGGTATTTCTGCGGGAGCCCCAGCCCTGCAAGGAGAACACAGAGCAGCCAGAGCAGCCGTAAATCCTTCCCTGCAGCCCAGGGCTCTGCCAAACTCTCCCTTCCACCCAAATTTATGGAAAAGCAGATCCCTGCCAGCGAAGCACAGCACAATCATGAGGTGGAACAGGCGGTGCTCGCCGGTTGCAAAGGGCTCCTGCAGCCTCCTCCCCTGACAGCCTTTCTCTTCCTCTTCCTCAGGCTGTCATCCTCAGCAGCCTGGGGACAGACACAGCCCTGCACAGCCGGAGTGCCCATGGCACAGCTTGGCTCCCCCATCCTGCTCCCCCAGGAACCCCAGCCCCCTGGGAGCACCCCAAGCCACGGGTGTGAGCACAGCATCCCAAAGCAAGGGAGACTCTCCACAGATGGGCACAGATGAGCCCGGCCACCACCTTGTGCCACCCCCTTCCCCTCTGTGGCCCCCAGGGGGGGAAAAGTTGAAGGGTTCGGGAGGGAGTGGAAAGCCAGAAGCTGAACACCACCAGGGATTTCATCATGGTAGCAAAGGTCAGCCACACGCCAGCCCCTTCCTGCGCTGTCACAGCAGAGGTAGAGCTGACAGTAGACCCGAGTATTTGCATTTCCTGATGGCTGCGTGCTGAAATTTGCAGTCTTAATGGTGCATTAATGCTGGCTCCTGCATTTCATTACTTCTGAGAGTAAGAAAAGGCACAGGGTGAAAATAAAAATTCCCCTCAACTCTGCTGGGGGAGCCTGGCCACTGAATGCCTGGCTCCTGCTGGCCACCCGCGCACAGGGCTGTGAGCTGGCCCCCGGCCACGAGCCACATGTCTGCAGAAATCCCATTGCAAAACATCACATCTTTCCTTCGTTTATCCTTAACCCCAGGATGCTCCTTCCCAGGTTCGGTGGAGCCCACGCTCCCCCCGGCCGGGCTCCCCCAGGACCTCCCTGCAGACACAGAGATGCTTTGGAGGGGCGACCCCTTGGCTGCCTTCCTGATCCACGTCCTGCACTGCACAGGTCAGGGAAATCGATGTACTTTTTGCCCAAATCAGACTTGGCTGCTGCTTCTTTGCCGCAGCCTGGACACGAATTTCTGGGCCTGAGCACTTGGAAACCTCCCTGGCTGGAGAGCCCAGGGAAGGGGGGCAGCCAAGGCTCGCGCAGGAGAGCGGGAGGGAGCAAGCACCAGCGCTGGAGGTGGCTGAACGGAGGGAACAGGCAGGAGGGAACCTCCTGGGTGCTCAGCACGGGCCAGAGCAAAGCTTGCCTGCTGGCCACACTCTCTGCAATGTGCTTTTTGGGGTGTCCATCAGGCCAACGGCCAGCACCCTCTGTGTCCCTCAGGACTTTGCCTCCTGCATGTGTCCTAGCCCAACCCAAGGGCACAGCGATGAATTCAAATAGCCCAGGGCACATGGAGGAGAGCACCCGAGCAGCACCACAGCACCTCCTGCGGCCTTCACATCTACAAAGCTCCGTGTCTCTACCCACTTTGGTTTTGAGATCCGCCATCAGCAGGGTGGATCCTCTCCATCCTCTCCCTTGTTTGACACTCACAAAGGTCTCAGCCATCCACACCAGGCAGGGGTGGGAGAATTAGGCTGGCTGAATGTGACTCCACGATCCCCAAAAAGCCACCCACCCCATCCACAGACCCTCCATAACCCTATTTGAAAGCGACTGGCCAGAGCTGACCCCCAACACCTCCTTCTGAGCAGCCTCCACCAAGCCAGGGAGGAGTATTCATCAACCCTGTGGCACCTGGGGTCCATCAATATGGGGAGGGGGGAGCCTTCCTGCATCCTCCCCCGATGCCGGGTGATTTTCCCGATGCCCAGTCTGAAATCCCCACTTGCTCTCCCGAGCCTGGTTTCCATCTGCACGGCATCCATCAGCCGGCAGCCCCCTCCTGCCCAGGCAGGCCTGCCCTGCCTTTCCTGGCCGTAAAAACAACGGGGCAGTGGAAATATTTCGGAAACACCTTTTACAGTTCTCTAGACAGGGCTGCAGTTAACCCCTAAAGGAGCTGGCTGCCATCAGGAAAAACAATTTCATTCCAGCCAAATTATTTCACAGGAAAAGGCCGATTTTGGTGCCATTTTTAACGGGGATGACTTCAACATCATTCCCTTGGACTTTGCCATCTTTTCCTGTTCTCACATAGCGCAACGACCGGGTGCTCTGGTATTATCTGCATCAAACATTTTCCCTCGCTCCACATTCAGCAATTTCAGTTCCTCGGGGTTTTTCCGTCCAACTGCCCTGTTTTGTGGGATGGTGATGCTGCTCCATCGCAGCTTGGGTTCGGGAGTGCTGCTGAAACCCAGCCCCTGCAACCGCCCTCCAGCTATTTTCAAAGGCACCTACAGAGCATTAGGTCACAGAGACTAAAATAGCAGATTCCGGTCCAAATCAGGGTGATGAGCACATTTTGTCCAGCCTTTGCCCGGGTCCCAAGCGTCCGAGCTCCTCCCAGCCAGGAGCATGGTAACAGCTCAGGGCAGGGACATCAGCCACCCCGTGGCTGCCAGAGTCACCCGGCCGTGAGGTGGCTCAGGAAACCTCTTGTTTTACAAAGCACTTCTTCCCCACTTCAGACCTGCTTGAAAAGTCCATTGCCTGGTCAGGATGAGACCCTCCACAGCCAGCCGGGGACCTCCACTGGTGTCCAGGCACAGCAGGATGGGAGGGACACAGCCCTCCACAGTGGGGCAAACAGAAGGGTTTGGGGTTCAGACACATCCCTGGGGAGGTCTTGAGGTCCTTTTGCTCTGTACGAACCACACCGATGAGGTCTGGGAGGGCTGGAGCCGGCGAGCTCAGCCCCTCGCAGCTCCTCTGGCTGCTGGGGCGGCCGCGGCACTGACCTCTGGGGCGTCCCACCCCCCTCGGCTGCTCCTGGAGACGGCAGCTCCAGGACGTGACATTCCCTTCGTTTCATCTTCACACATGGGCAGTTCTCAACAACCACTTCGCTCTGCCCACAGCAAAGGCCAAACTCTTCCACCACCTGGCACGTAAGGCGGGATGGGGGCAAAGCTGGGCTGGGAGTGCACAAGCAGCCAGGAAAAGAGACACCCCATCCCCAGTAGCCGGCTCGAGCCCACCAGCAAGGTCACCAGGAAGGGACAAACGCTGCACAGAGGTGGACACCAGGTTCCTTCAAGCAATGCCCTGGCCGTGGGGTTGGATTTGCGGGTCCCAGAGAAGCCAGGTCCTCATGCCAAGAGGGGTGCTTTGGTGCTGCTTGGGCCACTGCGCGCTCCTGGGCCAGTCTGGGGATGGGCACAGAGATTGTCCCAAGGAGGACCCTATCTACACATGGCACAGGCGGGTTGTACAAGTTGCCCCAAGCTCTCCAGGCATGAATAACCTCCTGGTAGGTGCCTACTGTGTGCCCTAGCAGATGTTCCACAGAGATCGTTCTGCTCACAGTCACTCAGTTCATGGGTGGTCACAAATGCCCGTCTCCAACAAGGTCCTGAGGAGGACGTCATCTCTGTCCCCTGCTTCCCTGCTGGCTGGATCTACTCCCCGCGCTCGGGTTGGTGCCCTGGGAGACTTTGCACTAACCGCTCCCTCCTTCCTGAGCGCTCAGCATCCTCAAAGAGTGCTTCAGAGGCAATCAAAAATCGCTATTTTTTGCCTCTGGGAAAATTCAGCAGCAATTCAGGAGAGAGCCTGGGATTCGGGCCATCTGCATTCGACATCAGTTACCACCCATGTCACACATGGCTTGACTGAGTCCCTAAATCATCCCGTGCCACCAGTTTTCCACCTTTGTAAACCAGAGAAGTCATTCCTTTAGTTGTCCCAGTCTTGGTCCTCCCTTTGCAAAGCCCTCTGGGGCAGAGGCTGCCTCGTGTCATGGGGACTTCCAGCATCCTGGCCACAGGAATGACTCCTTCAGGCATCCCGCTGTAGCGGGGAAATGTGTCTGTGCTTGAGAAATGGTCCTGCCCTCATCCGGAGTGAGGGCTGGGCTTCCCTCACTCCACTCAATTCCTTGGCACTGCAATTTGCTCTCCCCTTTTAAAAATGCACAGACCCCTCCAGCAGCTGAGGGGTTGCCTTGGTTCGGGAAAGGGGCTCAACAAAGAGACAAGGGATGGAGGGGGTGTCTCCCAGGGCTCAGCTGCCCCAGGAAGGGGGAGAAAAGGTGCCAACAGCCAGGCTGGGGCTGCAGGGGCGGTAGGAGCTTGGAATGTCTGGTGGGACTGGTGGCCTTCAGAGAGGTGGCGTAACCCCCCAGCCTCCCAGTGCCTACTGGAACCACAAGAGGGTTTGCAAGTCGCTGAGTCACTCCAGCCCTTCAAAAAAACCCAGTATTTCTCCCAGTGCGCCTGTGCCTTTATAAATGGCAGGGCCGGATGATGTGAGGACAGTCTCCATAGCCCTCACAAACACTGCTTCCCATTTCATTTCCCTTCCTTTCCTCTCCAGTCTCGGCTGAAAGCCACGTCCTCCATGGCCCCTTCCAGTGCCCACAGCCCATGGACCCCGGGACCCACGGTTCCTCAGAGAGCCCCTGCAGCAGGGGCAGAGCCCGCTCTGGGTGCTCAGGGTTCATGGGAGCTCACCCTGCTCAGCTTCCCAAGGGACACCAGGCACGCAAGGACCTCCATGCCCAAGAGAGTGCCTCCTACCTCTTCCCCTTCACCAGTATGAGGCGAGGGGGAGATGCCAGGGCTCCTTGTTGCTGCCAGCAACCCCCATCAGAAGTCCCAGGGGACATTGCCCAAATGAACAGCATGGACTTTGCACCCTGTAGCCGGGCTGACTGCTGTCTCCAGGTTCAGGAGCCCTGGCCCCATTTAGTTCGATCCTCAGGTTGCCTCCCTAAAATTGCCCCCATCTCTGGAACGGCAAAGATCTCAGTTCTGGCTGGGGCACAGGAAGGTTCAGTGTGTGCTGACAGGATACATCTAGGAATATGGGAAACCATCTGCCCTCCCTGGAGCTGGGAGCAAAGTGGGGAACTGCCCCCCAAATGCGGTGAAGCCCAGGTCTCACCTCTCATGGCTGGTGGTCTGAGACCTGGAGCCCCCACAGGGAGGGACCAGCAGGCTTCGGTGGCAAGGGGCTGCCCTGCAGCAAAGCCCTCCTTTCCCAGAAGCCAAACTCCCAGGGCACGGGTGGCCGGTCCCCACCATGGGGACATCCCGGCTGCGTGGGGGGAGGCAGAGGCAGAGTCCCCTGTCCCCTGTGGAACAGGGATGGAGGAACCGGCGGAGTTGCCATGGAGATTTTCTCCCTAGCAGATGCTCTGGGCAGGTGCAAGAAGAGGCTCTGCCCCCCTCGCTGTGCGGCACAATGCCAGCCGGATCCTGCAGAAACAGGAAGCCTCTGCCACCACCCACCTGCCAGCCCAACGGCCACCACCACTGCCACCACCGCCACCGGCCTCCCAGCGAGCAGGCGGGGGCGGCCGGGCCCCCCGCTGGTGCCAGTGCGGGGAAACTGAGTCACCTCCCAAAGACACCCCGAGGTCCTGGCTTCACCCGGCCGCGAGGGATGGTGGGATGACAGCACGTCAGGGCACTCCGACCTCCCCGTGCGACCCCCCCGGCTGCCTGCCTCAGCTGGCACCCATTGCCTTCTCTTTTAGGAGGCTGGTTGCAGGCAGCACTTACCCAACAGACTATATGATCTATAGGGCCCCCCCCAAAGCTGCTCGGGGGGGGGTCCATGGGCAATCAGCCTGAGCCAGCCCCCCCCAGCCTGTCCCCAGGGCCAGAGGGTCACTGCCGGCCTCAGGGAGCAGCACGAGGCATCCCAGGAGGGATGGGGGATGCCAGCCCTGGGGGTTGAGGTCCCTCACTGGGGACAGGTCCTCATCCTGGGGGCTCTGAACCCATCCCGCCAGCCCCCAGCTTCCCATCCATCCTGCTGCTCCCAACACAACCCTCTCCCGGTCCCTCCAGCCCATCCCTAAAGCCATCCTCTGAAGTTCTCAGAGCTGTGACATTAGGTACTTAAAAACCCTTCTTCCCTGGCTTTGTCACAAAGGATGCCCCAAAAAAAGCACGTCGCTGGGGCTCTCAACGTGCTGCCAAGGCGCAGCTCCTCCAGCGGGACCTTCATTGGGAGCTGATTTCAAGTCAGGCTCCGGCCAGCCTTGTTTTTCCACTGTTTGCATTGCCGGTTGTAAAGCGGTTGAGGCGAGCAGCGGGAGGGTTTCGAAAGCGTCACCCACACAATCAAAAGCTGCTCTATTAAGTCGCGGCGAGCGTTTCCGTGGTAAGCAGAAGCCGCCGGTTTGTGTACCTAGCCCAAAGGCTGTGTTTCAAAACACGCTCGGGTCGCTCTCCCGCTTGCGCCGAGCCCCGAGGAGGAGATAATGGAGGCAGTGTTTGGACGTATTTCGGCACTATCACGGAAATAACGCGAGCCGGCGATCCTCCTGCAGCTGCACGACGGCCACAGCACCCTCCCGGCGTCGCGGGCGCTTCGGGGGGACATGGGGCACGGCTGGGCTGCGGGGGCCACCAGGGCAAAGCTGGGCAATGTCCCCAGCTCTGTGGGTCGGTGTCCCTCCTAAAATTAAACTCTAGAGGAGTTAAGGGCGGTGGGGTGCTGCGGTGCCCATCCTGGCAGACCTCTTGCTGCTGCACCCCGTCAGCCACGGGCAGCAGGTGGCACTTGCACCTTTGGGACAAGCTCTGGGGGTGACAGCGCCGGGTGGGCGCAGGAGCAGCCCCTCAGGGGTGATGAGAGGACAAGAGCTGCCCTGTCCCGGGGGGCACCGCACCTGCACCTTCCCAGGGGTCTGCTGGCACAGGGAGCAAGTGTGAAGGGCAGCAGGACGGGGACCCGGCGCAGTGTCTCGCTGGGTGGCAGGGCAGGGTGCGGGGGTGGGACTCGGGGGGTGCGGTGTGGTAGTAGTGGCGTGGGGTGATGCTGCGGGGCGGTGGGGCAGCGTGGGGCAGTGCCCGCTGTGACGCCTGTGGTTATGCCCGCTGCGGTTACACCAGGCACCGTGCCCACTGTGGTGATGCCCAGCCTGGTGCCTTGCGCCACGGTGCCTGCTGTGGCAGTGCCCGGCACAGTGCCCCGCACAGCACTGTTTGGTGCTGGTGTGGCGCTGCCCAGCACTGTGTCGGGCTCGGTGCCTGGCGTGGCAGTGCCCGGCTTGGTGCTGCCCAGCAGAGTGCCTGGTTTGGTGTCTGCTGCGGTGCTGCCTGGTTCCGTGCCAGGGTGGTTCTGCCCTGATGCAGTGCCCGGTTTGGTGCCTGTGCCAGTGCTGCCTGCTGCAGTGCCTGGCTCTTTGCCTGGTTTGATGCCCAGTTCGATGGGCAGTTTGGTGCCCGGCGCAGTACCTGGTGGAGCAGCGCCCGCTGCTGTGCCCAGTATAGTGCTGCCCAGCCTGGTGCCCAGTTCTTTGCCCAGTTTGGTACCCAATTCAGTGCCTGCTGCAGCTATGCCTGGTGCAGTGCCCTGCCTGGTGCCCAGTTCTGTGTATTATGAGGTGCCCAATGCTGTGCCCAGTTCCATGCCTGGTCTGTTTTACATTTCAGCACTCACTCCAGTGCCTGGTTCAGTGCCCAGCTCTGTGCCCGGTGCTGTGCTCAGTTCTGTGCCCTGTTCAGTGCCCACTTCAGTGCTTGGTCTGATGCCTGGTTCAGTGCCCAGTTCTGTGCCCTGTTCCGTGCCCGGTGTAGCGCCTGGTTCCATGCCTGTTTCAGTGCCTGGTTCCATGCCTGGTTCCATGCCCTGTTCAGAGATCAGTTCCGTGCCCAGTTCTGTGCCCAGTGCAGTGCCCAGTTCCACGTCCGGTTCTATGCCCTGTTCAGTGCCCAGTTCCGTGCCCGGTTCTGTGCCCAGTTCCATGCCTGGTTCACTGCCTGGTGTGGTGGCCTGTTCAGTGCCCAGTTCCGTGGCCGGTGTGGTGCTCTGTTCAGTGCCCGGGTCTGTGCCCGGTTCCGTGCCCGGTGTTGTGCCTGGTTCCATGCCTGGTTCATTGCCCGGTTTAGTGCCCAGCTCAGTGCCCAGTTTCATGCGCGGTGTGGTGCCCTGTTCCGTGCCTGGTTCCGTGCCCGGGTCCGTGCTCAGTTCTGTGCCCTGTTCTGTGCCTGGTTCCATGCCCGGTTCGTTACCCGGTTCCGTGCCCGGGTCCGTGTCTGGTTCATTGCCCGGTTCCATGCCCGGTTCGTTGCACGGTTCCGTGCCCGGT
>VXAK01022486.1:117624-134751 GCA_013399435.1 Arenaria interpres | reverse complement strand
TGAAGCAAAACTTAGCCCATTTCCCACACCCATGACCAAATCTTTTTGGTCATGCAAATCTTTTATTTAGCCATTCATAGTGGGAGTGGCAGTACGGGTCATGCTTTTACTGAAAATAAATTTTCTAACATTAAATTGCATGTTATCTCTTGTTATGAGATTGCATGCTATCTCTTTCCTTGCTGGGGTTATTTCTCTTCCCCCTCTTCTTAGTGAAATTCTGAAAATGTCTGAAATGAATTGTTTCAAGTAGCAGGTGCTGAGAGTGGGGAATTACATCTGTGGTTCCAGCTTGGCCCATCAGCTTTAAAGAATTTAATTACTTCAAAACTTTTTCCCTTGTAAATAGCATATTTAATCAATATCTGTTTGAAACATCACGCTTATTTTCTACTTAGTAAGTAACTTCTGCCAAAGGAGTAGATAAGCACAGGATTCTTTTCTATTAAGAAATATAAAGTAATTCTTGCATCACTGAGTGCTTTAAGCTACTTTCACTATGCATGCTTTCAAGGGTGGGGAGAAAATTGCTGTAAGTAAAACTGGATAAAAAAACACCAGGGCATTTCTATCTGGCTTTTGTGAATGTAAAAGCCCTTGTAGAAACACTCTTGCCCCTCCTGTGGCTGTACCCCGACTGCCTAGACTGAGGAAGGCAGGCAGCTTTTGCCACGTGAGAAGGGTAGTGTCCAGCTTTGAGCAGGTGCAAATGCTCACGTTTGGAGGAAGGCAGTAATTAAGTGGATTTCTGACAGGTGTGGCATGTGCTGCTCGGAATTCAAACTTTGAGTTCAGTTTATCCGTTCACTCACCAGCTGAACTGGTTTCCTTTTCTTTTTCACCTTTCTTGTAGACCGTCGACAGATGAGCTCAGCAAGCGCTCCGTGTACTGCTTGGCATCAGCTGCTGAAGAACAGGCTTGGGTAGATCTTGAGTTTGTCAGTGTATCCATAATGCTCTTTTATGAACGGCGCCTTGACAGATATTTCACTGCTCATCTCCTCACCACAAGGCCTTTGTTTCCTTTGGGTTTCTCCTTGTTCTGTCAGTACTACCTTGAGTTGGATTTTGGGAACGGCCAGCATGCACATCCAGTTTGGGTGATGCTTGGTTGCAGATCAGACAATGAGGGTGTCGGGGGCAGCCCTGTGGGCAGAAAGGTCAGAACAACTTTGTTTTTAATCAATCCAGGCAGCGATGTCTTCGTGGTTCAAGTCCAAACCCCCTTAGGTCAAGTGTAGCCCTTAATTTTTTCACTGTGATGATGTATCCCCTTCTTGCATCAGTAGGTGTAACACTCTGCACTGAGCAGCTCACAGACACACGCTCTCCTTTCTCTCTCTGGCTGTGCTCTCTCTAGAGGTAACCCGAAGATTCAGTGAATTTTGTTTCAGGGGCCTCTTTGTGCATCTCATAGTGCTGCATGAGAAGGGTTGTGCCACCACTGGGAAAAAGGGTTGCTCTACTCGTTTCCTAGCTAGTCGTTCCCCCGCAGGTACCCAGTTCACAAACACACTGTGATTATTTGATTAAACAAAATACAAAACCACCCATAATTTTGCAGCGTTACAGTGTGTCTGGTTAATGTAGCGGTGCCCTGTGCTGTCAAACAACTGTGGCGCTTCTCAGGACAAGTTGTGGATTTGTTAGTATTTGTGCATGAGCTTAAGCCTAATGGGCTGAAGTCTTTGTAGGAGCAGGCTGAGGGGCGAGGTTTCTGGGGTTATTCAGCCTGGAGAAGAGGAGGCTGAGGGGAGACCTTATTGCTCCCTACAACTCCCTGAAAGGAGGGTGTAGCCAGGGGGGGTCGGTCTCTTCTCCCAAGTCACAGGCGACAGGACGAGAGGAAATGGCCTCAAGTTACGCCAGGGGACGTTTGGGCTGGATATTA
This sequence comes from Arenaria interpres, assembly GCA_013399435.1. Lineage (NCBI taxonomy): Eukaryota > Metazoa > Chordata > Aves > Charadriiformes > Scolopacidae > Arenaria > Arenaria interpres. The sequence continues at coordinate 132,860 of VXAK01022486.1, read as the reverse complement.
GGAAGAATTTTTTCACCAAAAGGGCGATCAGCCATTGGAATGGGCTGCCCAGGGAGGGGGTTGAGGCCCCATCCCTGGAGGTGTTCAAAAGACGGGTTGATGTGGTGCTGGGAGAGATGGTTTAGTGACGGTGTTGCTTTTTGTTTGTTGTGTGGGTGGTCTTTTGGGTTTTTTTCGGTCAAAATTAGGTTGACGTTTGGACAAGATGATCTTTAAGGTGCCTTCTAACCTAGAAGATTCTGTGATTCTGTTGTGGCAGCCGGGATGCACAGACATAACCTGGTGCTGCTTGGACAGGAAGGGAAGCAGAGCTCAGGATATTGGGCCAGATTTACAACCAGAGTAAATGGGGCATGATGCTGAGCTACTCCTGTTGTCTCTGTTTCGCACAAGAGCTTTGTGACTGAATAATGCTCTTTCCAGTAGGATAAAATGTTTATTTGTGCTGTCTGGTTGCAAGACATTAGTTCCCAAAATTAGTGTTTGGACTCTGCAGGGAGCAGGTGAATCCTGCTGCTCATTCAGCCCCAGCCCATGAGACCATAGATGAAATCCTTGAATCCTATCATGCAGGAATATATAGACAGACAAAAACAGTTTTAAAGGCCACTGTGTAAATATTTTGTTGAAATTATCCCTTCTTTGGGATAGGTAGCATAATTAATTTGTGATGTCTTCGGTTTACACCCAATTTACTACACCATAATGTTATTTCTTTCTAACAGATTTATAGTATCCAGAACTTCCTTCAGCTTAAACAAATAAAAATCAGAAATCAAACCTCCGTTCCTTCCCTGCTGGGCAGAGCTTTTGCTTCCAGGAAGCGTACCCGAGCTTGGATAGCTTTCCCCATCTCTGTGTGCCTTTTCAAATTGTGTAGCTCAAATTGCTTCTCACTTTTAAAACTTTACGGAGGATGCTGTAGAAAGAGCATGCATAAATAATGGCCGGTGGTGTAGCTTGATGTGTACTGTTAGCCTCCTAAAATATATATGGAAAACTTGGTCGCTGTTTAGAATGTATGATTTAAAACATTCATGAGTCTTGTCCCCTGTTGGAAAACAAGCTTTAAATATTAGCAGTGACCATTCTGATCAGTTGCAGCTTGAGCAAAGTTTTAATTTTCTCGGATGTCTATAAAGAAGCCACTTGACTGCATATTGACCTTGGACTTTTTAGTCACCCTGGTTACGGAGCTGAGCAAAAGCTTTGGAAACCAAATGCTACATTGGAGTGAGAAAATCTCAGGGATAGACTGGGGAGGAGAGTGGGAGAATAAAGCCTTGGCAGTGCAAGCAGATATATTTAGTGGGAAAAAAAATGCAGCTTCCTTATGGACTTTGGTTCTGAACAATGTGGGGTTTGATTTAGTTGATCAGCAAAGATAGGATGCAAAACAAAGGCCACTTTGTCATGCTGGAGTTTGAGAAATATACTCACATCACAATGGCATGCAGTACAGCATTTCCTATATCTTCTTGGCTCAAACTGAGGTTTGGGTAAGAAGAAAAGTTGGCAAAAACAGCTTCTTTGCTCAGAGAAGAATAACTTCTGTTGATCAGAGATTTTTTGAGAGATTTTTAATTAGACCAGTGCTGCGAAGGCTGCAGAGTCTAGGGAGTTCAAAACAGATATGCAAAGTACTTTTCAATTTCTCATATTTTATCATCATTTCAAAGTCAGCGGGGAGCTAAGTCTCAAACTGATGCCATGGTTTAAATCTGTAGAGTTGTTTTGTTCCTGCCAAGTTTGAGTCACTGTGGCCATCTATCCCCTTCTTGAGAGATTAAAATGATGGGAAGCTGGAGTACTTTCTCCAATTAAATGAGCAATTGTTTCTATTCAAGCATGAATTCAGATTTCCCTGTGCTTTCCTGCGAGCACATGGGATGGACAAGACCATTATTTTTAATCCCACGATGAATAACTGCAGAGCTCGACTAGGAGTGAGTGGCTGAGTCACTGTCAGTCGCCATAGAAGCTAGTTATAGGGTAAGGGTGGCTTTTAGGCGCTACTTGGGTACAATGCCTGGTCCAGATTCAGTGATTAAAGCCCTTCAGGACACCTCAAACCATGGGACAAAGAGGCTTGTAGGCATATCGCTCTTATGAGGAGATGCTGAGGGGCTTGGGTCTTTTTAGTCTGGAGAAGAGATGGCTGAGGGGGGATCTGATCAATGCTTAGAAATACTTCAAGGGAGGGTATCAAGAGGATGGGGCCGGTCTTTTTTCAGTGGTGCCCAGGGACAGGACAAGAGGAAATGGGCACAAATTGGAATATAAGAAGTTCCACCTAAACATGAGGAGGAACTTCTTTCCTGTGAGGGTGGCAGAGCCCTGGAAGAGGCTGCCCAGGGATGTGGTGGAGTCTCCTTCTCTGGAGACATTCCAAACCTGCCTGGACACGTCCCTGTGCAACCTGCTCTGCGTGGACCTGCTTTGTCAGGGGGTTGGACTAGATGATCTCCAGAGGTCCCTTCCAACCCCATGGGATTCTGTGGTATCACTGGCAGACATTCTCCCAAACCATATTACTCATCCTCCCACCGCCTGGTCTCTTGGCATCAGCCTCAAGAGCAGAGCCATGGGGGAAATGCAAATGGAGTGAAAGGTCTTAGCACCACAAAAACCAAACAGAGTGCAATGCCGGGCTACTGGAGGAAGCACTGGGCTCAGTTTCTGCCCGAGTCGTTCAGGACATGTAGCAGATGTTTGCATAGATGATTTTTGTGCAGTACGTCCACCTGCATTACATACTGCACAGGAGGTTACAGAGAAAGCAGGATTGTTGTCTGGGTGTCCTAACCCCTACACTGGGACCAGCCCATCTGGTGTGGATGTGTTTACATCTCTTGGAAGAAGGTTTCTGTTTGAACAGATGGGGGGAGGCAGGCCAGGGAGTGCAACTCGCAACTCCGAGTTGCATTTTTTCCTACAGAACTGTGATTCCCACGTGTGCTCGCCCGACTGGCCTACACCAAGTGGCCAAGTGACCTCTCTTGTCCACAGTTTGTTGACTTGCCAGCATGCTGGCACACGTGCTCCTTCAGGAGCTTGCATTTACTCTTTGGCTCCGCTGTGCTTGAAGGGTTTAGGTGGAAAAGAAGTGGCTGGGGGGGAAATGTATTTCTGTATAAGAGATTAGCACAGAATTTAGGCACCAGTTAATCCCATTTCAGCTATGGAATACCTGTTGGCTTGTGATTTCTGGACACCCAGACTTTTTCAGGAGAGTGTTTCAGAAGTCCCATGAAGGTAGGAAAGGATGCCATACATATGGACTTGTTTTTTCTAGTCAACTTTGAAGTCTGTGGACTCTGTGGACCTGGGGGCATCTGCTGTCTTAAGCTGTGTTTTGGGAGAGGAAGCAGAGCATTAGTGATGCACAAACTGGCTCTCTGCAGAGGGACAAGTTTTAATTCCTGTTGTATGTGGGAATGTTTGTACATCTGAAGGGGCAGGGATGGGGGGTGACAGAAGATGTTTGCCTTTACAGCTGTTGGCAGCAAAGAAACACAGCAAAAAACTTGATTGTTTTACTAACTGCATTTTTTTTTTCCTTTCTCATTTGTAGGTCTCAGGCTCTGGATACCGGCTGTGGGATTATTTTTTTTTTTTTTCAATTACTATTATTTTTGATTGTTTTTTTTTCCCCTTTTTGGATGTGAATTGAATGCCAACAGTTGAAGTATTGGAAGAAAGTGCAGGAGGACGCTCACCTTCTTTTGTTTGAACCCTTGTTTGCTGGGATACTTTCAAGGCCTCCTTCACAGTCATGTGGTCATCACAGCTGCTCTTCTTCACAATGCTCTTAACACCGATAGCCCATGGTGAGTCAGAGATGGTGTAAATTTGCCTGTGGAAAGAGAATGCAGAATAGAAAACAGCAAGGATTTTGCTTACGTCTTTTACCTAATGGTGTGTTTTTTTCCAGGATGTTGATTTCCCCACTTTCACCCCAGGTCTTTGAATTCCCAGGCTACACTATGACTAGTTGAGTCCTGAAACAAAGAATTCAGGTCACATGTAAAGTTTTCTGTTACTGAGTTTGAGTGCTATGTTAAGGCAGACTTTCTTCCTCGTGCCCAAACCTCTTCTGTGGGCTGTGGGTCACCGGGATTCTCTCCTAGCCTCCGCACTGAACTGAATTTCCCTCCTGTGAATACTGCTCAGTGAGGGGCAGCATGTCCCCCTTCAGCTACCGCTCCAGGGTGGGATCTTACTTGCCACAATGTTAGATTGGGGTTTCAACCACTGCAGTGGATGTTTCTGTGCTCTGCCAAAAGACTGAAGCTCCCATAATCTCAGTGACCCTCGGCCAAGAAGAATGGCACCCAGTCCAGCTGCCTTCTCCTGGCAGGCGGTGTGACCCCCCAGGATGTGGGGCCATTAGGTGTCGCACCCTGCGGCTGAGAACTCGGCTCGTAACGCCAGGCATGGCTGCTGTGCTGCCCACGTGTGTGAGCTCCAGCTGAAAAAAATTGGTCCTTTTATTAGCCAGGAAAACTTGTAAGTGAAATCTGACGTGTTTAATTCTTTGGAGTAAGATTGTGGGGGCCTGGGTTTGGTTTTCTTGATACGAGAAACCCAAACGTGGGCTCCAGAAGTAAGTCGCCAGATTTGATGCGTGCCACAGGGTTCAGGAGCTCCTGTTTGCAGTGATAGCTGTTAAATGCTCAGAGCAGAGCTTTGGGAAATCTGGCTGCCTGATTTTCCTGATGCCTAAATGGAAGGTGAGCTCCACCAAGGATCTCATTTTAATTCCAGGTCAGTGAGAGCATGTTTGTAAATAACATGACTCCCTGTATGTAGGCTGTGGGCACTTGCTTTTAAAATATGCATCAGACTTTTTGTGCTTTACATGCACTGTCTACGTGCTAAGACACTAGAGCAAAATTTCACAACGAAGAAGGTTGAAAAATGAAATACATGTAATTGGCTGAACATATCTATTTATAGAGCACAACCTGTGTGCGCGTATCACTCATAACATCTCTGGGCACAAAGGTTATCTGTACTGTCACTCTTCCAGCAAAACACCTCGCTGACTTGAAAATTAGAATGAATATTTAAACTGAGCCAACCAATTGGGGTGGAACGAAAGAGCTATTAGGACAGGGACTCTTTATCCTTCTCCAGGAAAGTTAAATGGTAAATGTTTTGTAAATCTTTATAATTAAACAATATTAATAGTTAAAGCAATTAACAATTTAAAAATGCCTCTGGCACTTGCGTTTTAAATTCGCAATGCCACTGTAGCTGGAAAATCCTGCCTGATAGTCGCAGTAAATGAAAATGTCACAAGTAATCTAGGAGTATTATTATGCTACAGATGAGCAAACACCGAGATGCAGAAATGAGGTGCCTGGTAATAGATCTACCCTTCATGTTCTTCTACGAAGTAAATGTACATGTAGCTGTGGGTTTTGTAGCAGTCAGTGGTGGTAAATCTTACCACCACACGTCTAACCAACACACGTGTTATCTCATCCCTATAAATCCCTAGTGAAAGTGTGGCAGAGGCTCGCAGTCACCTGTGAGTGGTGGTGAGTGACTTTGGTCCGAGTCAGAGGATGGTGAGTGAGTATTACACCTTTGGTCCGAGTCAGAGGACTTGGTTTGGTCTCTAAGATTGGTCAGAACTTTTGGCCTGTTACCCTTCTTGGGAGAGCAGCTACCGAGGGTGTGCCTGCTTGTTGGAGGGTGGTATGTTCCTAGTACGAAATAAAGGGTGAAGACTGCAGTTCAGCTGCGTGATGTGGTGTTCCATGAGTATGTTTGGTATTTGCTAGCACTGGACAGTAAAACCCGTCCGGTCTCCCACAGGGACTGAAGGACAGGTACATAAAAATCAGAGTTGTATCAAGGGTTGGAATAAATAGTCCGATGGGACTTCCAAGGTTTTGATATCCTTGATTGTCCACTGAAGCCCTGCTTTTCCTCCCCCCGCCTTTTAATAATCCCCTTCTACTGCATGCAGAAAGCTTTCATATGTTACGTTAAACAGGACTCAAGCATCTGAGTTCCTGTTTTATGGGCTGGGATGACTTCTGTCCTGTAGTCATTCCCAGAGTTGATAGGAACTACTTCTACAGACTGATCTTGCTGCATTTCATTCCCTTTATAAGTTTTCTGACACAGTCCCTCCAGCTGCACTGGTAGCTACGTTATAGACAGATTTCTTGAGCCAGTGATCTCATAAATTTGTTGGGGTTTTTTGTTGTTGTTTTGGTACTTTTGTGGTTTTTTTGAAGGTGCCTTTTTTATTTTTTTTCTTTAGCTATCTCATTTCTTGGAGTATATTGTGTGTCTTGGGTTGTGATGACAGGTGTGGAGTCAACAGGAGTATGACTTCAGTGATCTGCAAGATGAAAAGTAATCTTCCAGGATACTGCCCTGGTACAATGACATCTTGTTGATAAGCTGTAGAAATAATGGAAGGGGGAAAAGTCACGAATCCTTGCAGTTTCTTGGTGATGGTGCTAATCTGCTGTATCCTAAACACACAGGAACTGCACTGTCTCGTTTTGCTTGGACTGCTCTGAATCGTAGCTCTCAAAAACCTGCGAGCATGTGAAATACTTGAGATAATAGCAGATTGGAGTAGTGGATGCTTTCTTTACTGTTGCCCTTCCCTTGAATGGAAAATAGCTTACAGCTTGCCTAGACAACACAACTCGGACCAGCGTGAGAACCCCCTGAAAGAGATCCCCTCTTCCAAGCTCTGGAAAAGCATCTTTTGGATAAAACTAAGCCTGTTACATGAATTTAGTGAATTAGCCAAGTTAGAAAGGAACAATACCAAGGAATAAAACCTCTTACTTATTATTATAATATTCCTATTATTATTTATAATTATTATTATAATAATAAAAGAATAATAAAAATAAAAAAATAAATCAGCAAGCACAACAAAAACTAAGGCTTTGCCATTCTTTGCAGGAGTTCTGCTGTGGACAGGGCTTTTTCCTTTTTGCCTCTGTTTGGAAGCATTTCCCCAAAACATCCGAAGGCCTGGAGCTCCAGGGAAGTGCTCCTTGGCTTGCGTCCCCCCACGTACACCTGAGCAAACTGATCCTCTTTGCCTGTAACAGGTGGATTTCCCAGAGTTTTCTGGAATGAGCAGCTGTTCTCATCTTCCTCAGCCTTCTTCCCCTTCACCCCAAACAAAGCAGATTTCTCTTTATCCACAAACGAAGGCTGTCGAAGTTCACTGGACGTGGGATGGATGTGACAGGCAGCAGCTCAGTTTGTGAGCCTGGAGAGACAGACACCCGCTCTGTCGCATGGCTGTCATGCTCACGTGTGGCCGAGAGTTGAGATTTAAAACTTCCAGACTGCTGAACAAAACTAATAATGCAAATATTAGGATTCAGAACTGCATGCTGTTAAGAGCAGGATAGGAAGGAAACCATAGTGATCGCTGCAGGGTGAAATTCTGCCTGTCTCCAAACGAGTGATTTATTTCAGGCTTTGGAAAGGAGTGAAAAGGTTGAATGCCAAGATCTTTATCATCCCACTAGATTGTTTTATTATTATTTAATAGAGATTCTTTTTTTAAAAAGATTGTGTTGTATGCATAATTTTATGATGAGCAGCGAAGAATGATTATTTTTTTGTTGTTACTCTAATGCTTTAATAGCCTAATCCTGAGTAGGACAAACACTTCTAATTACTCAGATTGCAGCAATAATCCCAATGGCACAGTTTCTGTTGGAGATCGTCACAAATGCAATAAAATGAGGTGGCGCTGCGATCTGCCCGTGTCCCCTGCTGCTGAGCTCTAGCCCTGCTGCTGGGTCACGGGGGTGACCTGTCAGCATCCTGGTCCTGCCTGGGCAAAGTCAGGGTTGGTTCCTCCTTGGTCTTGCAGCTGCTTGGGGTTATTTTTCATATGTTCTAATCCTGTATTTTTTAATGGGTTGCAGCCTGTTCCCTACTGATGATCCATGGGGTTAGTTAGTAATTTCTGTGATTACTTTGGTTTCTTAATCTTTTTCTCTATATACGTTTTGGGCTGGAACTACTCGCTTACCCAAAGATAAGCAGGACCGAAGCCAGAACAAGTTAGGCAATAAAATAACCAAACCTGCCTGAAATTACAGGACAAACAATAGGTATCAGACATTAAAATAGTGCTGCTATTACAGCTAGAACGGGCTGGATGAGAGTCATCTGATCCTAGAGCAAGCTGTAGGTGCAGCAAAAGTTTCTTAAATACCTTTGGCCATGGAGCTAAATTTAAGCTAAAATAGATTCTAGTTCAGACGAAGCCTGACAAGGCCTTGGAGCACAGTGTTGCTGTGAAGCTCAAGACCTACTGCTACTGGCAGTTGACAGTACCAAACTGGCAGGGCTACAGTTGCTGCTGGCCCAACTGGGAACTTCCAAAAAAACAAGTTGCCCTCAAGAATTTATTTGCGCAGAGTTGTGCCATGGCTGTAAAGCGACCTTCCTGCATTTAGGGGCAAACGCCATCTTGTCTCTCCGTGTGAGGATAGGTTGAGATGGGCTGCACTAATTTATCATTTGAAGGTACGAAGTACTCTCAAGTCATTGCAGCTCCAAGGAAGAGCCCCTCATCTGCTGTCCTTTTCTGACCCTGCCTGTTTCTGCACCATCTCACCGGTGTTTCTGGGAGACAGCCGTGCTGAGGGAGGGCTGCCTCTTCGTGAGAAGATGCTGCTCAAAGGTCAAGCTGATCTCTCAAGGCATTAGCAGGTCCAGATGCCGAGCCAGTTTCTGTGGGAACAGTGGAAATATTTATTCCTGAACGGCACTGGTAGTTGCCTGGTGACAATGATTCTGTTAAAGCAAGCAGCATTATCTTTCTTGGGGGAATATATGATGCTAGCAAGCTGGTCCTTGGTGACAGAGTGCTGTTTAATGTGAGCTGAACATTTGCCTTGCTACTATTTTAATACAGTGGAAATACTTTTCACTGCTTAAAATACATACTGTGTTTCCTTTATACTTGTACAAGTGTTATGTTAGCTAGTGAACGGTGGATAATTGCCTCTTACTACACTACTCTTCTTATAGTCAAAATGAAATACAAGAGACATGTTTTATTAGTTGTGAAATAGCCAAGTTGACTTCCAGGCTTCTGCCTAACTTCATTGTTTAAAAAGATTAATAATGCTTGAAATATTTATAATATTTGCTATTCTTGGCAATTTCTATTACCTGCAGCTGTGCCACCTTTTCTGTAGCGGTGCAAGTGATGGAGGAAGGCTTTTCCTGGTAAAAGGGGGTGACTGTTCTGTGTATATACTACAGTGTTTTCATTAGCAGCAACGTACTAAAATCAGGAGTATTAAGTTCCCCATCTGATGACTGGCTAATCTATAAGCTGATAGAGGGTGAAATTCAACCTTGCAGGGACTCTATACACCATTTAATTCTCGCTTAAGCCATTAAGCAGTGCAGAGGTCTGTGTGCGGACCCACTTCTTTCACGTCTAAATTTCACACAAAATAAGGAAGAAGATTTTAAGTGGATTTTTTGATAATGTGGGGTTTTTTTCTTCAGTGTTCAGCAAGTGTGTCTTCTTGATAGCATCCTCCTGTGTTCTGGAGGGGAAACAAGATCTTGTGCTATTTCCGTCTGCAATTTGTACCGAAGCATGCTTTCCATGGGACGTGCAACCCCTAGCTATAGGTACAGCCCCGATGGCAATGAAGCGGGAGCTATGGGATTTGAATTACGGAAGGCGGCTGGTGACTAGGACCCAAATCAATGCATGGAAGTTATCATCCTTTCCTATAGGCTTTCTCACACTTATGACGTACAGAGGCAGGGCACATGGATTTCTTTTTGAGCTAGGGTAGTAGAAAAAGTGCTTGCTGTGGCAGCAATAGGAAGGGGGGAGTTGTGTTACCCTGCAATCCTGTAATCCTCGAGCCTTGTTTCCTTTGTAACTGTTTCCTGACAAGAGGGGTTTCTGGTCTCTCGTGACCAACTCTGTGCTCTGATTGGATTATTTTTTTTGTGGCGTTAATTAAGCCATAAGATGTGACAGCATTTGAATTACAGTGTAGTAATTTATGTCTAGCACATACGAAAGCCAAATGGCCGATGTGCAGCTAAGTGTGAATTATTGTACCATAATTTAATTCCAATTATATTGTGCTGTGATTATTGAAATGTTTTTGTTAGTGAACTTCTTTAAGGAAAGTTACTTTTTAAAAAACTGGGCAAAATTGAAAAGTACAATTCAGGTCTTGTCACGAATAGGGGTAAGTAACTTTGGGAAATGAGGGGTTTTGTTGAATCTTGAAAACTTGTATTTCTGCAGTTATTAACCCTAGGTAATGAACGGGTGTTGTGGTGCGGACATTTGCTGTCTAAAAAATTGATGTAACTCTTAACTATTCATTTTATCCCGGCTGCCGAGCAGTTGCTAAGTGGGGTGACTAGATTTATTTGTTCTTGACCTGGTCTTGATTTGATCGGGAAACCTTAGCTCGCAACCAGTCTCTTCAGCCATCTAATCTTTTCCCAGTTCGGGCTATGAAATGCACATGTCAGACGCTCTTTATTAGGACCGGCGCGTTTGTTTTCGGTCCTGGCAAGCATGGAGTGAACAGAGAGGATGGGTTATCCGCAGCAGTGGGGAGAGGCGGCAGAGGGACCAGGCTGAAAATAAGCCAGCCTGGAAAGTGGCTTGGGGGGTACTGGAGAGGAAAACCAAAAGGACCGTGAATACCTTAAAAATCTTTCTCAGTGTTTCTTTTTCCTTTTTACAAACCTCTAATACTCTTCTTTTTTGTTGGGAAAAAAAAAAAAAAAAGGCAAAGCTCATGCAGTTGAGGTTGCTTAAGGGCTAGCAGAGTAACACCCTCTTCCCAATGCATTGTTTCTCCAAGACATGACTGGAGAGCAGCCTGGAACTTTGGCATGTTGTTCATTGACATGAGAGGACCTCTGGGGCAATGCCTGGCTGTCTCTTTCCCTTGGGATTCAGGCAAATGTTGAATTTATTCATCCACACTGATCCTGGTGTGTCTCTTCTGCAGTAGTCCCTGACTAGCAAGCCCTGTTAGCTAGCCCTGTCCCAATGAGTCCTTGCCATAGCCAAGCACAGAGAAAATAAGCAACAGCTATTGAAAGTAGGCTTTTCCGAGGGACTTAGCCTCTGAATAAGTTTTACTCATGCTCTCAGCAGCATCTAGCTGATCAAGATATTGATGGGGCCAGGGCTGTTTCACTTTTGGTGGACACACGGAGTTTAGGCATATTATAGTGGTGCAATGAAAACCACGATCATTTTCCATGCAGTAAGTGCCTGTAATACGATTGCTGTGGTTTGGCTTGAAATGTAAATACTTTTTAAAAAAACAACCAAACAAAAAAATGAAAAAAGCTGCCTAACTTTTCCAAGTAAACACATCCCAGTAATTTTTTTATACATCCTTTTGGAGTTAATAATCAACCAGGACTGAGAAACGTAGCGGGTCAAAGCTGACTAATACGGGTACAGGCATCCCCTAGACAATCCCCGGAAGTACCGCGGAGCACCAGGAATATTTTCACATCTGCAGCTATCTCTGCGTGTGAGAAGACAGCTCGTCCCTTGTCTTCATGGACACGCAGGATATTCTGGAGGGATTGGCGTGGGACAAGCCGAGGTTGAATGAGGCTGGTGCAGTAGAGAGATGAGCAGAAGTGGGCAGCTTCCCTTCCCTCATCCCAGTGAATAAGGGAGATGATTGCCTACCCATTCCTCATTTGCGTTATTACTTGAACGGGAAAGTGGAGATCTATTTGGCTAATTGCTAATCCTACCTAATACTTTGTTAATGCCAAACTTCCAGATAAAGCTTTTGCGTGACGGGAAGCTACTGGGGGTTGCAGGGAGCCTGCTGTTCTGGGCTGTGTAAGGGGGTTTGATGGATGAGGCTGTGCATCTTTTCCTCAAGACTTGGAGAGGTGCAGGACCTGAAGACAGCTTCACAGCCAAAGCAGCTGCTTAGTGCCCGGGCAGAGCCACCCTTCCCAGCAATGCAGGTGGGGAGCCATGCCCAGGTTTTGAAAGCACAAAAGCTCGATGTGCCCATCTCTCTCATGCAGCTGGAACAACTTTTTTTCTGGATGTGAATACATCCACAGATGGGATGTCACTCCTGTTTCTTTTCCTAATAACTTCAGCTAAGCTTAAACAACTTGATTTGGAGAGGGAAAAAAAAATGACTTTTGAGGGTTTCCTGCCTCTACTTCTGTCATCTGTATGAGCTGGGCACGATGAAGTACTTTAAGCTAAAATGAGAAAAAAGGCGAGAGTGAGGGAATGAATTATGGGCACCTTCATCGCCGCCTCAGTTGGTGCTGACCTGCTCCCACAAGATAGGGGCAAATCTGCTGGTTTCCTCTGTTAGGAGGAGCACCCTTGGCCCAGCAAGAACAGCAAGCAGAACCTCTTTACTGCAAATGAAACTGCTGATTCCCTAGAAGAAATCTCTGACGTCCGTTTTATCAACTCTGCACTCATGTTGAATGAATCCTAGAGCCATCTGATGTTTGTTACCCCACAGCACATTCTCTGTTGTTCAGTTGGTTCCTTTAGTGATCATGATTTCTTGAGTTGGTTATGTTGTTTGGTAATGTGGTTTTATTTGAATTTGGAAGAGATCTCCTGCTGCTCAATGAGCGACTCATCTGGGAAAGACACTCTGGGAAGGGAAGAAATTAAAAGCATGTTGAAGAGTTCAGAAGCTTTTCCTCGCTTTGAATTTCCCTGATTCCAGGAAATTGCTTGGTGCTGGGCAGCCCCCCCTGAATATCCCTCCCAGTGCCTGGCAGGACCATCTGTGTTCTCTCATCAGTCTGCTCCAAGCTGTGGGACGCTCAACGGGTTCTCAGGCGACACCCGTGGATGCTGCAATTTGCCCAGTGCAGAGAGCGTAGGACTGAGGGGGTGGGTTTTTTTTTTAAGTTACAGCGCAATATTGAATGCATGCTGTAAACTCAAGGAATTGTAATCAGAGCAACAACTACTTATTTATATTACCCTGTTCTTTGCCATGTCGGGATGCTTTCTGCAGTGCCCGATAGCATTGGGTGCCCGCTAAACATCCTGAGGTGTGAGTTTGTTCAGTGTGAGATTCATGGATGCTAAAAAACCTTCTCAGTCTGTGCATTAGAGTGGGCAGAGGAAGAAGCAATGGCATCGTCACTCTCTCCCATGTTGTCATCTGTAGAAACCGAGATGCCTGATGGATTTTAGATGCTCAGTCCAATTTTCAGTTGTTCTTAAATCTCCAGAAAGAGGAGTCATAAATAAATGACATTTTAATACTGAGTTTAAGTTTGATTCTGATCCAAAAATCCATGGCAAGTTGGTGGTTCCATGTAAATGCACTTTGAATCTGGTCTGCTCTGCCCAGAGGGGTTTTTTGGGGAAAGCAGGGGTGTAACTCTTCCAGAGAAGAGCAACAAAGACGGTGAGGGGTCTGGAACACAAGTCTTATGAGGAGAGGCTGAGGGAGCTGGGGTTATTCAGCCTGGAGAAGAGGAGGCTGAGGGGAGACCTTACTGCTCTCTACAACTCCCTGAAAGGAGGGTGTAGAGAGGTGGGGGTCGGTCTCTTCTCCCAAGTCACAGGCAACAGGACTAGAGGAAATGGCCTCAAGTTACGCCAGGGGACGTTTGGGCTGGATATTAGGAAGAATTTTTTCACCGAAAGGGTGATCAGCCATTGGAATGGGCTGCCCAGGGAGGGGGTTGAGGCCCCATCCCTGGAGGTGTTCAAAAGACGGGTTGATGTGGTGCTGGGAGAGATGGTTTAGTGACGGTGTTGCTTTTTGTTTGTTGTGTGGGTGGTTTTTTGGTTTTTTTTCGGTCAAAATTAGGTTGACGGTTGAACAAGATGATCTTTAAGGTGCCTTCCAACCTAGAAGATTCTGTGATTCTGTAATGTGGAAGATACTGTACGTCTTTGCGTAATCTCTCAAATCTTAGCACTTGCAAGGAGTCGAGCAGGTTGGGGCTCCCCTGCCCCAAGAGCTGCAGTGTTGCACTTGGTCCTTATTCTCTTGGGATACTGTTCACCTTCAAGCTCTTCTAGGAACAATTAGCAGTCATCAGTGCTTGCTGATTTAAATGAGGATCTTTTTCCCCCCCTCAGCTTTTGTTGCTGAAGATCTGTCTCCAGTTTTTAATTCGCAGTGTTTTGTTTCTATTACTGAAATGCTGGAGGCTGCAGTAAGGGTTGATTTAGTATCAAGAAAGCAGACAACAAAAAGAAAATTAGCTTTGGTATGTCAGTCTTGTGTAATGCTCTTCTCTCCGGCTGGGTGGAGGCGAAACGCGCGTGTGGGTGTGTAAGCGAGGCAGCTAGGCTGGCTGTGCTGGCTGCCTGGGGTTGGAGCAGGGATGGGGGCTCAGCACCTTTGGAGGTCAAGGTGGGGATGGACAAACCCACCCGGCAGTGTCTCTGCCGGCTGGGAAACCCGGGGTGGTGCTCCACAAAGCCAGAGACTGGTAGTAACCATGGCAGCTGCTGCTTGGCATGCACGTCTCAAAATGCATCCTTTGCCTCCTGCTGCCTCTCCCGCGGGAGCGGGGGGAGCGCTGGGCGCTGGTCCCGAGCGGTGTTCCCGGGAGCAGATGCTTCCCCAGTTCCTCCAGGGCTCCACTTTGCATGGCAGGTTCATGGCCGAGTCCTGTTTATCACTTAACACAGTATCTTGCCGGCATCGCTGCTCACTTCTACGTGTATGTAATTTGTAGCATGTTTTAAGGAAGAATGCTTACTTGTAACAGTTATAGGAAACTCCAGGTCACTGAGTTTGTGTGTGTGTGTGTATTTATATATATGTGTGTGTGCGTGCGTGCTTTATATACCCTTCTCACATTGTATATACAAATAAACCTGTAGAGAGATGGTCTATCTCAACTTGGAATAATGCAAGGAACTTTTAGCATGCCTTCATTTCGTTGATGGGACTTGAAGTCTGGCTTGTCATCGCAATTCGTAATCTTACAGGCATATGCGGTTAAAAATTTTACAAGATATTACTCTGGGGGAATTCTGAGGGCTAAGAAATCTAATAATGTTTAGTTGTTTTCCTTAATTTGATTGGGAAAAAAATATTAATTTGGCCTCCTGGTCAGATGCCAAACACATAATGAGTTTGTATCGTCAGCAGACACCTTAGAGTCTGTGAGCCCTGCTGACAAAAAAGGTTGAAAGTTGTGTGCTGCAGTATCAGCTAGCCAGAAAAAAAACCAAATCA
>VXAK01022486.1:87355-117595 GCA_013399435.1 Arenaria interpres | reverse complement strand
ACCCCCCCCCCCCCCCCCAAATAAAACCAAAAAAAGCACTTGCTTACCTCTATGCTTGTTTCTGACAAAACAGGTTTGAATGTAAATTTTGGGAGATGATGAGCTCTTATTGGTGAGAAGCTAGTAATTTAGCATGTCTTTAGCATTTCTACCTCTTCTGACAGAGAATAGTTGTCACGAGGCACTGCAGGCATGTCCTTGCCTCCTGACAGGTCCTTCTTTCAGATGGTGTACCTGAATTTGCAGGAGCCTTAGATTAAAGAGGTGGAAGACAGTAAGATGGAGGAGATGAGGCGCAAAATGGATGACTGTATGCTGTGTTTAGTGTCCCTGGGAAACTGAATTAAAAATGGTGGGACTGCTCTATTTTGATGCCTGTCTTGATGTGAATTCACGTTTTCTCTTGTGCAGTCCTTGCCCCAGTAATGCTGGCTGTCCCCCATTCACCTGTATAGGCATAGAATTGCCTAGGTTGCAAGGGACCTTTCAGATCATCTGGTCCAATGATCAATATTCGAGCTCTTCCTGACTTTCACTGGGTTGTTGAAATGTGCACTTTCTCTAACCAGTCAGCAGTTCTTGCAAAGCACAGTGACTTAATTACTTCGGGTCTGCTCTGATTAGCCTCACATCTTGAGGCTACGCAGACTCTCAGCCATGGAACATCTGGTGACAGCCCTGTTTCTCAGGGCCCTAGCCCTTGCACAAATGCAGCCTCTTTCTTTCTGGATAGTAAATACATGACAGATGTGAAATTCTCCAGCTCTTGGGGGAGTGCAGACGTGTTTGAACTTCATTGTCCCTCATTGCATCGGCAAAACACAATCAAGAATAACTTTGGAGGAGGGCTGGCGTATCCAGTATCACTCTGGAATGCTGTTACGGTGAGAAGCTTAAAGAAGGACAAGCACAAAGAAGTTGATAAAAGGAGATGGGATCAGTCTGTCTAGCACTCATAAGAAGCACGTTAAAAAGGGTAAACTTTTTGACGTCAGTCGAAGCTGTGAGGTATAACACTCTGTTAAGAGTTAGACTAGCAATGAGTTTGGGTGCCAAGACCACTTTAGTACACTTCAGAGATTCACAGAAAGAGTGGTCAGACACTGGAACAGGCTGCCCAGGGAGGTGGTGGAGTCCCTATCCCTGAATGTGTTTAAGAGTCGTTTAGATGTGGTGTTGGGGGGTATGGTGTAGGGGAGAACTTTGTAGAGTGGGGTTGATGGTTGGACTCAGTGATCCCAAGGGTCTTTTCCAACCTGAATGATTCTATGACAGAATGGTTAGAATTGGGAGGGACCTTCAAGATCATTGAGTTCCAACTCCCCTGCCATGGGTAGGGACACCTCTCACTAGACTAGGTTGCACTAAAGCACCATCCAACCTGGCCTTGAATGCTTGAGGGATGGGGCATCCACAGCTTCTCTGGGCAACCTTCACTGCACTGTGTGGTGGTTTTTTGGTTTTGGGGGGATTTTTTTGATGGTTTACACTGGGGATATGGCAATCTCAATATCTTGTGGGGATGTTAATTGTAGAGCTGCCAATTGCTCCTTAATTTTTATGCATATATCCATAGGTGATTATACATTAATAATGCTTAAACCACTACAGCGTTGTGTGTGAATCCAAAGATGCATATAAGATGTATAGTAGTCAGATATACTATATGGAAGGCAGTAGAAATGTGAGTTAAAGCTGAGGGGGAAAAACTAGTTAGAGCTGGAAAATAATAGTAATGCTATTTAGAGCTGTGGGAAGAATTATAGCAAAAGTATTTTTTCTTGGGGGAATTTTGTTAATAAAACTAAGTGTGTGGCTTTGACAACATTTTTTAAAAAATAAAATGTATATATATTGACTGGGAGTTTGCTGTGATGTCTCAGGTGAGTTGCATATCCCACGGCTTTGTGTGTGTCTTCTTTTGTCCTGGTCAGGCTCCTGGTTTGAAATGAGTTTCCTGGGGTGACCCACCTTCCCCCGGCAGGCTGAGAGAGTAGGTGCTGGGCTTGACCCTTTAAGTTAAGCTGTGCAAAATGGAGACCACGTATGCAGACACTACAAGTCTCTTGGTTCTCGAGCAGAGAGGTTGATCAAGTTCTGCTTTTATTAGATCATAGAGTTCAAAGCAAAGTTTAGGAGGAAATCATGCAAAGAAATTGAATGGTAAAAGCTCTGTACTCCATTCCAGTAAAACGATGCTATTGTATAGTAGAGGAAGTGAAGGACTTTTCTCATTAAAAAGATCCTTAAATAGCTTACAAACATTATAATCAATTTCCTTTTCCCCTCCCTCGCCTTCATTCCCTTCCCGCTTCCCAAACAAGGAGCGAAGAACCCAACAGCCATTCCCCAACCCCTAAAATACCAAAGCCAGTAGATCATCTTGTCTGAGGGGAATTGTCACCGTTCCTCAGAGACTGTCTCCAGGGTAACTTTGTTTGTGAGATGCTGCCCTTCAGGCTTTGTTCTGGGAAACAAAGCTTTTGCCTTAATGCCCTCTGATACATTGCATTATAATGCTTTGGAGGTACCTGAGCACTCACTTGAACCCTGCAGAATGCCCAAGACTGTCATGTCAAAGCTAGACAGGATTGAGTAAGTGTCAACAGGATGTCTCGCTAGAAAGTGTAACTGCTTATGTTTTAAAATAGATGTTCAGCGAAGCGAGATAACTGGCTTGAACACAGAGGTATCTGGTTTAAAAGCACGCTCTTTGTTTCAAGAGCTGGGGCTGTTCAGAACAGTTCCTCTCTTCCTGTTGTTTCTTGCTGAGTATTAATTGATAGTCAGTTAACTAATTGACTCTCTTTCAAATAGAGAGCTGTAGCAAATAATTTATTACTTGACGAGGAGGTTATGTGACAGGTGAGATTGTTGGCGTGGCACATGCAATCTGTGCCGTTCGCAGGAAGAAAGGAACATAAGGAAGCATCTTCTTTAACTCTTCTCCTGCAGCTTCAGTGCAGATCCGGCTTTGACAACACGAGGCTCTTTCCCTGACAAACCTGTGTCCCATGAAAAAAGACCTGCAAAGTCAGAAAACTTGTCTGACCCTGTACTCCTAGGGAGTGGTCTGAAGAGATTTCTGTGGTGGTCCTTGGGAGAGATACTAGTTAAACAGACTTTATCGTTCTGGTAAGATAGCTTGTTTCACAGGCAAAGGACATAATGCAAACTGATTTCTTATTTTGGATTGTTTTGTTCGCCGGGGAAGCTAGCGGGATCTGTCTTTGCTGCCAAGCTCTTCACTTCCATGAAACTTGCAGAAATTGAGTTCTTTATGCTGTCCTTTTTGCCAGATGGGGTTCCAAATGGACAACAGGCTAAAAGTGACTGGGGGGATACTGTCCAGCAGCTCATGTTAGCTCCAGTACCCCTAGAGAATAAGCCAAAACAAGCAAAAATAATAAAAAAAAAAATCCTCCCTTCAGATAGGTAGCTGGCTCCTTGCTGCTTGCCGTTCCCTTGTGTGGGCAGCATCTGCTGGCCCATCATCAGCCCCTTCTTGCATTAGCAAGCGTGAGGAGAACTGGGGAGGCCATAGTCCTCCCCGTCCTTGACCGTCAAAAGCCGGCGTTCAAGGAGATGGGGCTGGGGGTGTAAGCGTGCAGGGTCACTCCAGAGCTGAGGGACCTCGGGCAGCTGGGTGAGAGCTTTAGCTGCTGACTGCGTGTCTCCTGCCAGCAGCACTCCTGGTGGAGCAGACCGAGGACGCTGTGGAGGTCTTCCCATAGAGGTGTTTGAGGCCAGTGCTGCGGCAGCCTTCAAATGAACCCAGCCATGCTGTTGAAATGAAACCCTATAGGGTACTATTACACGTAGGGCTTCGTTTTCACAAAGTTTCTGGACTTGACACCAGTTTCCTTAATTTGACACCTCTTTGTTCAAACAGAATATCAAAATGGCACTTAAATTACACTGTGAGTGAAGAGCTTAATAATAACCATGCAGTGTAATGTGTTTAAATTAAAGCACGGTGTTGTTTCAGTCTGGGGTTTCAGATTTAACTTGCATGGTTTTCATCTCCGTATTGCAAATTTGACTGATGCCTTTTATTGGTAGAAGGTTGTAAAGACTATTTTCATTTACCTGACCTGAAGGACACAGAGTTTATTTGCATTTGGGTGGGAGTTTGCAGCAGGGTGAATTAGCAGTAAACTGACACTTCAGTACTTGGCTTGTTCAAAAAAATAATTCCTCTTGGGCTTTGAATATTTTTTTTTTTCAGGTACTGTAATGTATTTATACCAAGCATATATTTTTTGGTTTTTTCAGACAAGGAAATCCCATTTTCTGTTCAGGAGATCATACGGAAATTTTCACAGACTAATTGGCAATACTCAAAAAAAATTGTGAAATAGAAGCAGAATAATGTTCTTTGAGGCTGCTTTTGTATTCCTTTTGGATCAAAACTTTGAATGCTATAAATTTCATGTGTGTAGAATGTATCAAAGGTGGTTTGCAGACACCTGGTGTGCTGTGTACCTTACGGATATTCTTGGTGATACTACTGTTGGTGCGCTGTGCTACTTTCATTTTCTTCCACCTTTAATTCCGCTGCTAATACAGGCCTAAATCTGCGAAGGCAATAAAGAAAGATTGGGAAATGTTAAAATCCACGTGTCCTTGGCATGGTGAATCTGATTAACTGGCCCCCGCTGCTGAGGTGCTATAACTTTATCATGCTTGTACTCTACTTGTCTTAAGAGGCAAAGACTGCTTGCTGGATAATTGTAGAGTATCTCGCACAACATCTTTGCAGGCTAGCTACTGTCTGAGTACATTGCATTTTTCATTTCATTTAATCTTCCCTGTGCCAACATCTATTCCTCTCTGTCATTCGTTGCTATTTCCATCTGCTTAGTGGTGGGGGTGGTGGTGAGATCAACTATTTTATCTTCCCTGCGAACATTTCTCCGTTAGAGGATTTTTATGGGTGCTGTGGTTTCCACTCGACGGCTTCACATGACGGATCTGCGTGAATGCCTCCGAAATGTGGGCAGCTCTCCTTTTTTGGTAACAATGTGGTATTCTTACATGGTATGTGCTGAAACCTCGGAGCTGGCACTTGCAGATGTGAGCGGTATTTTAGTAAGTGAAAAGCAGAAGTTAAGAGTGAAGAATTTGAGGAGGGAATAGTCATCTGTGTGTCTTAACACTACTAATACAGAGTGATTTCTCGCAGCTGTGGTTTGGGCTACGGTCCCTCCCAGAGGTCAGTTAGCTGAGAGAGGGACGGCAAGGAATTGTCACAGGGATGCGGTGAACCTGCCTTTGGCGATGCTACATAGCGCCGGCATGAGTGGGGACTGCGCTGTGTGCTGGATGAGGATCCAGTTCTGCACGTGTCATGGTGTGCTTCGTGTGGGACCCTTCTCGGTCACTGGGTGGTCTCCAGGCGGGGGGGAAAGCAACTGTAAAATGCTGCTGCCCTGGCAACCTCTCGCCCTTTTCGCCTGAGCTCAGAGGGTTTACTCGTTCCTTGATTAATCTGTTTATTTTCAGAATGGACTTTCTCTGACTAGTTGTGGGTGATGATAAATGGAGGAGGCAGGCCTTCTCAGAATAACACTCTTTTTGGCATCATTTCTTGCCCCGGGTGATACTTTTCTGTCTGATGCATAGGGTGGTGTTACAAAGTGGTATCTAAAGAGGAACAGCAGCTGGTCCTTGTGTGTATCACTAGAGAATGGGAGAGGAGTGCGGTATTGGGGGTACTCTTGCCAAAGGAATTGAGATAAAAATGGCTAAACCCAACCTCGTTGTTCATTGCATCCTAGTCCTTGCTAAAGTCTAGGCTATCCCCTGCTCCCTTCCCACCTTGGTAGAGAGTGATCTTTGTGTACGTCTGAGAAAATTGCTAAGGAAAAATATTTGGTTTAGCTAAATTCTGTCCTTAATGGCTCTTTTTCAGTATTTGTCTAATTTTGGATCAGCTAGTTTAATAGCAAGCAGGGTCGTCATCAGAAACAGTGTATGCACACAGATCCCTGCTACGATGCAAACAGTTTCTGAAATGCTTCACATTAAAGAAACTCTATAAAAATGCTGAAAACTTTTACAGAGGTAATAATTCACTTGACTCATGATTTAAAAAAAAAAAAAAAAAGAATCCTATTTTGAGGTTTGACATTTTTCCTACTGCAGCATGATTTTTCCCATCAGAGCCAGCTGTTGGCTGAGTTTTGATGGAGACATATTCTATATGTACTTGTTTAGAAAACCCTGTATCATTGTGAGGGCTCCTGGAAACCTCTTACATTTCATTTGCCCTCAGTGGATGGGGAAAAACAGACCCACATGAAAAATGTGATTTTTATGTTTGATGGCCAGGCCAGACATTTGAGCAATATAAGAAGAAAAATACTTATTTCTTTTAAATCGTTTGGGGATGGGAGTGTCAATTTTCTAAGTAAAAGGAAACTTCTAACTAGGAGGAAACTCTTGACTGAAACCAGCTTAGATTAAACTGTATTTTGTCATGAATCCAAATGAAATGTTTTATTTTTTCCCTTGAGGTTTTTTTTTTTCCAAATAAAGTTTCAGTCTAACATTCTCCTAGATTATGTCAAAATAAACTTCCAGAAGGTACTTGACGACTTCAGAACTGCTTTTTGGTGACTAGACTATTTAAAAGAAAAAAAAAATTTGCCATGTGTTAGGCAGAAAAAACTCATCTCCTGCATCACTGAAGTTGGCATCATTGACTTACATTTTGTGATATTTCACGCCATGCCGTTAGGATATTCAGTGTTTTTCTTAAAAGACCTACTATGTAGAAATAAGTTATTACCCTAAGCTTTCAACTTCTGTTTAAAAATAAAAAACCTGTGTTGCCCTCAATCTAGTGCAGGGAGCCTTTTGAAGACGTGACTTAACGTCGCTGCCTCTCTAGGACAAATAAGAATTTGACTTGGGTCAAATTGACTTGACTACGACTTGACTTGACTACAAACAGTGATGTGCATGTGTCTGTGAAGTTCTCTCTCACAGTAGGCGTTGTTTTGCTTTCCTGTTTGCTTCTTGTGAGATTCATGCTACTTAAGAAAAATTAGAGTTGTGTGCTAAGGGCTCTGGACGGCGGGGAGAGACTTGCTTCCCTGGAGGCACCGCTTCCATCCTTCTAACACGAGTTACACGAGTAATGGCTTAGGCTGTAAAAGACACTCAAGGTTGATAGTGGATGTAATTAAGTAATAGGAAAATGTCCCTTACAGAGCTCGTAGGGCTGGGCTGTTGCATGCCCAAATCCTTCAGTTACTTTTCGTGCTCCTTGCCTTCTCCTCCATTGCCACCTTCCCACTCTTCTTCAGCGCGCCCCTGCCTCGCTGGCTGCTTGTCCCTCTCGCTGCTTCTCCAAGGGCTGCTGGGACGTGGGGCAGAAACACAGGCTAGGTCGGGGAGATGGGACAGCGAGGAAAAGCGATGAGCTTTGAGAGAGATTACAGGGTTTTAAAATAAATTAAAATGAAATGAAATTGCCTGTCTTAGGAGGGTGAGGCAAATGCTTTCAAATTTAGGCCTGTGCTGATGTGGGCAACACTTGAGTAATACATTCAGTTGATTTGACATCATGGAGTAGTTTAGTAAATGAAGGCTGCCACCCACTAGTGTTTGATGCCATTTGTTGATGTCAGCATGTAGCAGGTTTTGGGGAGCCAGAGAAAAGGCACACAGAATGTATAAATAAGAAGTAGTGGATGGAAGGCAACTTTTTCATCAGCTCAGAGCATGCTACACGCTAAAACACACCAAACATTGTAACTGGACAGTAGCTGGAACCAAATACATCTGAGGAACAAAAGTGAATGTTTTTGGGGTTTTTTTTTTGCTTACTGTGCATATTATTTTTCAGTCTTGTGTGCAGAAAGACAGGTTTTATAAGCACAAGCACAACTTGTGTGTCGTGTCAGACTCGTATGGCAGAGAGACAGCAAGCACTCGGGTGCCTCGGCTGGGGGAGTTGCACATTTTATGAGATGATTTGCGCTTTTCAACGCTATTCTGAGACAAAGTTGTTCATAATGACTTAGCGGGGGAGCATAGTGAATGGCGGGAGAGCAGCAGAAGGCCCCAAAGGCTTTCATGACCTGTGGTGGCCAAGCAACGATCTCCAGTGTTGATGGGTACCAAAGCATCCTTCCGTGATCCACTTGATAGCTTTGGCTGACTCGGTCTAACCTGTCAGCTAACAGCTACTGGCATGTAAGGAACACTATTAAGCTGCAGACTTTAGAGAGAGACAAACTCAAACCTGAATAATAAGATACTTTAAAAAAAAATGTGTTATTTCCTACAAATTCTGCGGGACAAATGGCTGCCAAGTAGCCAGTTTCGGTGTGTACCTGAAGGCACAACTGTGTTGCTGTTACTGACTTTCCTCAGTCTTGAAATATCAGTACCCTCTAATGCAGACTCCCGGGCAGCGGGACGGGGGGTGCCGTCAGGAGACTCGTGGTGAAATGCGAACTCTGGATGCTAACCAGCTTGTAGGAGCAAACGTATGGAAGCACCACGATGTGTACAGCAGCACTGAGGAGAGATGCCAGAAAGGTAAAGGAGCATGGCATGTGTGTATTTATCAACATTGATGTCTCTAGAAGTCTGTTATTAATTAGAAAAGTGTTCCACTACAAATTATGAAAATTAGCAGGAGACTGATTTCAGTTTGCTCTTATTAACACTTTAGCATAATGTGCACTTCAGTCACATGAAGAATGGAACCTTTTTTGTGCCTTTTGAGCGTGCCTCAAAAAGGGCCTTGATTTATACTCTACTTTTTAGCCTAATTAAAACTGATGATTAAAACATGCAAGTCCCTTAAGATGACTGTGCTAAAGTGTTGTGGTTTTTTTTAGTAAGTTGAATAATGTTTAATTTTCAGGGTAAAACTGGATGAAAATGGAGTTACAGCATCTCATCACAGTTTGTATTTAAACTTAAGTAATTAACATCACCTCCACCGCTGACTGTGGATATTGTTGTGGAAGATCACACACAGTTACTGAAATGACGTATAAATGACCGTTCAGAAACACACAGCCACACACTCACACCTCCAGTATCACAGAAGAGGGTGGCAGCCCTTGTCTCTCCTGGCTTGCCCAATTACTCATCAGACCCTGCCGGGTGTTCTGGAGAGGCAGTAAAAGTGCCCAACTGGGCTTTGTCTTTGTTGGGTCAGGTAGTGATGGAAATGAAGGAGCTGCACCAGCAGACATTTGGTGTGATATCTTGTGGTTTTGGTGGCTGGATCTTGTGCTATTTCAGGCTAATTGCTGGATTAAAGCTGCCCTTGCGTGCTATTTTAGGCCTTGATCTTGGTGACACTTCTCCTCCACCTCTCATTATAGAAATCTCAAGTTTGCTATTGCTGTTTGAAAATGCACTCTTGCTTTTGTCTGTCTGCATTCACGTTTTTGCTGCTCCCACTCTAGGTGCAGAGGGGCTCATCTTTCTTGTGGTTTAGCCCCAGCTGGCAACTAGAACCATGCAGCCACTCGGTCACCCCCTCTTTCTTCCCCTCTGCCCCTGAAGGGGAAAAAAGGAGGGGAAAGAGAGGGAAAAAAAAACAAACCTTTGTGGGCTGAGTTAAAGACAGTTTAACAGAAACAATAACAGAAAAGGAAAAAATAATAATAAGGACACAGGTCACTCTCACTGCCCAGTGAATTGGCATCATCCTGAGCACTGGTGGATTCCTGCCCCTCAGCTAACCCCCATTTATACACTGAGCGTTACGTCTATGGTATAGAATATTTCATTGGCCATTCCATCATTCTGTCTATACTTCTGAAAAAAAAAAGTGCTTGAATAGTGTAAATATCACTTAACAACAACTAAAAGCAATAGTTATTATTGACATTGCGTTCACAGCAATCACCAGAAAGAAAGCTAACCCTTTCCCAGCTGACACCAGGACAACCCAGCATAAGCAGGGCTGGGTCCCCCTTCTGCACACTCGTAAGGGCTGCCCTTTGCAGCCAGACTGCTCAGAAGAGCAGAAGCTGGGCAGGAGAAGCTGAAATCTTGGGATGAAGGGGACTGACCCTGTGTGCTGATCTTCCTTCTCCTTGATAGCATCCTTTCCAGCACTTCTTGGGGCTGCGAAGGGAGCTCCCCACATGCGTGGCATCTGTGGAGATCCATGTGTAGGGGGGCAGGAAGCAGGCAGGCCATCGTCCGTGCTTTCCTCCGTGTCGGTGCCGTGGCACTCGGCAGAGGTCTGCCGGAGCCAGCCCTCGCTGTTGGGTTCCCAGCTGGTGGCTGTTGTGCAGTGTGAAAATGTATTTTGTAACACTGTGCTAGCGCTCCTGCTGCCGGATTATTTGGGCTGAAGGGCTCCATTTGGCTGTCACACTTGCAGTGCGTGATTTGGTCCGATTTGATTTTAGTTAGTGATTTAGACAAGCCTCATCACGTGGCCTGTAGGTACAAGCGAGTAGGCAGAGCTCAGTCCTGCGAGGTGCTGTAAAGCGTCCTTCGCCAGAAGCAGAGTCATCTTATTGCTGGATGGTTTATGTGGGGGCTCTGGGCAGCTCTGGTCTCTCAAGATCAAACTCTGTGGGTGACAGCCATTATTCCAAATTTTCAAGGCATTGCTCTGGGTCACATTATCGACACGTGATGGGGGAAGTGGGTATAGTTTGTGCTTGGGGAAGCAGAGACAAACGTTAACTCCCCTACCATTTCATAAAAGCTGTTGCAAACCACCCCTTGCAAAAAAACATGCGCGCACAAAGAGAGGCGATGCCAAAACCAGAGGAAATGGTCTGAAGTTGGGGCAGGGGAGGTTTAGCTTAGATCTGAGGAAGAATGACTTTCCTGAGAGGGTGGTCAGGCCCTGGAACGGCCTGCCCAGGGAGGTGGTGGAGTCCCCATCCCTGGAGGGATTTAAGAAACGTGTAGAGGTGGCACTTCAGGGCATGCTCTAGTGGCCACGATTGTGGGGTTGGGTGTTTTGTTTTTTGGTGGGGTTTTTTGGTGGGTTTTTGGTTTGGGGTTTTTTGGGTTTTTTTTTTGTGTGTGTATGGTTGGACTCGATGATCTCAAAGGTCCCTTCCAACCATGAAGATTCTGTGAAAACATGTGTGGTGGACTGTTAGAGGGTCTGGTGTCCACAGCATCTCCAGCGAAGCGGCAGGGTCTGTATTGAACCCGCTGCACATGAACAGTGCTTTAACTTTGTCAAATTACATCGAGAATTCACCGGGGGAATGACACCTTAACCTTTTTCGCTGCATTACATGGGAGTGTTTGAAGGATTTTAAATAACGAGAGCTGCTGAAAACAATTCCTGTATAAACAGAATATAAATGCTGTAAGTGCATGGCTGGTATGATCTTGGGGCTGCTTTAGCTTGTCTGCGTGCTTGACTGGGAACCATCTTCAACCAGACCCTCCAGAGCTTCTCTCTTGGATCCTTTACTCGCGGAAACGGCTCGCTCGTTCATTCTCAGACAGGAGTGATCAGAGCACCCCTCTTTTGAGGACGACAAGCCTGTTGTGTGTGCTGCGGGTTCCTGCGCTGCCTTTGCCACGGCAGTGCCTGAACACTTGGCAGTGTTGCAGGGACTGGTGTCAGAGCCTGATGCTCTCTGCTTCTCGCCCGCCCAGTGAACTGTGAGGACTGGAGACCTGGCTGCAGTTTGGTCATAGGAGTGTTTTCTGTAGCTCTGAGATGGGTGCTGAGGCCAGGCTGTCCACACACAGGAACCCTCCAAAACAGGGTGGCTGCCTCCAGTTGATGGACCGTGGTCCTTGGCCCGTCCTAAGTCCTTTGCCTTACCTAGATGCTGGGAGAAAGTTGTTGCTGGAGCTGAAACCCATGCCAGGAGCAGTGCTAACATTCTGTATGGGGATGATTGCGTGGGGTTTTTTTGTTTGTTTGTTTGTTTTTAAGAGATGTAACCTGCATGTTTTCATACTTCATTTCCTTGAAAAACAGGTGGTTTTAGCCTCCTATGCTTAATAGGTTGCAATGAAATGTAGACATGAGTATCAAATGAAACAATGAAATGTAGACATGGGTATCAAATGAAACAATCTCTAATTTTGCTTATTGGAACTACTGCCTTTGAAATGGATTATGTTTTCACCCTGTTTTCCCTTGTTTTCCTATGATTTCCTTTTATATCTAAAAGGAAATCGTAATCCCCTCGTACATTTATCTAAAGTGTAATAGCCTTTTGTTTCTGCTGCTCACTCTTCCTTCAGGGGGAAAATAGGTATTAATTCTGCTTAGATTTTTGCAGTTACAGTTTAGCACTCCTTTGTACAGCAAGTGTTGGATTAGCACAAATCCCTTGGCTTCGTTGTTTGGCGCTTTGGGACATGGAGACACTCATTGAATAGGTGTAAATAGCAGTTTATGTGCGTGGGGAGCGTTGGGAAGCCTGGATCACTGAGAAGCAGCTTCTGAAACGTGCAGTTCGTTCGAGCTTTGTGATGGAGGCCCCATGTTGTGCAGGTTGTGCATCACCTACGCCCAGTTGGCTGCTCCTTCTCTTACCCGCCAGAAGGAGCGAAGGGAGTGAACAGAGATAAAATGCATGTCCTTGGTACTCTCTGGATCAGCTTCCTTCACGTGATGGGTGGCTCTCCTGACTTTCACACATGGGTCAGATCCTGGGAAGCACCTCACCAGAAGCATACCTCTGACCTTGTCCATTGGGATCACGGCCGTGTCTGCCCTCTGGGAGGCAGGGAGCTGTTAGCTGTTGGGAGAGCTCGGGCAATGCAGGAAGACCTGAGAGAGACAGACAAGTTCTATTTTGAAAGTGCTAGAAAATACCTCCTATTCTCCTAATAGTCTTGCTGTATGCTTCTGAATATAATTAGTGCAACATTCAGAGCTGAAGAAGCGAGTATCTGATGAGAGATTGCTTTCTTTCCCTGTTTTGAAGAAGGCTAATGATTTAATTTTCCTTTCACTGTTCCTATACGTGGCAGTTAAATAATTTAGCTATTTTGCTTCCTTACTGGAGGAAATCTCTGCCTTAGAAAAATGAGATCTGTTTTTACATTTCGTTCTCATATTAAAAGCAATGTGAAAGGAATTTCACTAGTCGATGAAAAATAGCTCTATTACAACAGCTACCAAAGGTGAATCTTAAAATTTATTTTTTAATGAAGTCGTGAAAGGCGTTGGCAATATTAACAGTGTGCTTAGGTCTCTCTCCCTCTTTTTTTTTTATTTAATTAAAAATAAATCTTGTGGTTCCATTTATGTTAATGTACTTAGTAAATAATTTGGTAAAGAAAAGAGCTGCAGGAACGAGGCTTGGAGTTAACAACCAGAAGGGGAATGCGATGGACTTTGGTTGTGATGTTTCCAAAAGACCTTTCTGTCTTCTAAACGTTAGAAGCTCGTGGTCCTTTAGACGGATCTCCACACTCAAGGTCACCGTAAAGTCTCTATGCCAGGAGTTAAATGTGCCATGGATGCTCTGAGACTGTCTTGACATTTTGAGTGAGACACACGAGGATGCTCTCCACATTCACAAGGCTTGCCTCTCATCAATCTCTTCACTGGCTTTCTTCTTCTTCCTGTGTTTTGGTAGGGATTCTTATTTCCTCCTGCTTTATATGTCACTGAATCATTTCTTTGTTCTTCCTTACCTACCTCCCCCCTCTTTCCAGCTGCCTTTAGTGGAAAAAAAATCCTGGATAACTTCTTTTTTTCTCTCTACCTTTTTGCTTTGCCATCAGTCTCTTCCCTTGTCTCCGGGGTGACCCCTTGCCCTCTCAAGCTTAAACTGTTGATCTTTGTCTCCAAATGTGTCAGAAATTAAGTTCTCTGGGGCACAGAGTGTGTCATCTGTGTCATCTTTATTTGCTTGGGAAGGTGCCACAGACATTTTTAGCAATGCAGTTGTAGTTACGGGAACAGGGGAAGAGAAGAGCAGAGTGGCTGAACTGCTTTTGGTGAAACTTTGTCCTTTTTTTATAGTTTTGATGGAACGGCCTGGATTGGGGGGAATATTGAAGGTCATGAAAAAAAAATAATGAAATGCTGTTCCTTGAATCCCTGCCTAACAAGATCTGATCCTATTGGCATTATATCACAGGCAGGATGCTGGAATGCCATATTAATGTCAAAAGCATTGAGATAGATGACAGCTACATTAATTGGGTAGGCATTTGGGCTCAACTCGAGAGTCTAATGTTTTTTATAGGTGTGCTTGGGGCACCAGAGGGGTAGTGTGTCGAAAAGTTCCTGGGCTCTGATATTAACCGCTAGGTATGTTAATGAGGATGCAAGCCTCGCTCTGTCTGTAAGGCTTGTGTCACTGGAGAGGGAGTTTAGGGATGCTGCACTGGAGAGGGAGTTCAGGGATGCTGCACACAGAGCCTGAGAGGAGACAGATAAACTCTGTGCATATATCAGGGTTTTTTCAGCTGCAGTCCCTCGGCTGCACCGGGCATTATGAACTGCCTCCCCATCAGTCACACAGCTCCTGCTCAGGAAGGGGGTTTTGAGGAGGTTTGAGGGAGCTATAACTGGATCCAGAAAAGTAATTAAGCACTTCAGCTGACATTGAAATTTGTGGGAAGTTAGGAAGTAAATAAGATGTCAGAGCTTCAGTACTTTTGTGGATATCTACGTTCAGCGTTCAACAGAGCAAAAACTTTTTAAAAATAGCAGCTCTAACCTGTGCAAGGGTTTGGGTTTTCCTGTGACGTCCCGGTCCTACCAGAGGTCATGGTGCGGATGTTTTCTTCGAACCGGGTAGCCTCAGGAGGAGATGGAGATGGTGGGCTCTGCCTCCGGAGGCAAGGAGGAAGAAAACGCATGCTTTGCATCAACTGCCCGGCTCTCAACGAGGCTGCAGTACCTGGTCGCTCAGGAATCTGTTGAACAGAAGCACTCTTTTTGATAGCAAGAGTTCACCTGCTTGGACTAAGTCATTGTGCTGTAACATCACCTTCCTGGTGACAATATTGCTACAAATTCCCGCTAGCCGATTAGGGGTAAGAAAGGTGGTTATTCTTCTTCGGCTGTGCTGGAGAAAACAGGGCTTACTAATTTTTTTCTGCGTGGATAATTAGTTACACTCGCGCAGCTCCAGTAAATGCCATCACATTGCACAGCAACCAACGGTGGTTTAATTTGCCTGAAGAACTTCTGTTACTTATGACGATGTGCAAAAAAAAACGTATCCTGGGCTGATTTTCACATTCCAGGCCCTTTTGCTGAGGGACTGGCAGTGAGGCATTGTTGTTCTTGGCTTTCATTTTTTGAAAGAGCCCCGAAAGCCTGCAGTCTTTGTGTGTATATGCTACACGCATTTAATATGGAAATTACAGAGACGGAGCCCTGCCTTTTTTCCTTTTTTCCTTCTTCTTTTTTTTTTAAAAAAAAGAAGGCTGCTTGTCAGAGTTGAATCACGCTGGCAGGCTTCTGATGTAGCCCGGGAGTAAAACTGGTAAAGAACTGAAATTGCAGCTGGCTTTTGAGACATGCAGGTTTTTGGAGATAAATGACATTAAGGGCACACTTCTCGCCTATCTAATTTCCCACAAGTGGCAGCCAGGATATACTCATTTTAACTAACATTCGTGCTTCGGATGATTTTACGTGCCAAGCAGGTGTCTGGAATAAAGTCTAAAACCTGTTTGCTTTTTTATTTTAGGGTGTTGACTAGTTAACAGGTTGCTATTAGTAAAACCAGAAGTTTCCAGTTGTTCTGCCCTGTGCTTAGCTGCTGGAAGGTGCCCGGACTTTGCCCCAGGCAGAGTGTGAACCAGCGAGGGTGTTGTGAGCGTGCGAGGCTTGGCTCCCAAGGGCTTGAAGCAATGGGTAATCCTATTTC
Organism: Arenaria interpres; assembly: GCA_013399435.1. NCBI lineage: Eukaryota > Metazoa > Chordata > Aves > Charadriiformes > Scolopacidae > Arenaria > Arenaria interpres. Next base: position 101,780 of record VXAK01022486.1, on the reverse strand, counting down.
CCTTGAGGAGGTTGAATCATAGAATGGTTTGAGTTGGAAGGGACCTTCAAGATCATCTGGTTCCAACCCAGATGGTTCCAACACCTCCCACCAGACCAGGTTGCTCCAAGCCCCATCCAGCCTGGCCTTGAACCCCTCCAGGGATGGGGCAGCCACAGCTTCTCTGGGCAACCTGTTCCAGTGCTTCACTACCCTCACAATAAAAATTTGCCTTTTCTCACAAGAGAAAGCTACTACAGAGGAGTTAGCTCAAACCAAATGGTTTGGCACAGCTAGTATCATAGATTCACAGTCGTCTCGGAGCTGGAGGGGATGTCACTGAGCCAAAAGAGAGGTAACCAGCAGGAATCCCGAGCTGTGCGTTTATTAAAAGCGGATTTAATGTGGTGCTCGTTGCATAAGTAGCGCTGACTGTCTGATTGTCTTCAAAACAATCATAAAAGCGGTAATGGCTGTGGGGGGAAACGTAGGGGAGAGTTTCTCAGCAGTAACATTGATAACCCAGGACTCAGGTTTTCAAGCTGCAATGAGGTGCTTAGGAGCTGTGACCCTCTGGAGTGGCCCGTTACTCAATTTGGGGAGCTGAGTCCCATGGCACAGCTCACTGACAGCACCCACCCCAAAGGACACACGCTGAAACTGGTTGTCAGATGTTCGCCATCAGCTCTGCTTATGCCACGTTGCATTCCCTTATGTTAAGAAAGGCGATATATTGTTAATATGGCTATCATAAATCCAGCCATTCAGCCAGGCTTTAATGTGTGTGATGATCACTATGCTGCCGACAACTCATCCTCCCTCATTTGGCCAACTTTTGAACAGTGGTGTCCTCTATCTTACAACTTTTCAACTAGGTGAGGTCCCAAGGCAGGAAGAAATTATTAAACTGTTTGACGTGAAAAAAACCCCACCTTTCAGGTAAGGGAATAAAATTCTGCAGGAACCTCCTGGGATTTTTCTCTCCATATGGTCCTGACACAGGATGACCAGGTAGATGCTCGCAGTTTGGATTTTCCCGGCTGGGTCAGAGTTTGACAGGAGATGGAAAGGAAGATTCTTTTTTCAGATATCTCCAATGTCAGAAAGACAGGTTGAAAATGGCAGTGGGTAATTTTAGCTCAGAGGAAGAAGGTTTTGATGGTTTTGCTGCTATAACTGCTTCACCTCAGTCTGTATTTGTGCTGTGTTGCAGTTGTTGTCGGAGACGTTACTTGTACCAGAAACCAAGAAAAAAATAAATAAAATCAGGGACCTTTCTTCCTGTGCCGCTACAGTTGCTGAAGTGTATGATTTCCAGCAAGATTTTGCTGTGGGCAATGGGGATTTTTTTTTTTTCTATCCCTGAGAAATTGAAATTTATGATAAACACGGTTGTCTGTCTTGCACTGTCTTCTATTTCTCCTATTTAACATTCACTAGAGACGGTTCGTTCTATAAAATCCTCCTCCTAAAGGAACTCGATGGAGTGTGGCTGCCGTGCACAACTGTGACAGTGCAGACTCCCATCTGCCGAGAAGAGTCAGAGGAAAAAAAAAAAGGCTCTTTTGGTTACACCGAAATGGTTTCGTGAGGAAAAGAAAGGAAAAATTTCCCATCCTGACTGGAATGTTGGTCTCTCAAATTTAATCTGTGTATAATTTGGGAGTGAGGGAAAGGGCATGAGAACTCATCAGTGAAGATATTGAATTTACGGTGTTTGGAAGTACCACATTTTAATTTCAACTTTTTTTTTTTAAACTTGATTGAAAAAAAGATTAATACGCACTTGCAAATGAAAAGGCATTCAAGATTACTTTAAGCTCTTCATTTAAAAGATGTTTAAGTCGCATAATTTGGAAGTTTTTGTTTTACGCACTTTTTTTCCCTCAAAAAAAAAGATTTCTCAGAATTACCTCTCTTCCCTTGAACAGATTTAGTTTTGACAGATCACCATTTTCATATGAAAGAAGAAGTTTTGTCAGAACATTCTCAACCAGTGATGGCTTACAGAACTTTGGGCTTAAACAATAAGCAAAAATAGGTAGCTTTGTACACTTTTTATTTAAAATGCTTATAAAATGGCATTATAAACACGTGCCACTCGGTAAGCTTTTTCCCTATTTTAGTAGGCAAATCTTGAATGGCAGTGTAACTGTGTAAAGTGATACCTTGTTAGTTTTATGCAACCTATAGATTTGATTAAAATGTGGTGGAAAAGTGCCTTTGGGATGTATGACAGAGTGAGGGCAAGCCTTTCAGGAATGATTGTGTGGCTCTCAGGTGAGGCTTGCTGGAAGATGCTGTAAAAGCTGAGCGATGCGTGTTATTAGAACCATGCTACAGATCATGAGAAAGTGTTTTATTATATTCCAGAAAAATTGTAAATTTTTTTATGGTGTTTTAAAGTGGCAACAAAAAAAGGAAGTCTCAAAATTAATTTGACTTTAAAAATGTAACTTTGTCATTAGCTTATGGTAGGACCAGTAGCACAATTAATTCTTCTTACACAGTGACAGAGCTGTTTGACAGCTGCGCCATCTGGATGAGTGTGGGATAGACTAGATTAGAGCAATATTATTTTTTTTTAATAATTAATCCATAGAATGCTGGCCCACATCTGGGAAGAAAGAATTTAGGGGTGGTTGGTTCCTTCAGAGTTGGAAGCTGGGGGTAGACTAGGAAAGATATTTTGGTGACTGGAAGGCAGAGCAAGATCTTACTGTTACGTGGACTGGCTCTTCTGTTCTTGTGGGATATCCTGAGACTTGAATACAGTCTTTGGATTCACTGGGCATTATTGCCATATGCACCCACCTATGGGAGCTAGAAGATGGTAGTTCAGCAAAGCGGTGAATATACTGGATTCCTTTGGTGTCTAGTATGGGCTGAGCTGAAACTAGAGCTGCTTCTGTGCTAATTGGGTTTCTCTCTTTTGCATTGCTACTATTCTTACCAAACAGGATGAACGTCAACAGAGGCAAGTGCAGGGTGCTGCACCTGGGGAGAAAAAACCCCCTGCACCAGGACAGGTTGGGGGCCGACCTGCTGGAGAGCAGCTCTGAGGAGAAGGACCTAAGAGTCCTGTGGACAACAGGATGACCATGAGCCAGCAATGTGCCCTTGTGCCCAAGAAGGCCAATGGCATCCTGGGGGGCATCAAGAAGAGTGTGCCCAGCAGGTGGAGGGAGGTCATCCTGCCCCTCTGCTCTGCCCTGGGGAGGCCCCATCTGGAGCACTGGGTCCAGTTCTGGGCTCCCCAGTTCCAGAAGGACAGGGAACTGCTGGAGAGGGGACAGCAGAGGGTTACAAAGATGATGAGGGGCCTGGAGCATCTCTGTTATGAGGAGAGGCTGAGGGACTTGGGTCTTTTTAGTCTGGAGAAGAGAAGGCTTGAGGGGGGATCTGATCAATGCTTCTAAATACTTAAAAGGTGGGTGTTAAGAGGACGGGGCTGGTCTTTTTTCAGTGATGCCCAGGGACAGGAGAAGAGGAAATGGGCACAAACTTGAATATAGGAAGTTCCACCTAAACATGAGGAGGAACTTCTTTCCTGTGAGGGTGGCCGAGCCCTGGAAGAGGCTGCCCAGGGAGGTGGTGGAGTCTCCTTCTCTGGAGACATTCCAAACCCGCCTGGACACGTTCCTGTGCAACCTGCTCTGGGTGGACCTGCTTTGGCAGGGGGGTTGGACTAGATGATCTCCAGAGGTCCCTTCCAACCCCATATCATTCTGTGATTCTGTGAAGTTAATCATTAGTGTATTCTCAAGTCAGTGACTTGGGGGCATGCACAAATACAGACTTGTCCAAAGCAATATGATAAAATACATGTTTCCGTATGAAAAAAGAACAGCAGTATGCCAAAGCAGAGTAGAAGGTTGTACTGCAGGTGAGGCCTCCAGCCTGCCCCCCTTTCCAGTTCTTTTGTGCGAATGACGAGCCAGGCCATGTCCTGTGATCGCACTTGATTTTGGCATGTTGGTATCAGAGAGCTATTTGTTCTGTTTGAATCCTCAGGTTTTAGTGACAGAGGCAGGTAATGTGTGTTGGGGGCCTGTTGAATGTTTCCCTTAGTGACTTTTAGCACGTGAGATGTGTTCTCCCCTGCTGCCGTTCAGTGCTACCGCCGGACTCAGGGGGAGTTTTAACGTAGAGTTCAGGGAAAGCGGTGTTAAGCTAGTTGGAAGCTTTGAAAATCTGTTCTTTAGGAAATAACTTTTTACACTGATGCAATGGTATCTTATTTAATAGAGCAATAGGGTGGAAGGGAGAAGAAGCAGAAGCACATATGTACTTCTCCAGGTTTTTCTCTGCATAATTGTTGAGTAGAAGTCAATTTATGTTGTTTAGCTGTAATTTCCCCCTGTTTCTCACAGTCCCACTCTTTTTTTGTTAGGGGGAAGCTAGAAGACAATTTACCTTCTCTTTCTTCTGTTCCAAGCATTAAGAGCATCCTTAAGGAAAGCATTACCTGTCAGGCTGAAGACTTGCTGACCCAGTGTCTTGTCTCCAGCAGTAATTAGCAGCAGGTGGGGTGAAGAGAAAAGTAGTATGAGAATAGTGGCATGTCTGTGATCGTTCTCCTGGCATACATTCTCTGTTTCTGATGTAAAGACTTTCTCATCTGGATTGTCAGGTTACAGCCACTGACAGACGTTGTGCTACGTGAATTTGTCTACTTCTTTTTTAATGTCTCTTTGGCTTCTACATTATCCTGTGGCAGTGAGTTCCCAAGGTCATTATATATTACGTGCGAAAATACATCACTATGCTCGTTTGAACATTGACACTGGGATTAGTTTATTGGCTTCCCTCGTTTGTGGTATTACAAGAAGTACTAAATAATTATTTCCTGTTTACCTTCCTTATGGCATTACTGATGTTAGATACGTCAAACTTAACTCTCTGTTGTGTCTTTCCCAAGCTGAAGAAGCTGTTTTACTATATTTGCCTCATACTTCTAAGGAGGATATTTAGCTTTTTCTTGAGTGGAAGCCATCCCACCAAGGGGTGTGCTATAGTAACCAGCCTCCAAGTGAATACTAAATTGGGATGCGCTTGTGATGGGTCAGTTGTCCTGTTGTTGAAGATGATGTGACTTGCTGTCACACCTTCATCTCTGGCTGTAGGGTTTTTTTCGGCGAAGGACTCATGCCTTGCATCTGTTCTTCAGAGCTGAACTACCTCACCTCCTCCTACCTGTCAAGTCAGTATCTGATCTTTTAGTGACCTTGCTGGAAGCTAGAGGATTTATTAGGAACTTCCTTGATGTGGGAACGCTTGTGAGGAATAATGCTTAATAACAGGGCTTTGCACTTTTGGGTACGTTTACGCAGGCTGCTGACATGCTTACAGGCTGCTTGCAGCAGAATGCTGCCCCTGTGTGCCCTGACCAGTCCCAAGGGCTGTGATGGAGGCAAGGAGAGAAGCAGAGCAGTGACTTTCCTTCCCCAAACATTCCCGGCTGTCTCAGCTGGCTACCAAAACCAGCAAAGCTGAGAATCCTGCTTTTGCACAAACTTTTCTTATGACCCCTGGTGAGGTGCTTGGGCTCATTTCCATGTGTTGAGAAGCCCGCTGAGATTGCTGATGAGTGGGAACAAGGCGCTTATGTGCTGCTGTGGCAACAGTGAAGCCAGCAGAGATGCTGACAGCACCACCAAACTGAGGCTCATAGAGAAGATGCAGGAGGAGGTGAGCATTGGCTTTTGGCTCAAGTGCCACGTCAGTCCTTGCACCAAGGTTCATGCCAGTTCTTCTGACCACTTCTTGTAGACCTGGCCTATGATCCCTTCAGACACTGGTGTATAAAGTTGAGGACAGGAGTACTGCTCTGTCTCTCATTGCATGGCAGGCAGAAAAACGTGAAACGCGCTCAAATGCTGTGGGAGCTGAGCCTACATAAGTGTGTAAAATGGCTTTGACCTAGGGGACTGCGTTTGTCTTCAGACTCTAGTTAAGGTCCTTATGTTGTGCTGTCAACATATATACTGGAAAAAAATCAAGATAACAAGGTCAATATCCAGAGAAATTGGAAACACCAAACAACCACCAGGTGCTGACATTTGTTTTGAGAAGCTGAAGTAAGGTGTAATCTGGAAAACTAGAGCAATTGGTGTAGTTACAAGTACCTATTTTCTAATCTCTTTCATACCTTGCTTCTCTCCATCCTGTTAGAGTGTTGGTGATAGATGACTGCAGGATCATTGAACAGCCCTTAGTACTGCTGTGAATGGAGCTGCTGTAATTTACCACTGTATTTTCTGATTTGTTGTTTTTTTCTTTACCATTTCTTCTCTTTCCTCGCTTTGCCTGCTTCCCTCTGTCTTGCCTACCAGTTTCTTTTGGTTTGAGAGCCACATGGGCATCTCGGAGGAAGTGTTGAAAGCCAGTAATGATTACTTAAGGCATTCTCAACAACTCTGAGAGGGCGAGAAAGGTCTTAGGACCTTTTTCTGTCCAGTTGTTGTGACCACTTTTTTTTCATTAGTTCCCTGTGCCCCTAATCCTGGAGGCAGCAAGGGTTTACAGCCACAACAAAAAGAACACCCACCAAGAGCCATAAACCACCTGGTACATCTATGTGAAAGATGGATTGCAGGCTCTTTTGACAGGGCTGCAGGAGATATTTTTATGGTAGCCCCTGTAAGTGCATAGGAGCACCTGCACCGAGACGACATGGTCGCACCTTTGCTGACATGTAGGAAAAGCTGTAAGACCAGGGCAAGCATGTCGTGGTGCTTCTTGCTAGTGTTTGCCCGAGTGCTGGCTTTTTTCAGCTTCCATAGCCTGATGTGGCCTGATGAAACGTAGCAGTCCCCATTACTTACTGTGGAGCTGTGCCATGCTAGTGTTGACATGCTCCCAGCCACCCCCAAGCAGGGCCCAGACCTGGGTTTTCCCTGATTTTGGGCAACTGGCTTGTAACAAAGCCAGTCTCATAAAAGCAGTGCCAGTGGGATGTTCTGGGCGGTGAGCTCTCTGCTTGTGTGGGCAGAGGCTACGTGCAGAATTGCTGTCTCTGTGTGTTTCAGTTGCTACCACCAAGTCATCTAACAACGCTTTTTGCATGTGTGTGCACACGTATGTACCAACTCTGTCTCCTTTAGCATTCTGTGTTGCTGGGGAGCCATTCGCAGGGGCTGCCAGTATCGCAAAGAGCCCATGTAGAGTGATGGGGAATCATAGAATCACAGAATCATATGGGGTTGGAAGGGACCTCTGGAGATCATCTCCTCCAACCCCCTGCCAGAGCAGGGCCACCCAGAGCAGGTTGCACAGGAACGTGTCCAGGTGAGTTTGAATGTCTCCAGAGAAGGAGACTCCACCACCTCCCTGGGCAGCCTCTCCCAGGGCTCTAATGAATGTGCCGGCAGAGCAGGAGCGCTGGAGGGTGCTTCTTCATCAGCGGCTTTCTGGGTGAAGATTAGGGGAAAATGGATTTATTAATGCAAAAGAGACTGTACTGTGAGGTTTGTTTTCTCTTCCATGCCTTTTTCGGTGCTTTGTATTTCTTGTATCCCTTTTTCTTTTCGTTTCTGAGGAAATCTCCATAGCAACCTCCCTGGTACGGGGAAGAAAGAAGCCAGGCTAGGAGAAGCGAGAGACGCAGCCTCTGAACATGACCAGGGTGTGTGCTGTAGTTGTAGCTCTGCCTTTGCTAATTATGTTCCTGAAATAACTGTTCAGGTTTGGGGTATTATCGAGAATCTGAAGCATACAGCATGGTGGTATCAATGAGGCACACGAGGGGCAAGAATTACAGCAGTGCTGGTTCAAAGGAACCTCTGGAGATCTGTAGTCCTGCTTCCCACTCAAAGCAGGACTGTTGCCAACAGTACATCAACACAAGAGCGTGATTAAAAGGAGAAGGAAAAAAAAAACCAAACCACCGTCACCATCAAACTAAGTTAAAGAACTATATGCAAGATCTCAAACACACAAAAAACTTTCATTTTGAACAAAATTCCATTGCAGGAGCAGGATGATAGAGAAAGGAAGACATGGGTCCGTGCACAGACCCACCTGGAGAATAGAGATAAGAAAACAATCATAAAGTTTGCTTCCCAATTTATGGGGGAGCAGGGTCCCCAAGGAATGACTGAGAAGCTGTTGCTGGGAAGCACTGCCCAGGGCTGCCTGGGGTTTACAATTGTCCTTGCCCTGGGCAGAGCAGTTCTGCTTCTGTTGCCCAGAACCAAAGCGTTGGAGAAGGCAGAGTTAACTCCATTAGATAGCTGACAGCTCTGGCTCCAGCACATAATTTTTGGAAACATTAGAGACTCCCTAGCAGTGAATCTACGTGATGCATGTGGGTTAGAAGGAGGGAGGGTGGAGAGAACGCTAACTGAAAGACCCAGTGAGGGGCTGAAAACCTAATGTGGGAGCACATGGGGACTGCAGGAACCCAGAGTGCAGGAGGTTACAGACCTACGTGTAGTGCTAGAGGGGGTTGCCAAAGATTCCCCTGCCGCATTTGCAGCTCTGCTGTGACTCAACAGCCTGTTCGGTTTGCTCTGGAATGCCAGACCAGCTGCTGTGTAATCCCAACCACACTGATAAATGGAAAATATAAGCCTAGGGAAATATGACCAAGATATCTCTTGGTGAGATAGAGTGCAATCATCCTGTGGCTAGCAGGCAGTTGCAAGCATGTTATGATAACAAACCCATGCAAGAGGAGAGGGTTTTGCCTGGAGGTCCATGCAGCTGACGTACAGCAATACCACTTTTGGCGGGGCACGGGTGTAATCCTGGGACAGCACTGGAGGATACCCTGGAGCAGGGAGGCAGAGCAGATATCTGGGCCCTGTCCAGTGTTTGAACATATTATGAGGATGTGACTGAAGGAGATGAATGTCTACAGGGCAAGGTGAGGATAAAAAATAAAAAGAAGCCCGTTCTCAGCCTTGTCTCCTGCTCCCTCCATTTGTGCAATGCCTGTGTGGCTTCTGAAGCATAAAGTGCTGCTAGTGCCAGTGAAGAAATCATTGCATCCCTCGAAACTGCCCCATCATTGGTGAACAGCTGACAGCATTGAGAGACCTCCAGCAAACTGAGGAGTTGGTCCAGTCCAAGACCATTAAGGAGGATGCAGAAAAGAAGCTGTGACCATTGTCAAGGAGAAAAGACACTGCTGCTTAATTTGCAACAAAATGACCATTGCTCTGGATAATGACAAACTCACCTGGATGGGGAAGGGATCTTAAAGATCTTCTGGTTCCAACTCCCCTGCCATGGGCAGAGATACCTCCCACCAGACCAGGTTGCTCCAAGCCCCATCCAACCTGGCCTTGAACTCCTCCAGGGATGGGGCAGCCACAGCTTCTCTGGGCAACCTGTTCCAGTGTCTCACCACTCTCACAGGAAAGAATTTCCCTGATACCTAATCTAAATCTCCCCTCTTTCAGTTTAAAACCATTACCCCTTATCCTGTCACTACACCTCCTGACAAAGAGTCCCTCCTCATCTCTCCTGTAGCCTCCTTTTAGGTACTGGAAGGCTGCTCTAAGGTCTCCCCGGAGCCTTCTCTTCTCCAGGCTGAACAACCCCACCTCTCTCAGCCTGTCCTCACAGCAGAGGTGCTCCAGCCCTCTGATCATCTTCGTGGCCCTCCGCTGGACTCGTTCCAACAGGTCCATGTCCTTCCTGTGCTGAGGGCTCCAGAGCTGGATGCAGTACTGGAGGTGGGGTCTCACAAGAGCAGAGTAGAAGGACAGACTCCCTTGACCTGCTCACCCTGCTTCTTTGGATGCAGCACAGGATGCAGTTGGCTTTGTGGTCTACAAGCACTGGGCACAAGTTGCTGGGTCATGTTGAGCTTCTCATCCATCAACACCCCCAAGTCTTTCTCCTCAGGACTGCTCTCAATCCATTCTCCACCCAACCCGTATTTGTGACTGGGATTGCTCTGACTCATGTGCAGGACCTTGCACTTGGCCTTGCTGAACTTCATGATGTTCGCACAGGCCCACCTCTCCAGCCTGTCCAGGTCCTTCTGGATGGCATATTAAACAGCACCAATTCCAGTGACAACCCCTGAGGAATGCCGCCCGTCACTTAGACATTGAGCTGTTGCCTGTAACTGTTTTAGTGTGACCATCCAGCCACTTCCTTATCCACTGAGTCATCCGTCTGTCAAATCCACGTCTCTCCAGATTAGAGACAAGGATGTCGTGTGGGACAGTGTCCTATGCTTTGCACAAGTCCCGGCAGATGATGTCAGTTGCTCTTCCCTTATCCACCAACACTGTAACGCTGTCATAGAAGGCATTTGGTTGTGTCCCTGCCTGTCAGCTGGGCCTTTGGAAGCTTTTTCCTGTGCGGCTTAAAAGGTGAAGCTTTTTTTGCAACGTTTTTGGGCTTTCAGAAGCCCTACCATAGCCTGGAAGAGGCTCCGCTGAATCTGTTCTGGATCAGTCAGGCTTTGGATCTGCTGGGATGTCCCTCTGGCGCAGCACTCTGCCTGGTCCTCAACGTTCTCTCTGCTGGAGCGGGTGCAGAGGAGGGCAACGAAACTAATGAAGGGCCTGGAAAACAAATCATACGAAGAGCGGCTGAAGGAGCTGGGACTGTTTAGTTTGAGGAAGAGGAGGCTGAGGAGAGACCTCATCACTCTCTACAGCTACTTGAAAGGACACTGTAGAGAGGTTGGTGCTGGTCTCTTCTCACAGGTAATTAACGACAGAACGAGAGGGAATGGCTTCAAGCTCCAACAGGGTAGGTTTAGACTGGACATTAGGAAGGAATTTTTCACAGAGAGAGTGGTCGGGCATTGGAAGAGGCTGCCCAGGGAGGGGGTTGAGTCACCATCTCTGGATGTGTTTAAGGGACGTTTAGATGCGGTACTGAGGGATATGGTGTAGGGGAGGACTTTGTAGAGTAGGGTAGATGGTTGGACTCGATGATCCCAAGGGTCTCTTCCAACCTAGACGATTCTATGATACTATGATTCAAAGAGAGAAACGACTGGGTGGTGAGAAGGCCAGAGAAGGGAGGCTGATGTGGTGTTTTCCCCTCATGCTCTTTTTATGTTCAGGGACCTCTCAAAATGCTACTGAAGCTCTCCTGCCTCCCTTGGTGTTGGAACAGGGACCAGGACTGAACAGGCTTCTAAATTTGGCTCACGTTGGGCACCACCTGCAATGTGTGTGCTGGGAGCCATCCCTGCCGGGGAGACAGAGGGACTAGGAGGGGGTGAGCCCCTTGCCTTTGGGTTAGAAATGGGAGACTGGATGAAAACAGACAGTTCAAAGTTGGTGTGACAGTGTGCATTACAGCCGGGTTTTTAGGAGTTTATCTCCCTCTTTTTCGGTGGCTTATTTGTTTAATTCTAGTCAGTTCAGTGAATTAAACTCTTTTGCTTCACCTCACTTCACTTGTGAGTGCAGAGGAGCCTAAGCAATTCATATGACTTTTGCTTTTTGCAGCTGTTATTTTCCCAGGCGTGTTTTTGATTACTCTTGTCTCTATTGCAGTTACTTGTTCTTCTGCAAAAAGGGGGCAAAGCGCTCCTATTCTGTATGTGGTTTATCGTTATATGCGTTAATGAAGAAAAAAAAAAACACCCAAAAAACCAAAGAAGAAACAAAGAGAAGTAGGGGTCCCTCCTTGCAGACCTTTCTCTCCAAGGGGTTGGGTTCTTATCCATCTCTTAACAGGTATTAAACGCAGAAAAGCAATACGTTACTTTGGATTTACTCTGGAAGCAGCTATTTTGAGATTACAGGAGAGTCATGTCATTGAGCAGATGAAGAATTGATGGTGTTTGCGATGCTGCACCTCTGCCATTTCTGTGCTTGGCTTTTGACGTAAAGCCCGACTTGTCCAAGGTGTGACAACATCCCAGCGAGACACACACGGGGTGTTGCGCCCACGTGAACTTACGTAAATCTTTTCCTGAAGCCTCGCCGAGTGGCAGTTGACCTGTTCGCAGCCAGTTGGTGGTGGCAGTGGGGGGACTGATGGGCGTGCTGGCTTCTCCCTGTCTGCTGGTCTCAGCATTCATATCAAAGCAAGCGGTGGGGTTCCCTTGCTCCTGGGCCACCGCAGAAGTCCATCACCGCTCCCTGATGTGAATGGCAACCCAGACAGAGAAACTGCTCGCTGATTCAGAGCAGAAGAGTGCAAGCGGGTACTTTGATTTCAGAGAAGCTCTGCCCTGTGAGGTGTCTGCAAGGTTAGTCTGCCAGAATTCTTCCGAATTGTGACTCCTAAAGTATTTTGGCAATAGAGTGAAAGACAAGCAAGCAGGCCTCATGGATAATTTTACATTAATAGTCATGACTTACAAATGCCACTGTAAGACAAGTGATTTCATTGTGAGAGTCGAACCATCATTAAAATACCTAGCTCTGTACAGGGGCTACACTGGTGCTGAATTGGGTTATTGACTTTCGGCTCCTATTTTAACTAAAACTATGTACGGGATGTAAGGACTCCAACAAATCCCAGTGCCTAAGGTGGTAATGCATTCTGTAAATCAATAATACATTAGTAATAAAAATGACCAAAGCACGCATTCGTTAAGGATTCATAATAGAAATTTATTTAGGTTATATACTGTGTGTATTGATTGCTGCTATTTAAAGATGAAGTATGTCTTTCAAGCAGAGTACGTATATATGTAGCTGCCTACAATTTAAAATCCATTTATTTTTAATATGAAGATAAACGTAAATAACATGGGGAAATATGTATGAATAGAAGTCAGTATTTTATACTGCAAAACATCATGGGAATATAAGTATACTGAGAAGCCACAAGTAGATGTCTGAGGTTGCTGAAACCTGAATATTGGACCTGAGCAAAATAATAAGCAATAAACGTAGCAGTCATTGTTTGCAGCTCCAGGCTTCCAGGTAGCTTGAGTTTTTCTTGGCTTTGCACCTTAATATTGAATTGCTTTCCGTGCAACCTCTCCATGTTGTGGTAATGTAACATCATATAGTCATGTCCTGCTCTGACGGAGTGGCAGGGACATACTGGTGGTGCAGAGCTGCTGGCGTAACGGAGACCCTGCTTCTAGGCAGTGCTCCTGGCTCCCCGCGGCTCCCCGCGGCTGGCCTGAGTGGTTCCACAGTCGAAGAGGACTTGCAGGACCATGCTAGGGTTGGGGACACTTGCAGCAACACGACTGGGAAGTAGGATTTGGAAAATAACAGCCCCAACACGTCCCAGTAATATCATACCAGGACCCTAAATGCCTCTGCCATTGGCTTGATATTGTAGGGTGTACGCCGCAAAGACTTTACATGGCAAATAGCACCTAGAGACCAATTAATAGGCTTTGCAGAAATATAATAATCTGTTAGATAGCCATATGGGAAGGGTGAATTCAAAAACAAAACAAACCCCCGCACACAAAAAAAAAAAACCCAAAGCAGACAAACGTACTAAAAACATAGTACCATACCTATGCGTTCATCCGTCCTCCCAAACTTAGTCTGGCTGACCGGTCCAGGGTCCAGTGTGTCTTCAGCAACGAAGCGGTACCTTCCGTAATGATGAATTATTGAGAAAGCAATTCACATGCCGTAGCTACAGCCTCTATGTCTCACTGCAGCAAATAAAAACTGGTTTAGATTACACAGATTATGGTTCATTATGAAAACAAAGCAGGCCTCTGACTGAAATCCCATCTGTTGGTTTGCATTAAGCAATTCCCTTCTTCCTCCTTGCTGTCTTTTATTCCTAGGAATTTAAAGAAGCTGTCCTGGAACATTTTTTTATCTATTCACGACCACTAAATAAAGGCAAGATGCAAACCTTCTTTGCATGGATGAGCACAGCAGGTATCTGCATAAAAGCTGACAGAGGTTTTTTGGTGGTTTGTTTTTTGTGGGTTGGTTTTGGTTTTTTTTAGTCTAAGATAATAAATTCAGTGGGTTCCGTGCTGCCAAACGTTCCCCTCTCTTCCTGTTTTCTTTCTCCCAAATCTTCATAGATCTTGTATTTTAATAGATAGGTCTTTGTATTTTAATACAAAGAGACTCCTATGATCAACAAGCCAGACTGTTTGCACAATAGAGATCTCACCCAGTAATTTGTGAATCAGACTCCCATATCTTCTGTTTGAGCCGTAACATATCTTCCAGAAAAATATTCAGTCATGATTTAGGGACTTCAGCTGATAAGGAATACATCATATACCTAAGTGCAATGTTCCGTGGTAAATTACTCACACTGTTAAAAATATGTACCTTATTGCTAGCCTGAATTTATCTGGATTCAACTTCCAGCTCTTGTATCTCACTTGCCTTTTTCTGCTAGATTATAGGGGTGCCTTTTGTAAGAAATATCTTCCCTCTGTAGATACCTGCAGGCTACAGTGGTCTTCTGGACTAGTTAAACAGACTAAGCAGCTTTGATGGCTCGTTTGTAAAACTGAATGACTTTCCAGACTCTACATTCTCTTTTTTTTCCTTTCTTGTTCTGATTTTTTTTTTTT
>VXAK01022486.1:58198-82366 GCA_013399435.1 Arenaria interpres | reverse complement strand
GTCAAGCACCCACTGGTTTCTAAAAATCAGTGACCTTTAAGGTGTGCTGAGTAGAGGACCCGAAATTTCATCTTGCCACGTAGAAAGCAACACTTTCCATTTTGCCTGTTACATATATATCATGCATTTATAGAAGTGTGTGTGGATATAAAAAAAATAAAATATATATATATATATTAAAAAAATAATATATATATATATAGATTGTAATTCTGGGAGGAGGCAAGATCTTAAAGCAGTCTCAGGCTTCTTTATACAACTTTCACAGAGTTACGGCTAGTGGAAAGAACAAATTCTCTGTTGTTATTTATGGCAGAGACTCAAAGGAGCTGTGATGTCTAAAACACCAAGAAAAATCACAGTTATTTATTTAGCCATAGTACTTACTGAAGATGGCTAGTCTTCAAGGTCTGGGTAATTTCTTGTAAAATTAACTCTAAAGGAGTCATTCTTGGCCTTCGGTGATATAAAGCAAATGGTTTAAATGGTAAATATTTGAAGCCCCATATTTTTATACAGGTATTTGAATGGCAAGCTCTCACACTTGGGGAGAAATTCTTCTCTTTTGCCTGCCTTTCTCTGGGCAACTCTTCAGATTTCACACAGTTCTCCTTTCCGGGCAATACAAACTTAAAAATAGATTTACTGCTCCGGTAAACGAGTCCACAAAAAGCACAAAGTAGTCCTCACTCTGCTGTTCATCATTTCTTTAATAATGCAGATATTTCTACAAGAATTCTAATGTTCCCCTTCACAGGCTATTCAGGGAACTGTAAATCAAAATTAAACTTTAACTTTGAGGCGGTGTTACTCAGCAGGAGTCTATTATTTGCAATCACTCTGCTCTTCAGCAAAGCTCCAAATACATCCAACCTGTTTGATTTCCATCACCCTTAAAAGGATTTTCGAACCTTTGAACCTTCTGAGTTAGCTGGATCTCTTCCTGACTTTTGGGAGTTTGGGGTTTTTTTGTTGATTTGGGTTTTTTTTTGTGGTGTGTCGTTCCCCATCCACCCCCACCCATTTTTTTGTCCTATCATGAGATAGAAGTCAGACTGGGGCTCTGTTGCATCTCTGACTTTTGAGGATGTCTTTGGGGTTTGGTGTCCTCCAGCCTATCTTTGTCCTGCTTCACGTAGTTTAGGGCTGCCACCTCCCAGATCATGGAGGTACAACTGATGGAGAAGAGCATGTCCTCAGGACTCGGGCAATATCCCTCTGGGGACATCACTAAATCCTATTGAAGTCTGTTGTGATGACATACCTAAAAAACCTCTGCTGTTAACAGGAAAGTTATTTCAGATGTGCGTTATTTTAGCAAGGGTAAGAATTTAAGCTAGTGTTTTAAATGAAAACAAAAATACAGTGTAATATTAAATCAATTTATGATTTAATATGAAATCCAAAAATGATAATCAGATTCTTTTTCCTTACTGTTCTTAGGTTAATCCCTTTATACTTGTTTATCTCTATCATACTATGGTGGTTTATGAAAAGTTTTTAGCTGAGAATAAAAAATTAACCTTACTTATGGCTACAATAAAAAGCTACAGTGAAGTAATTTAAAATGGGGTGGATTTTGTTATTACTCAAAACCTACTTCCTTTACCACATTAATTTGTGCTGCATTAAATCTGAGACTTCAAGGTTGCTCAGCAATGTCAAAGTCAAAGCTTGCCTGGTTTGGTTTCGGTTTGTTTCTTTGTTGGGTGTTTTTTGGTTTTTTTTTTTTTGAGACAGTTAAGCGTCTGTTGTAACAGCAGCAACTTTGAGTTGCATAAGTAATAAATGGCATGTTTTTCCTTAGTGAAGGCCCTGGTGAGATTTGTGTGGATTCCTAAAAAGGACTGGTCCCCGTGGCACAGAAACTAGTGCTTCCTTGATTGAGAACTTGCACGTCGCAAAGTTATGGACCAGGATCCGTAACCCTTATATTTTAAGTAATGCCACTGTTAGGCTGGAGGGCAAGTTTAGCTTAGGGTTGGCCATCCATCCTTTGCACTGCAGCACAGGGATTTAACCGGAGACGCTTTCCCAATCTGTGCACTGTTTTCCTACACTTGAAAGTTAATTCATGTGAAGGAAGCCTGGGAGTTTGAAGCACAGTCATATCTGAGTATCTTCTTGTGCATGCCTTGTGTTACAAATGAGATGATCCACTGCAAAGGAAAAGATACTTGGGAATAGCTTTTTCCTGTGATGGGGCCTAAATATTAATGTACTTGCATTCAGTCTTCCCCTTGGAGACAGCGTTTCATTTGTCTGTTGTTCTCAAGTTGTTGCTTCTGCTTTAATTAAGTTAATTTAAGCGACATTTAGCTCAGCCTGGGACTGTACTTCTGACCTCTGATTTGAAGGTAGGTTGTCATGTATTTTTGAAAAGCACATTAAATTCAGGCTCCCTTCCTTCCTTCTAAAAGCATTTTGTTTCCTTTCTATACACTTAGCTAACCTTTTCTGAGCTGATTCAACTCTACCATCCCAAAAGAAACCTCTCTTTTCTCCCCTTCTACCTGGTTTAGTTTCTTGGTAGACTACTGAGTTGACCTGTCTCATGAAGGGGTCAAGTGGGCACCAAAACCAGGTGCAGGTCCAGCAGCTGACCCATGGCTGGAGATAGGCGGGCTTGTCTGGGGGAGAAGCAGGACCCACTCTCCCTTCAACAACAAGTGACCTGATGGGTTGGCTTACTCTGGACCACCGCCTCTTTAGCAGCATGGAGGGTGACCCTTGGTGATGCCTTGCCTTGAGTGTGCTCTGGTGTAGATATCAGCTGCAGAGGTGTTCACCTCTCTTCTTCTCACCTCACCTTCTCCACCACGTCAAAGTGAGGGATATGTGAAGATGAGGACTTGTTGAAAGAAACGTTTGTTGCCATTCTCAGAGCATTTTCCATTAATGAGGTAGTGGTCCGTGAATCCCAGAAAGAAGATGGGAATGGAGCAACAGAAAGAAAAAGCCCAGTGCTGCTATTGCAGTGCTTTCTCCTGCAGGCCTGGGCTAGTTCAATGCCACGTCTTCCTGGGCTGGTCTGCCTTCTTGCCTCTCCCTTTACATGTCCTCGACCGCTTCCTGCTGCCAGACTGCTCCATCCATAGCTACCATCTGGTTTCTGTGCTCCTGCTCTTCTATCACTTCATCTCCTTTCCCGACAGGACCTCACAGACATCCATTTCCTTCACGAACACCCATCCTTAGGCGCAAATGCATCCACTTCAATGTTCTTTCCTCTTTCTGGTGGTCTTCCACCAGTCCTGTTTGCCCATGATCTGTAAATTTCTTTTCTCTTTACCCCTCTAGGAAGAGCTAATTTAATAGCTAGAGATTCTCAGAGAATCTAATACGTTTTCCTAATGAGACAAACTTCATAGTTTGATCTGGGTCTTGGGGGAGTGAAGGGGGAGAAGAAGGGTATTTACCATCTCAGCATGGCAAGGAGATGAGGACCATCAGTGGGATGAAGGGTGAGCAGCAGAAGTGCCCCAGGCTGTAGCTTTCTGGTGCTTAGACCTCTGGCTCCTGGGCATCCGGGCATCCGGCGGGTGGCGGAAAGGACGAGTTGTTTCTCCATTACTCTTTTGAGATCTGACCTCTAGGGTGTCCAGAAATGTGGAAGAAGGAGATCTGCCATGACAATAAAAGATAACTTTCCAGGAGGCTGGTGCTTGGGGGCAGAGGCTTGCTTCAGAGATGTGCCATTTGGCACTTGACTAGGCTTTTCGTTGTGCTCCGGTTTGCGTCCTTGTGTGGGCTTGGCAGCTCCTATAGACATACCCCTCATTCTTTACCACACCTTTGTGCTGTGTCTCCTCTGCATTATGGAGGAGGGTGTCTGGTAGAAACACACTGCTGAACATTTAGTGCATTTTCACTCACATAACCTGGACGCAGATCCCTTGCAATTGTCACTTGAGTGTTATAATGGAGGTAGATTAAGCAATTTATGGAACCATAAGATAGTTGACCTCAACCTTCACATGAAATACACGGGGAAGGGTGTGAGGGGTTGGGTTGTTTTTAGCCTTTTCTTGGTTTCCATGGCCGGGGTGTTGCACAGCATTGTGTTTCTTTTCTGTCTTCTTTTTGTATACACCATCCCACCATATAAGAGGATGCTCCTGCAGTTTGTGAAGTCTGTTCGTAGCTGGCTGTTTGCTGGGTAAGGGGGGGTCACTGCTTCTGGGGAAAGTGCCCAAAGGGAAGATGCAAATTTTTTTTCCAATATCTGCTATAAAATAAGAAAGCAAGCCCAAGGTTGCCTGGGGGGATGTGGGTGTTTGGTTCACATGGGAAAGGCCGGGCTGGAGCCGCATTCCTCACCTTCTGAGGATTATATCTAGTTCTTTCTTTCCCTGGCAGATTTTAGAGTGCTTAATGGGGGAGATCAGATAATTTTCACATTTTTATGGATGGGAGAGCAATCAGCTGAGGCGCAGAGGAGAGCTGGGAGCGGAGACCAGCAGTGTCCAGCTCCAGCCTTGCGCTGCTGCTGGCTCAGGCTGTTTGGCCACACTGGCTGCCTTCAGCCTTCATCTCCTCTCTGGGGGAGGTGGATATGGATGTTGAAAGCATGTGCTGCAATCTCTTGGCACCAGCCATCGCCTACAGGATGCACCTTTCACCCCTCTGCAGGCTGAGAGCAGAAGAAAGGCTTTTCCACCCTGTCCCCCTAGAAAAGACACAGAGTTCTTTACTATTTAATTCCTTACCAGCGTATGTAGAGAAGGTGGGGGAGAGAGAATAGGATTCCTGTATTTGCATACCAATCACAAGTTTTCAAACAACTTTGGACCAAGCAGGTTTTTTAAGCTTGTCAGAACTGGATTGATATTTGTGAGCAATGAAAATACTGGAGAATGAGAGTATTGTACATTGGAGAAATATGTTTATCGTCACTATCCTTAACCTGAGCTTTTGTTTGCTGTTGATGTTGTTGTTGAAATCGGAGGCCAGGTATAATTTCGATTAAAGAGAAGGGAGACAGAAACACTGAGCTATGTTTGCACACTGCAAATGAGACTTTATATCTTCACAGGGAAAAGTAGGGCCCTGATTTAGAAAAGCACTTAAGCATGAGCTTTTCTTTGGGGAGTGACAGTCGTGCAAGGGCTATTGACTCAGTGTCTGAGAGGGATTTCAGCTCCTACCTGTACCTGAATAAGCTTCAGAGTAAGGGGAGAGGGGGGATTTTTTTATTATTACTCTCTGATTTTATTTTATTTTTGTGGGAATAGTAAGTACTGCGAAATTGCATTCTTCCAAATTAGTTGGAAACCTCTTCCCCCGGTGTGTTGTGTTCCCTTTGGGTCAGTAAGTCAGGTATTTAGCTGGGCAGAGGAAATCATGTGCAGAGCTTATGAAAATAAATTCTCTCTTCATTTCCAGCTTTTGTTTCAGCACCCTTAAATACGCCCTGAAATTTCAGTCTGAAAATTCTGAGCCAGAGCATAATTTTGCTGGGAAAATTGCATATAAAACCTAATTAAAAACATCATCCCACCCTTTTCTTTTAAAAGGTCATCTACTACCATCGTGCCTCTAAACATAACGAAGCTCAACAAGTGTCTAGCAGCCACGAAGATGCGCAATTTAAAGGCTATTTCAGCATTTGATTAAGCACACAGTGATAACTACAAGCCCGTGCCCTGCAGGCATGACAAGAGGCAATTATGTTCTGAGGTCAAAAGCGAGGGGGAGAAAAAGCACAAGATTTTGATGACTTACTTAATTTTCCAGCTCCTGAAATTAGCAGAGACAACCAAGTTCTACATCACCCAGATAAAATCCTGTCATTATCTGTCGCTGTTTCAGCCTCTGCTCTCACTTTGCCCTGCAGATGCTCAACAGGATGATCTCCCACCAAATGGCCGCACTTAGAAAAATCAAGTTGGCACATGTTTAAGTGTTAAAAAGAATGTTTTTCGAAAATCTTTTAAGTTCTGCTGTCTGTATTTAGATGGCTGTCTGCACGTAGGATCCTGGAAAAAGACACCTGTTTTCCAAAGTAGTAAGCAGCCATCAGCTCCTCTACTTCAAGCCAACAATTAGGTCACTTATTTAAGAAATTAAATAAGGAGTTCAGTGAGAGACTCAGTGAGAGAGCTACTCGAAGGAGAGAGGAGTGTATTAACGAGTTAATGCAATCGTGCTGTGTATTTCACAGATGGGCTTTGACGTGTCTTATTTCACAGCAAAAAGCAAAAAATCTTTGCTCCTTACAGGAAAACCGGTAAAAATGTTTAAGTGAGATTATCATATAGGGACACAACATCAAGAAATGTGCTTACAAGGAGATCAGCAGCCAACCTCTAATCTCCCTTTGGAGTATTTATTGCAGCTATCGGGGTAGGAAAAAAGCTATGCAGAGCAACTGAATTGGTGGAGGATGGCAGGATGGAAAACACACAGCATTGCTTTCTCTTGCCACGCTGTATTACAGTATTCAGCTATCCCTAATGTTTGTCCAGAGTGTCACGTTTCTTTTAGGCTGTATATCCAGGATTGATTCCGTGACACCACAGTGCGGCGTGTCCGTGAACCCCGTCCTCCTGATGGTGAGCGGCTGGGTGATTGTGTGAGGAGCAGAATGGTGAATTCCAGCAAACAGAAAGCCACATTGAGGAATGTTTGCATCTGTCCAAATGTGAACGTTGGACAGATGTTTGGGAAGTGGAACGTGAGCTGTGACTGTGGGGGAGGGTGTTTGGTTTGGGGTTTTTTGGGGGTACCAGGGACTGACAATTCGTGCAATTTTAGTAGATCAGTGCCATAAAGTCTCATGTACAGGAGACTTTCTCGTCTAGAAATCCAAGATACAAGAAATGTGCTCTCACGCCAGGTACAGAAACATGTCTAATAGCTTTTACTAAACCTCTATATTTTCATATTAACTGTGAAATCCTCTACCAGAAGCCTGAAGTACTACATCATCATTGTTGATAGAGTTGCTGTGGAACTAGGATGCTATCTTTGCCCTCAGATAAAATTCTAATTTAATAAAACCATATTGCTGGTAGCAGTTCCTAATGTCTTATTTCCAACAAAACATAGAAGTTAAGATTCCCTGCATATCGACAGGGGTGCTGTTTGACAGGTACACCAAGTTTGTACCAGTGAATTCCCAGACAGTTAATTTCTGTGATTTTAAGTGGGGTTTTCCTCAACCATCACATTGTTGTCCCCAAAAATATTCTACATTCTTTAAGTACATCATTATGTTTAATGTCTGCTTTCTTTGACCATGTTGAATAGTTACTGCAGATAATGCATAGGAGTTAACAGCAAAAATACACTTTCTGAAGCATTTGGGTCACAGATTTGAGTTTTGTTTTCTACAGTGGGAACTATAACAAGGAACGTAATATTAGCAACTGCCTTTGCCGTCTCAGTAGCCTACAGCAGCCTCCCAGAGAAAAGGACCCAAATTGCCCAAGAACTGGGCCAAACCATAGCCCCAAACAGCTAATATTGACTGTAAACCTCATTTTGCCATTTTCTTGGCAGTTGGTAGGAGTCCCCGAAGTGCACGGCAGGGGAGGGAGGGCACTTGGCCTCAGTGTTCTGCCAAAAGCCGCTAGAAACCTTCTGCCTCCCGCGTTGCCAGTCTGCTCAGGTTTGGTACAGAAGAGCCTTGAGAAGAGAGCTCGCTGCAGCTTTCTGCCCCGGTCAGCAGCCTGGCAGCAGAGGTTTGCTGCTCGGCGCTGGGGCTGGGATTGCTAAGGGCAAATATATATTGCAGGCAAATATAAACTGCCCCGCTGCTGCCACAGAGCCCGGTGGTTCCCGGAGCAGGGGGTGCTGCAGGGGCTTCTGCGGACAGACCCTTTTAAGCAGACTTAGTACCTCCCCACACTGTTTGTAGGGCAGGCTAAAAGTGCTGGGCTTTGTCGACTCTGCCTCTCTGACGGGCTTATCTCTCCAATCAAATGCTGCCTCTAACTTTATCTCCGATCCTTCCTCCTCTCACCTTGGCATCGATGAGTGACGTAGAGCCAAGGTTAAGAACAAGGTATTGCATCTCAGAGGCTCCCGCTTGTCCTCCTTGCTTTCCTCCTGTAAGAGGAGAGCTTGGTCACAGTAAGAATTTTTGGCATTACACAAATACATGGTGCAACGTGAGCTCAGGGCAAAACTGTTTTTCTGATCTGGGGGAAGGAGGGCATCTTACATGATCCCAACCCTAAAGCTGTGCTAATTGTAGAAGCTATTATTCAAGAACATGTCTGTCTTGGGAGTTTGGTAATCGGTCCCCAAGTCTGGCACATCAGGAAGGACACGATATTAGAGTAATCCCTGCAAATCTACAGAAATGGGAATGTTTATCTGTCCGGTAATACAAATCTAAGTGAGAGAACTGACAATAATAAAAGGCTTCACAGAAGTTGTAACGTGTTGGCTTGCCACCTGCCAGACAGACAGACAGAGCAGCCTTGGTACAGTTAAGGGGCATTCCGACAAACATCACTGTGCTCTTATTTCCCGAAGCAAACTTGGTGTGCGTGTACCATGTGGAAGTTTTATGGGACAAGATGACAGTGTGTTGGAAAGGATTTTTGTTTTGGGGGAAGGATGTTTTGGTGTTTTTATAATGGGGCCAGGGAGAAAAGTGAGTTGGTGAAAGAGGCTTGGTGTCAGACGGGCCCTGGATCTGTTAGAAGGTTAAACCTTCTCTGACTGCACATAGTTACAGGCTTATTTATATGTTGAGTTTTGTGGTTGGAAGTAGTACAAATCGGAGCCAAAACGGGCACATCATCTCTGCCACTGGAAACCTTTTTGGTGTAAATAAATTTCTATTCCTGTGGAATGAGGAAAGGAAGGGGTTGGCTTTTGTTTCAGTTCATGGCTGGTGTGCTCGACTGGAAAACAAGTGTTCGGTTCTCAGCTTCCCCATGGATTTCCCGTGAGGTCTTCTGGAAGCCACATAACCGTTCCCTATCTGAGCCGAGAATGACGGCACAGAGCTTCTTCACATGGATATTTGGGGATTAATACATTCATGTTTGTCGAGCTGTTGAAGATCTCTGGATCAAAGAGGCTGTAAAGATGGCAAATATTACTGGGTTTTGTCATGTGAGTTTATTTACTAATACTTTAGGGCTTTGATTTCAAGGTATCTCAAAGAGTGTTTCTGTTTTTCTTTTGCAAACTGTAGCCTGGATTTCTTTTAAAACAGGTAAGATTTCTGAGAACTCTTTAAATTAACTTTACAAGTGCGTGCTAGTGTTGAACATCCAGGCGAATGTGATGCAAAGCTGAGACTGACCTTTAATCACCCAGCGTCCCATATATTGGCCTTTCCATGGAAGATATCATTGCAGGGCCCGATCTTGGGGATGGTTGCCAGAGCCCGCAGGCCATCCCCTGGCGTGCTGCAGGCTACAGCAAAAGCCATTAAGCTCATGTTTTCTAAAGACCAAAAGAAAAGACCAGGAGCAATGCAGATATTATGACATCTGCAGGAGGACAGATGCAGTCTTGCTGAGCAGGTGGGATCCTGGTGCTTGGACTGCTTGTTGTCAGAAAACTTCCACTTTTGTACCTTCCATCAGGTACAATCCAGGACTGTAATTTTATATATCAAAGCTTTTCACCCGGTAAGTAGAAGTAATAACAACGCCATAGTTGCTATTTACCTCTTTCAACAGGAGGTTTCTAAAGCGCTGTATAAAAGGGATCAGGAGCTTATTTTTGAGATGAGAAAATCAAGTCACTGAGTGGAGAAGTGATTTCTTTGGGCAGCCAGAAAGCTGGGGATCAGACCCCGTTTCTGCAGATCGTGTCTCAGTGGTACCAAAACTATCTCAGCGCAGCACATGGATAAAACCTGCTGCTGCCCACCGTTCTGCTTTTAATCCTAGCCTCAGCGTGGAAAGTAAATGTTTGCTGTGTCTCTGTGTTAATCCTTACAGCTTTCAGCCGAGCGCCGGTCCCCATGGCTGTGGTGCGGAGGGAACTGTCCTGCGAGAGTTACCCCATCGAGCTCCGCTGCCCGGGAACAGATGTCATCATGATCGAAAGTGCCAACTATGGGAGGACGGATGATAAAATCTGTGACTCTGATCCTGCTCAGATGGAGAATATCCGCTGTTATCTGCCAGATGCCTATAAGATTATGACTCAGAGGTATAGGATTTAATATCTTTTGTTGGCTGACTGTTGTTTTTTTTTTTTTAATCTGGTGTGTACACACCAGTTTGTGTGTGTGTTTGCATGAGAAAATGCAGCTACTTAGTCTGTATGCGTGCGCACAGAATTACAGCTATCGCCGTTAAACGGTGGGTTTAACAGAGTTTGGTTGGCATCATGCTGGAAGTACTACTAATCAGTCATCTTGATACCCACTGTTTCCCGATTTTGCCTCTGAGATCCTTAAATATCAAGGTTCCTGAGTGAAGTCTTTCTCAAACGCACATTCACTGGGGTATTTTTTTTGTGTTCAATATTTTGTGTTCGGAATGACGTTTAACGTTTTTCAAAATACAAAGAAAAGTCTCCATCATTTGTCATGTTGCCAGGCTTAGTTTTAAGGGAGGTTCTGAATTCCTAGTCAACTCCCGTTGTTTTTGCAGAAGACTTGCCAAATCTGTGTGTAATAACTGTTGCTGTTAAGTGTGGCTGCTGGATCTGGAAATGGTAACTGAGATGTAGACAGACTCCTGTACTGGAGAGGCAGGGCCTAACTGTTTATTCCAACCTAGAGGTATCCTGGCTATGGAAAACCTTTAACTGTTGCTGAATTTTCCAGGCTGTTTTCTGGCACAGGAGGTGTTGTGGGAAGGATTCATAAGTCACAGCTCTTGATGTGTAATTGCATTCAGTACATTTCTCCTAATAACTACATGTGAATAATTATTCAGTACATTTGGCTGTTAATTGAAAAGTAACAGAAATTAGTATTTTAGGGCATTAATAAGGGTATTGACATAAGCAAAGTGTTGCTAATTGAAGTCGTGAAAGCAGTGCTTGCGTGGTGACCTAATGGCTAAGGTTTTCATGTATCTTGCTATCTTTGCACTGAAAGTGGACTTGTGTGAGCAACGGAAAAGAAAGCACGTATTTCATCTGTATTTGACGTGCTAACGGCTGTTTTTGAGCTCCCTTTAGAATGGCTCCGCATCAAGGATTGAGATCTCAAAACACTGAGAGGTCTTGTGAAGAGTGGCCTCGGCATTGCCCGTGGCTCCTGTGAGCCTGTTCTTTAAGCGGAACCTCCTGGCGTAGCTGCTTGGAATCCCATTTGTAGGGTTGTGCCGCTGGCATTTTCAGAAAGGGTTAACAAGATGTCATCAGCTGGTGCCTTGGATTCGGCATGGGTTTAGTGGAATTACTGTAATTCTCCTGCTCAGTTTGTTAGTGGCTTCGAGCAGACATCCTTAATCCTCTGCATATTGGCAGAATAAAACCATGTCATCCCCTTTGTGGGCCGTTATGAAGTACTAATATTTTTATATACATACACATAGCAGCGTCCTCCAGGCGCTAGCTTCCAGGCCAGATGGAGAGCTCTGCAATCTTCTGGTGAGTCCCCACGTGTAGCAAGGTTGCGATGAACATTAGCCTTGCCAGGGAGTTAGTTGGGAAGCACATCTCTGGGGCACGGCGTTGGCGTTTCCCCACTGAGGCAGAAAGCGGTGCTGTAGAAGGTGACGGCCGAGGAGGAGACTTCTTGCAAGGGAAAGCCACATCCCTACTGACTTCATATTAATATCTGTGGGGCCTCGCTCGGTGCCGTTTATCAGCGGGGAGGCTCGGGAAAGGGTGGTGTCTCTTTCCATTTAAGCCCTTTGATGGTCAATTTTCATGAAGAAGCACGCAATCCTGTTTTTAATGGGGTACTATTGAGTTTCTTGAAAATAAATATTACCTGGTTCTATTTAAAAGGCAGGTTAAGAAGGGGAAAAGGACTCCACTTGGCATTTTTATGTCGGTCTCGTTTCTTTTTTTAATCTCGTTAATTCAAAGAGTTGAAACAATTTAAAAATAAAACCATTAAAATGAAATATGTTCCTAAGATGCTAGCCAGTCTGCCAGCTCACAGCCCCGAGCGTGCCTTACAGCTGAGCCTCTGAAAAAAGCAGTTTAAAGGGAAAATCGTGACAGCCTAGTAGTTGTGGCAGTAACAACGGCATTTTCTTCTGAAAGCCTCTACCTGCAAAATTAATCAATTCAGCAGTATTTGGGTGGTTTTGTGGATGAATGCAGGCTTTAATACAATGAGCTTGTCTTTGCTAACGCTGCAGGGTGGGGAAGCAGCTCCCGGGAACAAAAGGCACCCGTGGCCGTTTAACCCACATGGTAATCAGAGCTGTCTGCATACGGAAGGAAAAATGCACACTGTACACTTATTATGCATTGATTAATAATTGCATTCATAAATACACAGTCCCCTTGTAGGTTTTATAACAAGTTGCCTAACCGCTGGCAGCACTGTAGGGCCGACGTAGAGACATTATGGCACGAGGGTGGGGAGGGGGAGAGGGGAAGGTGGGAAGAAAAGTGTGTGTGAGACAGAGATGTTAGTATGTGAGCTGAGGCTGCCAGCCAGCAGATTTATGGGAGATATTAGCAATTCCTC
Organism: Arenaria interpres; assembly: GCA_013399435.1. NCBI lineage: Eukaryota > Metazoa > Chordata > Aves > Charadriiformes > Scolopacidae > Arenaria > Arenaria interpres. The sequence continues at coordinate 69,789 of VXAK01022486.1, read as the reverse complement.
CCCCCCCCCACCCCACTCCCAAATCAAAATTAATCTAGCATGTTTCTTTCTTCTGTATGTTTATTTAAATTAATTTTGCAGATGAGTACGTGGGGCGATTTTGAAAGGGAAAGGCATAAATCTGATGGTGTATTTGTGGAGCCCCCTGAGCAGAGGGAACACAAGGAGTTCTTACTGCAATGTTGCCCCGAAAATCTCCAAAATCTTTGGAGTATTGCTCTAAGGAAAGAACTCTTAAACAGCTTCTAGGGAGAAATTTTATAGGAAATTAAATCTCTGTGGCCTATTTTGTTTTTTAACCTACCAACTCTTCCTTCAAGCGTTCGGGCAGCAGCTGCCTGTAAAAAATCAGAAAGGGTGCCTTATGGACTGACGTTTTTCTGATACGAATAGAGAAAAATGTATTTCAGAGCATGTTTGCTTTGGAGAAATGTCTTTTTGAGCGCTGTAACAAATAATTAAATTCTAACCATGCCCATTATAAACTGTGTGCACTGTACCATGGGAGACTTCGCTACCTCCTCCCTTGAGCAACTGCGCCACAGAATTAACATATCATCCCTTCAAACAACCCTGGTTCTCCCCGAACAATAGGGAAAAGCAGCCTCCTGTTCCCCGGAGAGTTGCCGTTGTTTTTAGAGTGTTAACACTGCCATTTAGTCTATTAAAAAGCACCCTAAAGAAAAAGGAAAAAAAAAGGAAAAAAGCTCTCAGCGTGTTAACTTGAATTTCTTGGTGGATGCTTTCCACCAAGGAACTGCCCAACTCAGAAAGACAAAATCTGTGCTCACCTTTTTGTGTGCTGGTGATTTCACTACAAGTCAGTGGAGCCTGTCGACTTGTGAAAGTTCCACGCTTTTTTTCCATGCTGCAAAGATTTTTTCATTTCCTGAAGGGATGTGCTTTGTTCATGTTTTTGGTCGATGGCCTGAAAAATGCATAGTCCGGAATGCGTGCCACTATTATTGTAATATTATTGCATCTCGTGGTGTGCTGTTGTTGCTGCTGTCAGCACCTGTGATTTTCAAGACGCTTCTCAAATGCCAACGATTCGTTCTTGCGCTGGGAAATAAAGAGTGAGGGTTATCTGTATTTTAGAGTTAGGATAGTTCACATGAGTCATTCAGAAAACGGCCACTGGTTTTGATCATACCAATTTTGGGATGTTCTCAGAGTCTTTTATATGAAGTAGCTTGTCCCGGTACACGTGGGGACGATGTGCAGGACAAGGAGAGCTGCAGACCTGGAGGCTCTGTAATTATGAGGCCGTCAGTAGGACTGAATGAGCAGACTTCAGCTGACCTGCAGCACAGTCCTATCAAGCTCTACAAAATTAATGGCATGTTTCTCAGAAAACAGCCCCCTGCTCAGACGCTGTCATCACCTCTGACTCGGATACCGAATGCCCCGTTTGGTAGGAACCCCTCTGCCTTCCCCTGCATCCTGAGTACATTTTGCAACGGCTGCCAAGATACTAATCATTTTTCTAAATTTGTTATCACACAGATGGCATGGGACGTGCATTTCTGAAGGACTGAGACGTTGCAATGGGAAGCTAGGCTTTTCTCTTTCTGGGAAGCACAAGTCTGGCTCTTTGAGATTGCCACGTGAAAAGCATCAATATGGAAAAATACTAATGTTTCAGTTAAACAGTAGTTTCTGTAACCAGTAGAAATGAACAGGGAATACTGAAGCTCATGTTCGCTGGGTTCTGATTTTAAAGGCGAGGAAACAAGCCTTACCACTTGGCTAAACAATCTATTTTCTCACCACATGGAAAGATATTTTAAAATTAAGCCAAGTCTACTGATCTCGTCTGCATCTTGACCCTGGGACAAGGCCAGATATACTAAGTGGGTGGTTGGGGGGACATCAAAAAACCCCCAGTAAGTGCTAGTGGAGCAGTATGCACTTAGCTGTTGAATCACCCCAAGAAAAGCTCACTGCTTCCCAGCCTGTGCGGTCTTAGTTTACGCTGCCTCTTCCTTTCTTGAAAATGCTGTCAGACCCAAGCAGAGGAGTAAATTCTGAAAGCGGCAGCACCCTGGAATTGCCCTGGTACCCCAGTAAATCCGGGCTTGTCAGCCCAAGCATCTCAGCTGATTGCAGCTGCCATGGTAACAGATGAGGAGGAGGCAGTAGTTTCTGAAGGTAATTAGGTTCCAAGCAGTGGAAGGCTCTGTAGATCAAAAATAATGCTTCAGGCTTCCCCGGGTACCAATTGGTAGCCGCGGCCAGCTATAAAACATGCCAGTTAAAATAAATAAATAAATAGACAGTTGTGTTGTGCTGCAGCTGCTGGTTTTCGGTTGCTGTTAGCGTGCAGCTCCAATGCGCTATCATCTGAGAAAATCCAGGCTTGAGCTGAGAGAGCCATGTGGAACTGGCAGCCCCCATGGCCAAAGGCAAAGGCCCCCCTGAGGCGCGCGGGTTGGAGGAGGCTGGGGGGATTCATCCTTGCTCTTCTCTGAGACCGTTTCAGTGTGTGAGCTGTTTTGTTTTGTTTCCTTTCATTCCGCCTTAAACTGACAAAGGGAAGACATGGGATATTCTCTTGGATAAATCATGTCTTGAAATGGCCTCAGAAGCGCTGAACACATGATGTGCTGAAAACCATGCGGGGAAAAATCCAGCTTTATTACTCCATCCATTACTCGACTAGTGCGAGAGTGGCTGGCTCCAGCCCGTCCCGGGGAAGGGAATGGCCAGCCCTTGGCAGCCTGCCGCACCTGGCTTTTGCCAGTGGGAGAAGACCTATGTGAAACGTGCTCCTGTCATCTGTTTTTTTTTTTTTCTGAACATTTGAGGCTTGTTGAGAGCAGCAGCTACTGATTTGTAGCCGGGGAAGGAGGGTTGAGCAAAGATGGAGACGTTGCTGGCAGCAGTGTCCGCTGGTTGAAGCGTGTGCTGCGTTTATCACCATGTTGCAGGAGGTGGGTGCAAGCACATAGAATCACAGAATCACAGAATCTTCATGGTTGGAAGGGACCTTTGAGATCATTGAGTCCAACTGCAGAAAAAAAAAACCCAAAATAAAAAAAAAACCAAACCACCACACCCACCCACAACCCCACAATCTCAGGCACTAGAGCATGCCCTGACGTGCCACGTCTACACGTTTCCTAAATCCCTCCAGGGATGGGGACTCCACCACCTCCCTGGGCAGGCCGTTCCAGGGCCTGACCACCCTCTCAGGAAAGTCATTCTTCCTCAGATCTAATCTAAACCTCCCCTGCCCCAACTTCAGACCATTTCCTCTGCTCCTGTCATGATTCCCCTGGGAGAAGAGGCCAACCCCCACCTCTCTACACCCTCCTGTCAGGGAGCTGTAGAGGGCAAGGAGGTCTCCCCTTAGCCTCCTCTTCTCCAAAGTAAGCATGCCCGGTTCCCTCAGCCTCTCCTCACAGGACTTGTTCTCCAGACCCCTCACCAGCTTGGTGGCTCTCCTCTGGACACGCTCCAGCAGCTCCATGTCCTTCTTGGAGTGAGGGGCCCAGAACTGAACCCAGCCCTCGAGGTGAGGCCTCACCAGTGCCCAGTACATAGAAAACCTGCGATGAGGGAAGATGCAGCTGTTGGCCCTTGAGTACTGTTCTCTGCTTCTGCTGACACAAATTTTGTACCATGAAAAAGCATTATCTGAGGTGCTTTAGGAGCAGGGTTTAAAGCCAGTCATCTGCATGCTGCCCCTGACACCTCCTGCCCATTGCTTAAATGGCTGGAGCGATGAACATCAAAGATGCTACTGCTTGGTCTTCCTCCTGAATGTGGAGCCTGAATGTGACAGCCTTACAGGGCCATCACAGGGCTTGGTCTCCATGGGTTTGGCCATTTTGTCAAGAGGCTTAAATTGATTTAGAGCATTGCAAGATAGTGTATAAGGTTTATTCAGGCTAAATGGACTCAGACTATCTTAAGACAACAAAGAAGTAATTTGGTTTGAGTGGAAAGACACATGCATTCTCCTCTCGTTAGTCTTCTGGCTAGCAGTAATGGCTAAAGGTCTGTGAGGTAAGATGACTTTGAAGTAATGCATCTGTATCCGTTTCTTTTGCTTTTTTTTTCTTTATTCTTGTACAAAAGAGCTGATTTAGTCTGTGCCTGAGGTCAAAATTGGGTTTGTACACAGGGGGTTGTCTGTTCTCCAGGATATTTCAAAGCTTTCATTCAGTGCGTTTTTGACTGCATTATTTGTGGAATCTTTGGGGCTTGAACTCCATATTCTGTTCCAAGCTGTGTGAGACCAGTGCTGGCTTGTACCACATCCTCTGTGTGTGTGTGTGTGTGTGTGTGTGTGTGTGTGCCTGGCATTTCTGTGCTTCTCTGCGGGGTTGGAGGCACTCTCTGCAGCCCGCTCTCGCTTCTGCACGCTTGCAGCTTGACATCCACGGCGTAGCTTCGCGTTCCGTGTGACCGCTCTGCCGATACCAAATGCAAGCAGGCAAAAGATGGGCACTAGCTGCAAATCATTCCCTTGCTAGTGTCAGAAACAGGGACCGACGCAGGCAACGTTCCCTCATCACCAGTTCAACGCGGTCCTTAAATTTCAGTGTGAGTTTTGTTAGTGGGATGAACTGAATTTTATTTCGGCCTCTATGGGGAAAAGAGGGAATGAATGGCTTTTATCGGAAGCAGTGACCCAAGAAAAGGTTTTGCTGACATTATGCTTCAGATAAGGTTTTAATATATCAGTGAGCAGAGTGCGTAAGAGGCGCTGGGCCGCATCTGTGATATAAAGGAGGGGCAGGATATGGAATTTATGATTAGAGCCACCTTCTATGCATTATGCATAAGATAATACATTGGTGTCAGTTATATATGGTAGAAGCCTTAATTCAGCTGGAGTCCTGCTGACATCAAAAACTTGGAGATAGCGCGTAGTTTATGGGCAGCGGTAGAGCCTCTGGGCTGAATTACGGCCCCAGCGCTCAGCCCTTTCCCGGGAGCTGCAGTATATTACCTGCCTTTGCCCAGCGTAGGACTGGTGACAAAGGAGGAAAAAACTTTATTGCAGAGGCGCTGTGAGGAATGGGAGATGGCGTAACGGGCAAGAGAACCACAGAAAACTATAAAGCTAATGCAAGGGAAGAAGGGAGGGTTTGGGGGCCGGCCAGGAGAACAGATGCCAGAACGGGAATAGGGTTTCCCCATGGTCTGCCCCATCTTGGGGCAGGACGCCACATCCCTTAGTGGGCAGTGTCTCTGTGCCTTTTTTTGTCCTGATCCCACATATTTAGAGATGAGCTTTCACCCCAATGCCCAAGATTTTTACTATTCTTTCTAGATTTTCTTTGTTCCCATTAATTGCAAGTGCTGTATGTTATTGCTGTTTATAGAAATAGTCAAATCCTTTCTGAATCTCATCAAGTCCCTGGTCATGACGACTTCCAGGAGCTCTAAGTCAGCAGGATAATAGCTTATTGTGTGAAAAAGCGATTGCTTTTTTTTCAGGTTTTAATTTCGTTGCTGTGCCTCCTCAGACTGAGAAGACAGGCGCCCGAGCTGCCTTCTCCATTTCCGTTCATTACCTTGTGTGCATTTGTCAGATTGCTTCTAACTTACCTGCTCTCCAAGGGAGCAAGTTACAGCCTTTCAAGTATTTCTTCTCATGGGAGTAGTTTTGGGCCTTTGTTAGGAGTGGGTGAAGGTGCTCCTTGTTTTTTCTCGAGTACCCTTTAATACCCATTGCCAGGTTGGAGGCACGACGAGCTGTACAGCATTCCAGTTCAGGCTGCATCATATGCCTATCTAAAGGCAAGATGGGGTTTTTTTTAATTATTATTTGCACTTTTTACCCCCCTGTGAAAATTACTCACATGCTGAAGTTTTTCTTGATTTTAAACAATATCAAAAGGACAGAGGAGGGGGGAAAAAATAGTTTGTGATAAATTTGAGAGTTTGAGGCCATTTCTCTTTGGAAACACTGCTTCCTCTCTTCCTTTCCCCAAGTGGCTTTTGAATTACACAGAATGTCCCAGTTGACTCAAGAGTATTACAAACTACACAGATATAATTGCATCCTTCCCCAAAACGCCGGTTCTGTTTCTGATAAATTAGTAGCTCTTTTGGTCACTTGGAACAGATAGTTCCTCTTAAACAATTACAGTAGTTCCCAGCTAGCACTGGTGGAAAGTAAAGTTTGGTCCTCGATGCCGTATTTGCTAATACTAGTGGAGTAAAATATAAACCTGATCATTAGGTTGGAGGGAACAGGGTTAGTTCTGGAAAAAAACATAATGCTTGTTGCAGGTGTCCAGGGTCTTAATCCTGCGTATCAGAGCACTGTGCTCTCGTCAGGGATGTTGGTGCACTGGAGGGCTGCTGAAGTTGGTACCTTGAGTGATTTTCCCATGGGTGACAGAGAATTGCGCATCTGAAGGCAGTTGGGTAGTCTTCAGTGTTGATATATGGGGGAGCAGGGAAGAAATCTCTAGGATCCATCTAAAATCCACCTGTGTCAGAAGTGCTCCTTGGCACTCTTTTGAATTGCTGGCAAGGTTGCCAACAGCTGAACACAGGCATCTAATATCTGAGACACCTTAAAAAAACCCAAACCCCTTAGCTATACACACGCACAAAGAATCTAGGTCACCTTCCATGCAGTGGATTAGGCTGAGCTCTGGAAAACCCATTTCAGTTGATTAGCTGCACTTGTAGCTGGATGTAAAGAGTTAAAGCCAGGCTCCAAACAACGCACTCCAATGTCTGGTGTGTTGGACTGGGATCCAGAAAGCATTTTGATGCTTGTGCAATGCTGTGCATGTGGCAGGAGCTGCCTCTGAAGCCGGCACAGAGGTAGAAGCGTTCCAGGGAATCTCTGCAGACTTAATTTTTGTGGCCTGGATGGCATCCAAGCAGCAAAAGCACCCGGTAGATCATCTCTCCAAGTTGCTGGAAGCCAAGGGGATCTAAGCGGCCACTTCGCTGCAAACCCCACGCGTGAGTGGGTCGGCAAGGCAAGGGTGGATTGCATCCTGGTCACCACTTCCCCCACTTCCAATGGCTGCAGTCTCCTAAGCCCAGAGGTGACTGAAGTGAAACTGAAGTTGCAAACACTTGTCGATTATTTAAAAACCAGGAGTTCTCTTTATAGAGTGAAGGGAGAGGAACAGGATGCAGATTTTCTTTTGTAGTGCTTAAAAGACACCTTGTTGCATCCAGCTTACCGATTCAGGCCCATTGACACAGCATCCACCAGAGGAGTTTTTTGTCAGGAGACTTTGGGGGGCATTGTAAGTCTCCCATAACTAAAGTGTCCTTCAGGAGCACCCATGTATTTGTGCTAGTAGTGACAATAGGTGAAGTAAACTCCTGTATGTCTTGAAAGCCTTTCTCTGTAGCTTAAACACTTAAAAGCACTTATTGCAGCCAGGAGCCTGACTCCCCATGAATTGGCACGAGTCCTGGGTGGGTTCCCAATGTCCAGAAATTTCTTTTGGAAATGGAAGTTCACTCTTAAGTGGCTCTAGTGCCTTTTAATATTTTGCTCATGATCTAATTTGGACCTTAAGCATACTGATTTGGAAACAGCCTGCCTGACACCAAGCTTGGAGTTTTTAAACTCGTACGGTTTAATAAGATTAACTTGCTGCAGTTCTGATACAGTCTTCAGCGAAAGCTTATTCAAATTAAGAATCAATCAGAGGGGAAGTAGCCTCAAGCATAAAGTGGGAGTGAGGTGGTGCCAAAAGCTGGAGCTCCGAGAGGCTCTATTCTCTCACCCTTTAGTGAGAGCAGAAACCTTTAGCTGCCAAATTAATGCACTAACGGTAAAAAAACCCCATAATTAAGAGATGAAAAACAAATGTCCCCTTTTTCGGCTGTATTCTCTGGAGATATACACATACATGAACACATAAAAACAGATACATAGTTCAAAAACTTTCACTTTTGAGACTCTAGATTATGTATTAAAATATGTGGGAAGAGTGGGTACTTTCTTACGTACTGCTTGAATTATCAGGAATAATTCACAAAGTTGACCGTGGCTACTATAAAATGCATGAATAAATAAGTGAGTTTGAGGAATACTCCTGCCAAATCTGTGTTTTGGGGCTCTTCTGCGTCAAAGAATTAATTCATGTTTTTTAATCATGTTAGTTTCTTCCAGTGTTTCCTTGCATTTCAGCAGCTGAGCACCTCCACCATTAATTTGATTTCCTCAGTGCTGGTATGGGAAATCCTGATTGTGTAAGCTCTTTTGACCCAAGGTTACATCTTAATCCCCTTCCTCCCAGGGGGACACCCTCAAGTTTGGCAAGTACCATGCCATTTTCAAATGTGTAGCGTATTAATAACATGTATACGGAATCGGGGCCCTTCTGGTTCTGATTTGAATGCTGAACATGGCGGGCGTTTTTCCTTCTTCCATGAAGAAGAAAATTCTCAGCAGAGTCTCCATGCATAATTTCATTCCACTGTTTCAGCAAGAATAAGGCAGCTGTGAAAGAGGAATGTGAAATCAAGAGTCCATCACTTCTTGAATATCGCAAATTTTGTTCATAACCCATGTTACAGGAAGGAGGTAATCTGTAGGGCTGACAGGGCTTTGGTCACAGTCCAGTCTTGCTCAGCTAGAAGAGGAACAAAGCCACGGTGACTGTGGTGCTAATTTGAAGCCACGCATCGGCAGCGGGAATGGGTGGAGTGCTCAGGGCTGAGTATGATGCCCTGGGGTAAAAAGGTAATTTTGGAATCGCTGAGCTGTGACAGAAACCATTGTCAGCTGGTTACCCAGATCTGGTCCGGGAGAGGGCTTCACTAGAACATAAATGCTACCAAAATGTTTGACCACAAAGGAAAATGAAAGATTTTGAGAGACTGAGATGTGCAGGGCTACGTCCTTTGTCATGGTGACACGTGTGGGCCTGTCCTGTCTTCCACCACAGTTAAAAATATACCGAAAAGCGAGATGGTCTTCTGCTGAAGCTGGTTGCCGTATGATGTGGCCTGGGTGTCTCTGTATGGATAACGCTATTGAAGTAATGGTTAATTTGCTTGCAGAGCAAAGAGAGTCCAGCGTAGGGCAACTAAGGGATTGGAGCACCTCCCTGATGAGGAAAGGCTGAGAGAGCTGGGGCTCTTTAGCCTGGAGAAGAGAAGGCTGAGGGGGGACCTTATTAATCCTGACAAGTTCCTAAAGGGTGGGTTGAAGGAGGATGGAGCCGGACTCTTTCCAGTGGTTCCCAGTGACAGGATGAGGGGCAATGGGCACAAGCTGGAACATGGGAAGTTCCACTCCAATGTGAGGAAGAACTTCTTTGGGGTGAGGGTGGCAGAGCCCTGGAAGAGGCTGCCCAGGGAGGGTGTGGAGTCCCCTTCTCTGGAGATCTTCAAGCCCCTCCTGGATGGAATCCTGAGTGATGTGCTCTGGGCAGCCCTGCTTTGGCAGGGGGGTTGGACTGGATGATCTCTAGAGGTCCCTTCCAACTCCAACAGTTCTGTGATTTTGTAAATTTTCTTTCTGTATGTTGGCAGAAGTGTACAACATCTAGTTTGGTTACATTAAGTTTTTCCTTCTACACTTCTTTTCTTCTTCCAGATGGTTATTGCCAAAATAGACTGTATACATTATGATGGTTTAAATATATGCATTTATTTAACGTGCAACATTTGGTGTGTTTGTATATACATCTAGGTTGACGGCATATATGTAGAGAGGGATGTGCATATGAGAAAGTACAGCAACGTGCACAAAAAGATAACAAATGACAGCCTTTTTTTTTTTTTTTTTAAGAGGAAACTTCACAATTCTTCCCTTTCACATACACAAAGAATGGAGCTGATTTAAAGTCAAGAAGCAGCTCACTGTCTCTTCAGAGAATTAAAAGTGTCAACATCCGGAAGACCCCAAAGGTGCTGCAGCATACTAGCAATTGCTAATTGGGTTTATAATATATCTATTAGTTGGTCATTTGTTTTTCTTTGAAACTGCAAAGTGAGCAAGAAAGTTGTACTGCCCTGAGTGTCTGTTAAGCCTGTGTTGCTCCACGGCATAATGCAGCTGAAAAACTTCTGTCTTGGTCCCCCCCACAGGTATCATGACTTTCAGCTCCACACCTTGAAACTTTTATGAAAGTCCATCAATGAGCTCACACTGGGACCACGCATCCCACTTCTGCCCATGGTGTGTAGGACCATGGTAGGCACATATGGTCTAAGGGAGCTGGCTCCATATGCCCAAGAATTTAGCCTTTAACATGCTTGAATGTTTCCATCTTATCCAAGCTTTTAGCTTTATTATCGTCATCTTATCTCGTAATTAGGCAGTGGAGAAAACTGTAACTCTTGCTTTAATACTCTCTATTTTCTCCTGGCTCTTCATCTGCTGGATTTTTTCTTTCTTCCTAGGAGCTTCTCAGTGTCCGTTTGCTCCCAAATGATCACTCCCTTTTCTCTCTGAGAAACCTGTGCTGTCGTTGCTTATTTCTAAGTAATCCTTATAACTATTTTTTATGTGGTTGCAGGGACTTTTATCAGATTGTGTGAAAGTCTAGGTCCTGACCTGCTGTTGGTGAGCTGCATGTTGGTGGCTGCAGTGGGGGCACCCTGCTTTGCAGGTGCTGAGAATGGGCCGCGTTCAACACGTCCTTTGGGTGGCTGCACAGCAGCGAAGGTCAGCAGATGCCTTCTGTGGGATAGCACCACCAGGGAGGGCAGGGTTTTATTTTCAATTACTTCCTACGCCCAGCACTACACGAGGAGGCGGGTGGGTGGGCTACCTCTGCATTCATGTTTGACGCTGGCCCCGCAGCCTGTATCGTGGTGGAGTATGTTCACCTAACTGGAAAGGAGAGGTATTTGAGGTTGCACGGTCAGATGGCGTGGAATTCAGTTAATATTTTAGGGGGCTATTGTTCTGTGGCTGTAGGGCTGTTCTGAGTCCCTTCGAACTTCTCAGCTCCCAATGAGGGAGAAGTGAGCTCCCTGACTTTTGCTGGGCTGCATACATGTGGCCCTGCCAGTGGTAGGAGACAAATCCCTGTTCGTTTTCCTGGTCGTAGCATTCGCCTTGAGATGGTGAAAACCCCGAGTGTGAACACCTTTCCTGCCATTTCGGATCAGCTCTGTGTGAGCGGTTGCGCTTCGCTGAGGCTCTGAATAACTTGAGCTGGGGTGCAAAGCCATCTGAGCAGCAGAGCGGAGTGGACAGGACTGGATGAAGGAAAGGCTGTGGATGTTGTTTATCTGGACTTCAGCAAAGCCTTTGATACAGTCTCCTACAGTATCCTCCTGGAGAAACTGGCTGCCCATGGCTTGGATGGGAATACCCTCTGCTGGGTTAAAAATTGGCTGGAGGGCCGGACCCAGAGAGTGGTGGTGAATGGAGTTAAATCCAGCTGGCGTCCAGTCACGAGTGGGGTCCCACAGGGCTCGGTACTGGGGCCAATTCTCTTTAACATCTTTATCAATGATCTGGACGAGGGGATCGAGTGCACCCTCAGTAAGTTCGCAGACGACACCAAGCTGGGTGGCAGTGTTGATCTGCTGGAGGGTAGAGAGGCTCTGCAGAGAGATCTCGACAGGCTGGATCGATGGGCCGAGACCAACGGGATGAGGTTCAACAAGGCCAAGTGCCGGGTCCTGCACTT
>VXAK01022486.1:19286-46851 GCA_013399435.1 Arenaria interpres | reverse complement strand
GAGGAGAAGCTGAGGGACTTGGGCCTTTTTAGTCTGGAAAAGAGAAGGCTGAGGGGGGATCTGATCAAATATCAAATCAATGATCAAATACTTAAAGGGAGGGTGTCAAGAGGATGGGGCCGGTCTTTTTTCAGTGGTGCCCAGGGACAGGACAAGAGGAAATGGGCACAAACTTGAATATAGAAGTTCCACCTAAACATGAGGAGGAACTTCTTCACTTTGAGAGTGGCCGAGCCCTGGAAGAGGCTGCCCAGGGAGGTGGTGGAGTCTCCTTCTCTGGAGACATTCCAAACCCACCTGGACACGTTCCTGTGCAACCTGCTCTGGGTGGCCCTGCTTTGGCAGGGGGGTTGGACAAGATGATCTCCAGAGGTCCCTTCCAACCCCATATAATTCTGTTATTCTGTGACAGCATCCAGGGATTGGAAGATCAGGAGTTAAACCACTTCAGTTGTTGCCCCACAGAGGAGTATGTAGGACATGACCATTCTCTGCAAGCACACGTGTGGTAGCAGTTTGTATGGGTCATTGCTCCTCAATCTGCACATGCTTATGTTTTTTTCCAAGGTCTCCTCTCTTTTTAGTAAGATCTAACTCAATTATGGAACTATGGACTTCCTTCCTTAAAACCCCAGGTGCCTAGATTTCCCAATATTCTGACTGGAACACAGGTACCTGAGGAATTTAAACAGGTGGCCACTTGCAGCATAATTACTGCAGTTGTTAATGATAAGTAACAGGCTCAGCTTCAAAACCCCAAGAATGTCTAATTTGTTTGTCTGCCTGCAATGAATTGTCTACCGTGCAGAATACAGATGGTCCTGCTATTGCAAGCCGTAAGAAGGAAATTATTTCAATCACCCACCCTAGACCTGGAAGTACTTGGAAGCATTTGCAGGATGAGGGCCATCATTTGGTTCTATGAGGGCAGCTGGTCTTTACCAGCTTTAATGATATTCCACCTTTGCAGACAGGAGAAGAATCCTGAGCAGCTTTCTAAGTTTCCAGTGTTAGTGATTTTGTTTTCATCTTTGGCAAACTGGCCATTTTTTCTCCTTGATCTCTAGCTGAGGAAGGCATTTTGATTTTTAAAAGAATATTTTTACACCAGCTATTTAAAAGTGCTTTTAGATGAGAGAGAGATTTGTGCTCAAAAATTTGAGGAAAATGTCCCTTCTTTTTATGTAGTTTTTTTTTCTTACATCAATGTCATGCGTTTAAGGTGATTAACACATGATGTTGAAGCATCGGTGTTTGGTGGCACTGGTCAGTTAGCTATCGGCATCGGTTCTTCAAAAGGAAAATGTGATTCAGGGGAATCTTGTTTCCTTTTCAGCCATTTCATTAAAAAACTTATGTCAGAAGACTGAAACAATGATTGGCTATGTTTACTCTTTTTAATTCCCAAACACTTCCTCCCTTTTCCTGTATTTCTTACGTATAATATGTAACATGGTGGAGAAATGAAGAATTATTACGACAGTGAAGAAATAGCCCAGCAAAAATAGTACAATAAAGAAAATACTCCCACCTTACTGTTAATTTGGAGTTAGGGCATGCATCTTTTCCCACTTACAAATCCATATTTTTGGTTGATTTGTATGGTTTGCTACCCACAAAAATTATGCAGAATTGAGTAGCGGGATATGCATTTATATAAAGCTGTCTTCTCTTTTCAAATACAAAAACTACGAAACTTGGATTTTAATGCAGAGTTTGTTCTTGTATAAAAGTCTCCTTTAAGGTATCGCAGACATTGGGAAAACAAGTTTACTGATTTTCACAGAGAATAAATCTGAGTTTCTGTATCACATCATAGTACTAATCTTAATAAGCATATGCTTTTTCTGTATTTGAGACCAATACTTCAAATATCTTTGCAGTTTCCCCTTGTGTTTAATAAACTCCGTTAACTTTTAAGCATACAAATCCATACAATACCTTACCAGAAAGGTAATCTGGTCAAGAAATGTAATAAAAAACTTTGCCTTTCTTTATATCCTTACACCGTTCCAGTTTATGGTATCGTTGCTCCTACAAACCTGGCATTACACGGCTTTCGTTCTAGGTGAGGAGTTGACAGAGAGACAAATTTGGTTACAACTGCATTTTTTAAGTATGCCGGCCAAGAAAGAACACAGAATTCAGTTGACCGTTGTTATTTTTGTTTTTCAGGGAAGGACGTTTCCTTTCTTTGATCTTTGAAAGCTTGTCTCCCAATAGAGACACTTGGCTGCCTTCTTGGGAGCTTGAAGTTGTAAACCCATTATCTGCCTGGACGCATTAAAAAAAAATAAAAAGGCAAAAAATATAAGATAGCTTAACATGCAAGAGCTGAGAATTCATGTTAAACCTGCATATCTCAAAGAAAATGTGCCTTGCAGGAAACTGGATCTAAAAATTTTTAGACAGTTAAATCACAAGTATTTGTTGATACCACATATTGCTAGTGGCCTCTTGTGTTAGTGAATATAGTTTTTATTTTGAAACCTTCCTACTAACTGGGGATGGTATTAATTCATATTTGTTAGGAAACTGCTGCATCCTGTTTGATAGAGCTGCTTAACCCTGAGGAACATTAGGGTGGACTTGTAAGCAGAGGTGGTAATCCCACTCCGAGCAACTCGAAATGTCAATACGGTGCAGGAAAGCAGCGTGCCGATGCCTTAGTGGAGAGTTCTGCGGTATTAAACGTGTCTGATGTGTTTCGTGTTATTTGACTGAACTCCCACTGGGGGAGAACTGTGTATTTAAATTGCCCTTGTGGTTCGAGCCTGATCTCTTTCTGCTGCTTTTGCTCAGCTCGCAGCTTCCAGGCCTCTCCTCACCATCGAAGATGTCCAAGTCCAGAATACATTAGTATTTACCTATTTAATGTCCATTGGAGTTGGAAAGCTTTATAGATAGCTATGCCGTTATTCATTCTAGCTTCTTGTTGGTTTGATATTTTTTTTTCCACCTGAAGAAGGTGATACTCTCCTTTTCCTTTGGTGACAGCAGTGCCTCTGTCCCATATCCCTCCATTGTTTAACAGTCTCCTTTGCCATCTCATTTTACATATTACTGGCCACGCGCTCATTTTTAATAGTTCACCGAGTACATCTTCTGTATCTTTTGGATGAAGCCTCTTCTGGTTGTATCCAGGCAAGCTGTCATCACAAGCTGCTAGAACTTGGACTACTTGTGTTGGACCTGTTTTGTAATGGCACAGGAGTTTTGGCAAGCTGTGGTGTAGAGACTGATTTCAGTCAGCGCTGTCTAAACACACGAGATTTCCCATCAGTGGCACTGCTAGATCTTCGACAGGCTCTGCCAATCTTTGGGTAAATGCTTCCCAGTTCTTCATTTTGACAGCCAAAGGAGGAGAGGGAAATGAGAAGTACTTTGCACAGAAAGCCCGGTGTGGGGAGCACGTCCAAGTTTTCTTAGCTGACTTTTTCCACAGTTAAGAACCGTGAGGTAGGTTTTGGTTGTGGTACGGTCTCTTCAGATGCTTTGCATTGGTGTTGTGTTTGATTCTAATTTAACTTAGTAATTATTTCTTTTTAGATGGATTGTATATTTGGTTTGGTGTTTTTTTTTTTTTTTTTAATTGAATGACAATGAAGACAAATGTCCGTATGCGTAGTACCGAGGGTTTCCTTGCCTCGAATCTTAGAGGTACTGTATTTCTGTCCCAAGGCATCTTGGAAGCAGCACGTTGGTTATACAGTGCAGGAAGCTCCCAGCTTCATGTCCATGACTGCTTGATTCTTTCCTGCTTAGAAAATCACATGGATGCTCCGTGGAAGTGAGCATTTAAATGTACGTGAGTAGCCTCATTCCCTGCACCTTAAATCCAACGTTTTCCTAGATTACTGGACCCTGTGTTGTGTTTGCTGTGCAATTTCACCAGTGTAGGATGTACAGGCAGGCCTCAGTCATCCGCACAACATTTCTATGGAACTTGTGAAAAGAGCAAGCCTTATAATGAGCTATTACCCTATTTTCAGTCATACTCGGAATCCTCTCTTCTTTCATTTGTTGGATGGCATCTTCTGGAATATGTTATACCTGTACTTTCGATGTTTGTTTTGTATATTGTGTGGGTGTATAGATGGGTGTGCATTTTTATAACTATATTTTGAAGTAGATGTGTGCATTTATATGCTTGTAGGATAAATAAAGTTACGCTTGAAACTAGGAACTTAGTATTAGCATATCCCTGTACATATTGGTCTGTGTGAATATGTATGGAATTAAATTCTATTATTAGGAATGTGATTTTATACAGATGGGATTAACGTCTGAACATAGTGCTTGAAAACTTGTTCCTATTACAATCATTAACTGTCTACCTGTAGGTACTCGAGAATGATATTTCAATAATCATAGGGAAATCATTCAAAGAAACAGGAAAAATAATTAGGGAAAATAAACTTGGTATATTTTATCAAGGCTGTTTTTTATTAGTCCTTAAAATAAACATTGTTTTCATGAGCTCACTGCAGAGTTAAGTGACCACTACGGAGAAGAGGTAGAACTCGTCTAACATACTAGGTCATTGCATCTGTCAGTGCTGCTGTTAATTCATTTTAGGTGAACACAACAGTGAAACACAGGTAAATTAATGGAACTGGAGTTGTTTTGAGATGGTTATGCCAAGTGGAAAGAGACGGTTTCTTTTTTGGACTTGTCTGAACAGCAGTTTTTTCCTTTATGGAAACCTAGAGGTGGGTCTGAGAAAGGACACCTTACCCCAGGCTCGTGGGTCTGGCTGTTCTTCACATGTTGGAGCTCCCTGTGCTCTAGAGACTCAGGACTCCTGACTCCCTTCTGTGGCTCTTGGAAATTTAGGCAATCCGGAAGTTTGAGAGGATGTTCCCTCCTGTAAATTAATAAGTTGTTACTTCTTTTCATCGACTGAGTGGCTTGAGATTCTTCTTTGGCAGGGATTTTCAGCATCTGCCCCTCCTGCCCGTCCTTTATTTTTAAATAAATGTTTTCTTTGGGTTTATTTCAGGTTAAGAAATTTGTATTGCGTGTGGCAGACGCTTACAGCGAGGGAGTTCTGTTTTAATCCCTTAACTACCATTTAACAGGGAAGGAGCTTGTTCTTTCAAGTTGATGAAGCATTGGTGATGATAAAAGTATATATTGTTTTGAAAAGGCTGAGAAAAGCTGCTGTCTGCATTGCTCTTTCCACCTTGCCTTACCCATGATGGTCTTAGGAGGAGCCTTCACTCCCTCTTTGGGCACGAGGGTCTTCTTTGTGGCTGCCCTGTGATGGGCAAGGAAAAGGAGAGAGAGAGAAAAGAGGGGAGAGAGCTGCTAACATCCCTTCTGGAGCCTGGTTAATGGCTCAATTGAAGGGCAGAATCCTGTAATGTACAAAGAGGTTAATTAATGATCTGCACGCACACAGCTGCAGCACTAAAATAGCATTTTCTCCTCTTGATTGTTCACAGTCTTTTCTTTTTTTTTTTTTCTCTTTCTTTTTTTTTTTATTATAAGAAGGATGGCACTTGTTGCTCGCTTCCTGCAAGCTTCAGTCATGTTATTAATGCAGCTTCCTAAAGTACGTGCAAAAGCAGGTGCAGTCGGTAATTTAGCAATGCAGACGCACACCCGTGACAATATTGAGCAGCACCACAAGCATGATTCGTAATGCTCAAGGGCTGGAGGATCAACCTGAACAGCCAGTACGTTTTCAAATCTAAGTCTCCAGTCTTATGTTAGCAGATCCTGCGCATCCTTGGGTCAGTTTGGGGGAAGAGAGGTTTTCAGAGATATGGCTGAAGTCTGGGGCTCGATTCATCTCTCATCGCTATGGGGATACACAAGGCAAGTGAATTTGAATATGGTCTCAAAATAGATTAAAGTCATCTAGACGGTTGTTACAATTACCTCTGGCCCTCTAGCACCAAGTCACTGGTGGCCAGAAATGAGTTCTGATGCACTATGGGCTGCTGATCGACAGAGGAATAAAAGATTAAATGGAAATTACAGTCCATCTGGAAAGGCTTTGTTATCACCCAGGGTGGACAGGAGTCAACAAGGGATTTTATTAATTCAATTAATAAAACCTTTTCTCTCTTCCTTCTTGGAAAAAAAAAAATAATTAGATAAGGTAGCTGAAAAATAAGGTGTCGGTGATGGGATTAGAGAGGTTCCTGCATTTTTTCAGTCATTTCCTTTGAATTAAACAGCATTTGAGCTTTCTTTTAGGGCCCTAGTTCTTCCCCTCCCCCCCGTTAGTTTCAGGCTAGACTTCTTTTTTCTAAACAGGCTCCTTATCGGCAGGCACACACCAAACTATCTGGGAGTTGCATTAAGAAGTAGGTTTTAGGTGAAAGCTTTATTTGTTCCATCTGTAATTAAGTGATTTTGTTCCAAACTCATAAATCTTTCCTCCCTTGTTCTTCTGCCACTGCCTGGCTCCTCCTTTCAGCTCCATGTCAGGCACTCCACTCCCCGCTCCCTTTCTAGATCAGATTTCCTTCATTGCCTCCTTTCTCCTTACACCTGGTGGGTTGGGTTTGACTTTTTATTATTTTTTTTTAAACCTTTCCTTGAGTTCTTCCTGGTAGCCTCCATTTCCACGGTCCTTTTTTTGAAGAAGCTGGGTTGTCTTTGTCTCTTTGCTGAGCATCTTCCTGTCAAGTTAAAGCTCCTGATTTTTGTCCATCTCCTGACCCTAGCCTGACCCTCTGTGAGTTGCTAACTAACTCTGTTAGTTGCTTGTGGGTAAATTAGCCGGTTCTCCCGTCTCCTCGCAGTTCCTTTCCTTTATACATCTCACATCAATCACCTCGTGCCAGCCTCAGAGGCCAGCGGGAGAAGTTGGCACCTCCCAGAGGTGCCACTTGTGGACCATTCCTGTGCCCCTGCCAGAAGGGACCCGTGGGATCTTTTTGTGGGCTCGGTGCTCTGCAGAGCTGGCCCGCGCCCTGGCACACCTCCTTCTGCCCTTGGTGCATTGTCCCTCCCAACAGCCGAGATGTTCCTTCCCTGCTCACTGCCTTGAGCTCTGTTTAGGGGGGGTTCAGTCTCCGCTTCTTGGTGTCTTTCGCTTTTTATTGCCCGACTCTTAGTTCCCGCCCTAGTTCTCCATGAAACCTCTCCTGTGCCCTCAATTCTTATGAATGTTACTCTGATTCAGATATGGTGGGAAAAAATACATTTAAGCTTCAGGGGGAAATTTGGATCCCCCTAAAAGAGAGGACTTCTATTATGAGAAATCTTTGGAGGGGAGAAGGTTGTAGCGCTGGTGGGAGCAAGGAGGTTAAAATGACTTTGGAAACCTCAGCCAGCTCTCTGAGACTGGGCACAGTGGTGACACTCCTGAAGATCTCTGTTGCCCTTTTGATCCTGAGAAATATTTAACTCTCACTCTACCTGCCTAGGATTATGGAAGAGCTCCATCCATGGAAAAATCCTGGCATTGCCACTGCCTTCCCACACCGTTATCCGACCCCCTTGGCAATCCTCAGCCAAGCACGGGTTATGCTTAGCAGTATTACCCAAGCAGGGCTGAGGTTCAGGTGAGCTCTTGGCTTTGTGTGCTGGTTTTGTACAGTGCTGGTTTGAGACGCGGGAAGGAAAAATGGTTCAGGTCATATAGGCGTTCAGAGACGTATGTCTTAATGCTTAGGAAGTGCCATTAGGATCCTTGGAGACAGCTGCAAGCCCACCACCACGGAAGTCAATGCTAATGTCCTCTTTTTGCCCTGTCCGCCTGCGGTAAGCAGTTTCCAGGTTTGTTTGCTCTTCAGTCAGCGAGGGCTCACACCCTGCAAGCGACCGGGGGAATCGGCCTTGACTCTTCAGCAGCCTACCAGCACTATCTGTAGCTAATTAGAAATCTGCTCTTACGGTCAGGTTTTACTTTCAGAATGTTAATTAATTTTCCAAACCTCTGTTATTTGGAGGAATGGGACCACAGCAGCAAGATAAGGAAGATCTGGCTTCTTTTCCAGCTCTGTTACACTTCTGGATCCCCATCCTCCCGTGTGCTGATCAGCCCTGCGATAGCTGGGGCAGGGACGTGAGCCAGCTCTGGGAGAAAATGCTCCCGCCTTTCTCCTCTCCATTTCATATTCTCTGTGTGTGTGTCCCCTGCCTTTATTTTGCATTCTCTTGCAATATCTAATTGATTCTTTATGAGGCCTCTGTGCTCCATTTCTTTCTGTATGAAAACGGCGGTGCTGTTCAGCATCGTCACTCTGTGGCACAAGTCCTTGGGGTCAGGAGACCGACTCTGGCTTCGTGTCCTCTCTCTCTCAGTGCCCCGACTCCCCCAGGGCAAGCTGTGACCCCCTCTGCCCACGCAGCCAGGCTGCTGGGGGTGTGGGGGGGTCTGGGGTGGGCGCTTAGAGCCCGGAGCTGGAGAAGGAAATGCCTGTGGCCTCTGTAAATTCTGCAGCACGTCATGTTGTTTCTCTCCTCCGGCTTGCAAAACAGAGATAACTAGTCTTAACCCGTCTGTATCAGACCAGTGTTGAGAGATGCAATTAGCTGCTGGCCACAGGGCTTTGAAGGTGTAAGGTATATCTGACATGGTTTTTAGAAATATTACTAAAATTGGCCTTGCCGAGTTTTGCTCTTTTTTCCCCATACAACACCGTGCAGATGTACCAAGCCTGTGTGCAGATACGAAACAGTTAAAAGTTCTTGTGTGTCCTTAGAAAAGGCATCCCATTAAAACAAAACAACACATCAAAGTGCATTAAATCCTTTTGAAATAATCTTTATTACTGTATGTGGTTTAGGACCAGCTGAACCCTCTGAAAAGCCAAAGCGGGGAGCGAGAGAGGGAGAAGGGGAGAGAGAAAGGCGCTTATTTATGTGAAGCCCGTCCCTCTGTTGGAC
Source organism: Arenaria interpres (assembly GCA_013399435.1). Taxonomy (NCBI): domain Eukaryota; kingdom Metazoa; phylum Chordata; class Aves; order Charadriiformes; family Scolopacidae; genus Arenaria; species Arenaria interpres. The sequence continues at coordinate 38,001 of VXAK01022486.1, read as the reverse complement.
TTTGTGCAGCCAGAAACTGAAAGAAAGGCTTCCCTAGTGTGTCCAAGTTTCTGGTGAATGGCTCCTTTGGGTGCGGAAGTGAGCACCGTGGATCCTTTCAGCCCAAAGGAACAGTTAATGAGTGTTTCTCTGTTCCGCGCTGCTGGAATGAGACACATCCTTCTTTCTAGGTCACTAAGTTAATCAAGTCAAGGATTTCTGTCCATTGTCCTTCTTATCAGTCACAGCTGCATTTGCATTAGGAAGCTTTCTGTTTCTTTAAGCCTCATTCATGTACTGATTTAATCCCTTTCCAAGTCTGCAGAAACAAATGTCTAATGTATTATATAGCCATCTCCCGACCCGAGGAAAAACAACATACAGTAGAATATGTTTAAAAGCAGATGAAAGGAGAAAAATCGTTGCTTTAATTATCTGATGCTCGGTGATAAAACATAGGGGCAAAACAGGTGGAAGCTTATGTTTCTAATGTGTGATTTTTAACTTGGTTCTGGGTAGTATCGATATCAGTCTGCACCCGAACAAACACTCTAAGGTGGGAAGGGAAATTGCTCCTCTTGAATGTTAGAGTAAACATTGCTGTAGCCTCTCATAAAGACCAGCAGTAGCCGTTGCAACGCATTAGATAATAAATTCGCCCTGGCAGCACGTTTCCAATTCACAAGGGTGCCTGAAGGATGAACCTGAGACAAAAATGCAAAACCCACTATGGTTGTAATCGAACAGCCGGAGTGCTCACTTCTAAAAAGGTGAGAGTCTGCCTCTGGCTACGCTTCAGTTTCCCCACTGGTTCACAGTCTTGATGTTTGGAGGAATAAGCTACAATATCCTATTGATTTTGAGTACAGTTTTGGTCAAAATAATGAAGATTCCCTCATCCTGGGACTGCTGCAGCCCCATCCCAAAGGGGGCACCTCTTTGTTTTTTGTTTTTTTTTCTCTCTCCGATCTCCCGAGTTACTGGGAGAAGTTGACCTTCATCTTCTGTCAGCAGCAATTCTTGCTTTTAACAGTGGAGGAAAAATGGCTTTGGTCATCTTCTTAACTTTTCTGTGGCCACTTGTCCGTTTTCCGATCCTTCTTTGACGATGTTGGGAAATACCTTTTGGGGAACAATACTTAGTCTTTTTTTCCTTTGTAATAGTATCATCGAGGATTCCTTCCTCAACAACTGCATGTTACTCTTCCTCATAGATTTTCCTCCAGGTTCCTGCAGGCCTCTCTTAGATCTTAGGCAATGCCCTGAAGCTTGGACTTTCTCAGCCTGGTGAGAATGTACGGGTTCAGGTCCTTTGCAGCGCAGGAATGAGTCTCTTTTGCCCCCATTTTCTTTCACTGCTGTCAGACAAATATTCCGTTCCCCTCAGCGCTGCAGAATTCAAGTGCTGTGTCCTGATGGTGTGTCCTCCCTCAAAAAGCAGCCAAATGAAGGTCAGCAACACCAACAGCTGGTGGCAGGAGCAGGTTAGGCCTCAGAAGTGGCTATCACTATACCAGCACATTCTCACGCAACATTTTGATTCAAAAGGTCATCATTTTTCAGGGGAAAATGGTGCCTTGAAAATATTTGTCTGTGACAACTATTTGGATTCAGCTCCATTGATGGAAACAAGGTGGTGGTTGTTCCTGTGGAGGCGTGTGAGGGTCTGAAGAAAGGTGGAGACTGGGGCAGCGCAGTGTTTGGCCGTAATAGCTCTGCATTCATCAGTGGTAGCTCCATGGGATCTTGGTTGACTAAGACCTGCTAAGGATCCGGCTCACAAAATACGTAAGACGAAACTATTTCAAACTGCTGGCATACTGAGGAGCCCATGACAGACAAGCTACAGATTATTTGAGTGGTTTAATCACTCTTATTATTTGTTCATGCTAGCCTGTGGTTTCTAGAACTGCACTTTGATTAAAATTCTTTGATTAAATACATGAGTTGACAAGACAAATGTTCTTCACAGCCCTCTGAAGCGTGGTACAAAATAATGAACCTTTTCCTGCTTCGGTTTTCATTTCTGCTTTCTCTCCTACCCACAGCCAAGTGGCTTTAGAATGAATCAATAGGGACCTAAACATCCTTTGGAGCAGTGTCTCTTATGCATGAAAGCATAGCAGCTGTAACTGGAAGAGGGAGAGAATGGAGGTTCTTAAGAGCTTTTGCAGAAGACAATTGTAATTTTTTAATTGGTAAAGTAGTTACAGACTTTTTAGTTCCCTATTTAACATCAATAGCTAAAAAAAATACTCAAGCAGAGGCCAAGTGCTCAGTCTCTGTGTTGTTGATGAGGTTCAAGCTGGATCTGAACGAAGACGTCTGATTCCCTGTGCATTGCTGTAATCAGGATTTGCCTGAGAGGGAGGGCAGTGCGGGAAAAGGCAGGCCATGTTAAGAGAGGATTTGGAGTGGATGGTGAGGGGGACTCCAGCTTTGTGCCCTTTTAATTATACTGTGAAGTAATACGGAGGGGATAGTCTTAAGAGCAGATGTTTAAGAGTATATTGTCACCAAAGGCTGAATGGGATTTTCCTGACACAAGGGGGAAGCCTTTAAAAACAACACTGGGCACTGGTCTGCAGGCTGGTCTGCACTGGACCATTTTGCCAGCCCAGTTTGCTACCAGCATGGAAGGAAGTTGTGCCATGCAACTAGGACTCATAATTCAAGTACAGACCTGTTAGCAAATTATTTTTTTTTTTGCCAGAGTAGCCAGTTTTATAGCGAGAATGAGGACAGCTCTGCCAGCAAAAGCCCTCTCTTACCAGCCTCGTTCACTTCACGGTGTTGTGTTGAGTTGGTTTAATTTGGATATCGCTCTGCCAAAAAGAGGTTTTTAGGAAGCAAGAATTGTGTTTATCAAACGCAAGTACTAAACCAGATTCATCATCATTTGGGATACTTTTAACAGGGACAATTTCAGCTGCTTTCTGACTTTATTCCTTCTGCAGACCCTGGGCAGAAGCTGGCTCCTCCAGACAAGGTTCTCTCTCTCAGATGGCCCAAGAGTCCTGGATGCTTCCTTGATTTCAAAGCAGCATCATTTTGAGCATCAAGGCTATTGCAGAGTCTGCAGGCTAGACTCATCAGCTCAGGGGTGGTGTCTCAAAACCAGGGGGGGGGACTTTGGTCCCCAGTGGAGATTTCTCATTGGACTGATGTAGTGAAAGCAATACTCCTTGTTGGAAATGGTTAGGTGATGAGAAACCAGGTCAGAGTTGATAACAGAGTGATGTCAGACCACCAGTGCTGCTGAGCAAACGTGCCATATGGCCCAGTATTTACATCTTCCTCCTAAGATTTATAGGGGAAGGTTCACCAAACAGGAGCAAAGAGCTTTCGTTTTGCCCTGAGTGCTTGTCTGCTGGTTCACTTGGTGTAACAAGTTCCAGGTGAACAGGCAAAATTACTTTCACTCCCATGGTTTTTTTTTTCAGTGCAACCCGGTTTTAACGCTTGCATTGTCACAAGAAAGCACTGACTGTTTATCACGTCCACGAGTGTCCCCTTTTAAAGGCAGTAAACACCTAGAGCAGCCCGTGACCCCGTTCCTTAGCCTGGGCATCCCGTGTCTCCTTGGCACAGAGGTGATCGCGGGGGCAGAACCGCAGTGGGTTCTGTTCACTGCCCTGTCCCCGCGCCGGGGGACAGGAGTAGCTGCTGAAATCATTACTGCTATCCCAGTGTCCAAACAGAGCCTTGCTGGGATGAATGTCTTCCCTTGGAAACAAAGTGGACGTGGATTTACTCACCTAGTTGGTAGTCCTCTTAATTTTACTCATGTGAGTAACTGTCCTTGGCAGGGGTGTAGTAGACTCTATGCTTGTGGCCGGGAGAAATTTATTATACTTTTTCTGTAGAGCTATCTGCCTTTTTTTTTTTTTCTTTCTCTCTCTCCTATTTCCAGTGGAAACGGCCTTGTTTGTCACAGGTCACCCCGCACGGCTGCAGCTCACTGGGGAAATGGCAGGATTTCAACTAGTTGGGTGTGGATGCTGGGTTTTGCTCTGCCTGTTGTTCCGCGGCAGAGCTGATGTTCCTCTGCTTTCTTTGACGGCGGGGGTTAAGAGGGAAGGATGAGCGAGGCTACGACTGCGTGAGATGTAGGTGTACCTTGGCTCTTTAGGTGTTAATGCTATTCCCGCAGCAGAGTGGGAGCGCTTCAAAGCGGAGCGAAGGGAAAGCAGGGAGGAAGGAGGAGCGGGGAAGGCAGGAGAGAGCAAGGTCAAAATGCCAGGAGCTGCCCCGGCAGCTTTTGTCAGCCTCATCAAAAGGGAGAGGCTGAACAGATCTTGAAAATACTGTGCCTGAATGGTAGAAGATGTGGAAAGTTGCTGGAGCAACAGCAGGATATTTGCTTCCTTGTTGTCATTTCCATTTCATTTTTGCTGATGAAGAGAAGACATCTATTGTCTCCTATACAAACGGGAGTTACTCATGTGCTATAGCAGAGCCATAGAGGTCTCTGAGCTTTTACTTTCCAAGGCTTTTACTGGCATTAAATCATTTTTGCAAATATTTATGTTGAAGAAGAAGAGAAAGGGACGAGGCTGGATGTGACTTGTTAGACACCAGCGAAAAAGTCTCAGGATGTGAGTCTCTGCGTCGGAGTTGAGAACAGATTTCACCGAAGTTAATGCAAGTGTTCATGATGGCATGATGTTCGAAGAGGAGATAGACTGAGGGTTTTGCTTTGCTAGGTCCCATAAAGGACAGCACCGTGGTGGTACACGCTCCAGCTGGGTTAGAAATGGCCTGTGTAAGCCAAGGGCCACTGAGCTCTCGGTACCCGGGTGGGACACGTGAAGGCTGCAATTGTGGGGGCTTGAGTGGAAAGGAAAGGAAGAAGAATAGTGGCCCGAAAGTTTTTTAGCCCATTCTCTTTTTCTTTTTTCTTTTTTTTTTTTTTCCCTTCCATCCCTAGCTTCGTTTGGAATTAACTTAAGTTGTGGCTTTAAATTTCTCTAATTTGTTCCTGCCTGGAGACACGCGTCGCTGTGTTTATGTGCATTATTCAGTTTTACATAAGTCAATTAGGAGCAGGTAGAAACTAAACTGATTCTGTCTCTCTTAACTGGGGGTCTGTATCAGCTTAGCTAAATCAGTTTAATTCAATCAAACACCACTGCATTCCTCAAAAAGGTGCCTGTGCTTGAGCATACATGTGCGCAGAAGGTGCACGTGTGCTGAGTGTGTGCTGCCGCGAGCGAGCAAGGGGCTTTCTAAGGATCAACCTGCCTATCTGTCGGGGCGTTTATAGGTTACCGGTTCCTGCGCTGTCACGCCGAATGGAGAGATGTAAATCCCCCTATGAATTCGGCTCGCTGCTTTGGCTGCTTTGCTGACAGTGTAGTAAACAATTTCGATGCAGAGTGCCATTTCCTAGTTTAGGAATGGAGCCACTTAGATTAGAACTCGGCGTTTTAGTGAGAAATGTCTAAAACGTTTACATAACCTATTTACATATGAATACAAACATTACAGGCTTTATATTAACAGTCCTTGTTGTTGCTCATTACTATGCATAGAAAAAGACATCAGCATTTCTAGTAGCATCTACAAAATTATAAATATGTGATAGAGTAATTACTGATTTGGAAATCCAAATTATATTAAAATGATTGTAGCATCTGTGTCTCCAAAAACCTCTCCATTTGTCAATTCTAATCTTTTATTGCTTAGGCAAAAAACATGAGTCTTATGTCTGTTTACACAGTTCTTCATGAATCCCAGTTGCACACCCCTCACCCCACCAACTTCCCTGCCTTGAAATTAAAGAAGAAAGTGGAGGAAGGAGAGGTTTGAGATCACGGTATCTGAAATTGGTCCACAGCTGTTTCTCTCACCTTTTCTTTACCCCACACCTTCAAAAATATGAAAATTTTTGGTAGCTTTTGCAGATTTATATGAAGCAACCGGGAGCTGCCAGGAAGATCGTGCTGGGGCTGATGAGATTTTGCTCTAGTTGCAAAAACTGCCAAGGAAGTTCTTTCCAAGAAGCAGAGGTATCCATTTAGTGCTGATCCTTTACTGGTTTTACTGCAGAGTGGCTTGAGTCAAATGGTTGTGAAGCTACTGCAAGCCAGGGAAGCTTTTGGTGTGCTCCATGGTATGAGTGGACACGGACACGTTCCTGTGCAACCTGCTCTGGGTGGACCTGCTCTGGCAGGGGGTTGGACAAGATGATCTCCAGAGGTCCCTTCTAATCCCTGTGATTCTGTGGATAAAACCCAAGCCTTACTGTGATGACTGTGCTGCAAAGTAGAAACCAGGGACGGGTTCTGGTGCCCTTCATCGCTACGGTGCTTTACTTCCAGAGGAGACCCTGTAGGTCTCAGCAGGTCTGGGTAGCAGGTTTCACACATCAGTAAATAGTCGTAAAAGTAATATTTATTTATTTTTAGTATGTGGCTCTCAAAAGACTTTGCAGGAAGGTCAGTACAATGCTTCCTGTTCTGCAGAAGAGCAGAGATGCTGCCCCCGAAGGTCTCTCTGCCTCACAGGGTAAATCACAGTAGAGGCCCCTTTGCCGCTCCCTCTCTGGTCTTCTGGATGCTAGAAGACACTGCCCAAGGGAATTTATTCATGGTTTGGTCAACTGTAGTTATTTGTAGCAGCATCTGCTCCCAGGTTTTTGAGTCCTGGACCAAAGTTCCGATTGGGGCAATTAGATGGGAGACGATTTGCCTGGAAATAATGCGCTCGCTAGATACAGTGGGTGCTGATGTCCTGAGTCTTCTGATGAGCTGAGCGGGGATTGAGAGTGAACCGTTGAGCTTTAAGAAGGTCTTTGAGAATGGGTCCATGGTTTTCACCTTGCCTGATGATGGGGAGTGAGCACTTCTTCTGAAGTAGTACATTTTCTCTGGCACACGTCCCCCGGTTTTAGCTGAGCCACCCGCGATTCCCCCCTTGGCTTTAATTACAGCGCTGCCTCTACTTTTCATCTCTCTTTACACCTTCTGCTTACACCACACAGGGACTTCAAGGCCTGTATATATGTAGTAACAGTTCTACAAGATGAAATGCTGCCGTATAAATAAAGCAAGGGAGGTTTGAATAAAATCCCACATAGTTTTACTGCATGAGCAATGAAAGATTGGAAATGACAAATGGGTTGACAACTGGCGTGCAGTGCATAAATAGCATTATTTATTTACTCAGTCGTGTCGGAGTAAGTGAGATGAGGCTCTCGCTGGCTTTTTGAGAGAGTTGTCAGAGTATCTGTAAAGGCCACAGGATCAAGCCCAAGCCACTGGCACTAGCAGGTAGGTAGCAGTTAGCTGGAAAACTGAAGCATCTCTTTCCCAAACTGTGTGGTCACAGGGAGGGACAGATGAGATGGGGCTGGTTGGGACAGAGGGAATTTCCTAGTGGGTCAATATTTCAGGGTTTGCCTGTCAGTCTGTTTGCACTAAGCGGTTTCTCAGCACTGCCCATATGCCTGTCCTGGCTAATTCAGTAATCTGAGGGGCACTGGCTATTTATACACAACCCTTCAAAGAGCCTGGAGTGAGATGAATGCTGTTAAATGCGCTGATGGTGTAAGGAAAAGCCTCATCTTCTCAACATTTGGAGAAGAATTGACCTTCCATGGGTGCCCTGAGAAAAGAATGAAGACTTTGGATGCCGCCTGTGACTGAACAAGTTTGTCTTGTTTACACTAAGAAAGAAAATAAAAGGCTGACAGTTGCCTATTATTTTAACTACCTCCAGAATTAGCAGTAGTGAGTATATGGAGAGTTTTTTTAACCCTGAAGCTGAACTGAGGTGTCCTCATCCCTGACTGCTTAACTGTCCAGCACCGGAGATACCGTTCACCGCTGCTCCTCATTACAGCCGGGCTGCAAAATGGACTACCCAAGTATTGCAGGATTTTAAGTCACCATAATTTTAATGGCATTACGTGGAACTTAATGCATCATTTTTTCCATTGCTGCTCTTGCCTACACGTCACTTGGTCAAATATTCACCAAGCCAGATAGAAGCAGAGCCGGCCTGATACTTTATTCTGGTGGTCCAACATACACAAGACACCTCAGATGCCATCTTCAGCCCCTACCAAAATGCTTCCTCGCTTACTGAGAAAAAGTGGAGCCAATTGCAAAGAGAAGAGGTTGGATGCCACCACTGTAGGGGTGTTCTGCTAGAGGATAGGAACTAAGGGTTTACGGCCATCCAATGGAATTAAATCCAACTCTCTCAGATCCTGAACAAAACCTGTGATGCTGAACTACTGCAGAGAGCAGGAACAGAAGAGGTGCAAGGGACAAGGTGTCACCAGACCAGTATGCTTGGCACTAATGGTCCTGATGTGGTGCAGGAGCTTCTTGTAATTTTTAAGCCTGGGAGGTGTCACGGTGTTGTTAACAGTTAATTTCTGGGAGTTGTTGAGCTGATGCAAAGGCCCCTGTGTCACGAGGCTGGGGAAACGCACTCCTCGGTGGCCCCAGGAGAGCGTGGCTGTCACCTCTGCACCCACATCTTCATCTTCTTGAGAGAATAGGGAGCTTTGTAAATATAAATGTTAACAGGGCACATGTGGAATTAGATGTGGCAAAAAGTCCAGTAGCAGCTTCATTGTCATAAGCAACCAACACTCTGTGGTTCAGTAGGACCAAAGGCCAGTTGGCAAGTTACCCCTTGGCTGGGAAACACGACTGGAGCTGGTGTGTGTTCAGAAGTCACATTTTGTGACCATGGTGCCAGTGCTGAAGAACTGCCCGACCACGGCCTCTGCTTGGTAAGGGATCCTTTTTGGGTTTTCTTCCTTAGGGAGAAGAAATTTTCCCATAACCTCCCCAAAGCTTCCAGGGTTTGTCTGAGCATCCGTGATCAGCTCAATGAAAGTCCAGAGGGTCTGGGCAGCTGGTGAGTGGTTTTGTCCAGCTGATGCAGTTTAAGACCTTGCTTTCATGGCTTGTACAAGGCTAGAGGCACATTTTTCTCCCCAAAACCGGATCTTCTGGTAAATCAGAACAGGAAAGCTGGAGAAGAGGAGGGCAAGAGGAGCGTTTCTGGGAGGAGGGTGGTGAGGATGTAGTGCATGGCTGGTCTTCCTGCAGAGGAGTTGGGCACAGTTCCTGTGGATGAGTGTAGCTGAGTGTCGGTCGCACGTGTGGGTGGTTCTTTTTATTAGCAATGTTTTAAAATCTTAATGCTCAAGGAAGGCTTTAGGGAGTCTCTCCCATGATATGAAGTGGTGAAACTCTTTGTGTATTTTCTTAGTAGGGGAGTATCCTTGATGGTACACTCCCGCTATCCAGACCCTGTTAATGGTCAGTGGTGCCTGTAAATGACTTGGTCACCCACTGAATTCACTGGCGTGTGCGTCAGACCTGCGAGGAGGAGCAACTATACAGGCAGCAGTATGTTGGGTTTTTTTTTGCAAGGAACAGGTTGAACATTTCTTCTCCCTAAGGAAGAAAACCCCAAAAGGATCCCTTACCAAGCAGAGGCCGTGGTCGGGCAGTTCTTCAGCACTGGCACCATGGTCACAAAATGACTTCTGAACACACACCAGCTCCAGTCGTGTTTCGCAGCCAAGGGGTAACTTGCCAACTGGCCTTTTTTCTTCTTGCAGTGAAGAGAATAGCTGATGCCTTCCTTCTGGCAGGGCTGAAGTATTCATGACCGAGCTCATGACGTGGTTTGGAGTAGGCCATATTGCCCAGGTATAGTAGGTTTTATAAGGTAAGGGGCCAGTTATCAGCTACGGTCCTGTCCACCTCGGTGGTGGCTAGCAGAGCGAGCTAGCCCGACTCAAGGAGAATTAAGGCATAAAAATACCCCGTATCTTCTTATCCCTCAAATGCAAACAGGAGGAACATGGTAGTGGGAGCCACGCTCTCTGGGGAAGCCCTGCTGCCAAATTCGAGAGCTTCACATGGCTGTAGCAGTGGAGCTCCTTGTCATAAAATGGAGGATTTTATTTGCTTTTATTAAGTAGCAGGAGCTTAATTAAGTTTCTCCTGAACGTAATAAAGCGATACAACTGAATGTAGGTCAGTCCCAAGCAATTGTTTCACTGCTTTACCGGCTGTTTAACTGATGCTCAAGTGTTAAATAAGAATGCTGAAAATGTCTAAGTTTTTTATTTTTCTCTTGTTTTAAAGGGGCTAAGTGGCCTGTTTCTCAGGGGACTGCGAGGCTAGCCTTGGCCCTTTGAACCTAATTAATCAATGGCGAGGCTCTCCGAGTGCTGGCTGTGGAATGCTCTTTAATTGCTCACTTGTGCAGTCATTTGTTTTGTTTAACCTGTGAGGGATTAAACTCCGCTATAAAGGTCCTTGCTTCTGTCCCAGCACAGCTCCAGCCAGGCAGCAGCAGCAGGCTCTCCGCTCAGTTCCTGACCCCCCCAGGGATGCGGGAGGGGGGCAGGAGGGATGACTCCCCCTTCTCCCCCTCCCCACGACGCCTGGACCCGCCGGCATTTTCACAGCTCTCCCCCATCGCTGTCAGTGAGCTTCCCAGGGCTGCGCTCTTGGCAAAGGGAATATCATTAGTTAATACAACCCAAGAATTCTCCAGATATCTCCCTCGCTTTCTTTCATTAAATATGAAACTTTAGAGACAGAAACTTTAATGATTTTCTGTGCATGTGTGTAATACTGTACGCTCCGCTGGGACCCCGCTAGCATCCCACCTCTCCCAACAGCTGTCAGGCAGCTCAGATTCTTTTCCAAACTGCCAGTCTCCAAATATATTTCCTCCTCGAGTATGGAATTTCGCCCCTGAGTCAGAGGGTCTGCCCAAAGCGATGTCAGGATTCGGTGACAAAGTCAAGGCTGCCAAAACACCAGAGCCCGAAATAAGACCATGCGAAGCAGCTGGGGGAGGGCAGGACCGCGAATTTCCAGGCTGCAGCTCGACTCCGCTTTTGCTTCCGGCCCCAGTTAATTGTTTTGAGACAGTGTGGTTCTTGTAATGCTTGCCATTAACATTCGAAAGAAAGCTAGATCGTTTTAAGATGTTTCAAAAAGGGATGTTAAAATTTATCTTCCTTTTTATTAGATCCACTGCACCGAGACGCCCAGTGGTTATAGAAATGTAAGTAATGAAAGGCAGAGAACAACTGTGAGCTGTAGAAATGATTTATGGAGACATCTGATGAATTTATCCTGCATCTTTACCCTTTCATCCATCTCACTGGACTTCAGCTAGTATGTCTAAGCAGCACCAGACATATTTTAAAGTTGACTTACCAGAGACATGCTCCATGCTCTGGAATGTGGATTTCCCAGTTTCTGCCCCACCTAAGGCTCCCCTGCAATCCCAGGCAGGTGTAGTTTTTTTCTGCAGAGCTATGTGGGTTGGATTACCAAAGGGGTTGGGCACTCTGCGACACAGCCTGGTGCCTGACAAATGCTTAGTAGCCAGCAGCTCCACTGCTCTCCGTGAGAACCAAGGGGTCCCAGGCCATGCTCAAACAGCTGGCACCTTTTTTTGTAGCTCCTCCAAGAAGAACCGTGCTCATTGGGAAAATTTAGCTCCAGTGGGAGACAGAGCTTTTCTTTAAAACCTGGCCTTTGAGTTCAGCTCCCTCAAAGAAAGCTTTCTTATGTACAGTGAGCTTAATTCTGTGAGCACAGCATTAGATAGGCTCTGTAGTATGAAACAGGCAATCCTCCACTAACCAAGTATTTTCTGCATCTTCACAAAGAAGACCTGAGGTTTTCCAAGAGCCCTGTTGCTCTCTTCCTACCAGTTCTTGAGCCACAGATGTTCAAAGGCTGTTTTCCTATCGGACTTTTTCCCCAGGACAGTCTTTTTAGCCAAATCTGTATGTGTTTTAAAGTCAGATAAGGTGTGTGTTGTGCTTTTACCGCAGCCAGGACCACACAGCCACTCGCTCGCTCCTCTCAGTCGCCTTGGGGGAGAGAATCGGACAAGTAAAAGCGAGAAAACTCATGGGTTGAGATAAAGAGGGTTTAATAAAAGTCAAGCAAAAGCTGCACAGGCAAGCAAAGCAAAACAAGGAATTCATTCACTGCTTCCCATGGGCAGGCAGGTGCTCGGCCATCCCCAGGACAGCAGTGCTCCATCACGCGTAATGGTTACGGGGGAAGACAAAACGCCGTAACTCTGAGCGCCCCTCCTTCCCTCGTCTTCCCCCTGCTTTAGGTAGGCACCATGGTGTCGGATGGTATGCAGTATTCCTTGGGTCAGCTGAGGCCAGCTGTGTCTCCTCCCGGTTTTTTGTGCGGTCCCAGCCTGTTCACAGGCAGGGTGGTGTGAGCAGCGGAGACCGCTCAGCAGCAACCAGGAGCATCAGTGCACCAGCAGCACCTCTCTCATCCCCGGTCCAAAGCACGGCCCCACACCCTACGCTGGCAAGAAGGTTACCTCCATCCCAGCTGCAGCCATGACTGTCTGTAATGAGCAGGTAGTCTTCCTTTCAGGAAGGTGAGCAGGTAGGGTCACCTGGGCAGGAGAAGAGCTGGTGGGCATATCCAGCTGAAAGCTGAGGTAGATAGATGCATATGCTGAAAACTCCCCCAGGAGAGACAAGTGTGGAGGGAATGCAATGCGGCCAACAGCCCAGCTGAAGTGCCTCTTCAATGCCACCAATGCACCCAGCGTGGGCAACAAACAGGAGGAGTTGGAAGCTACTGTGCTGCTGGAAAGCTACAATATAGTGGCCATCACTGAGACGTGGTGGGATGAATCCCATGACTGGAGTGGGATTATTGAGGGCTACAGGTTGTTCAGAAGAGACAGGTGAGGAAGGAGGGGTGGAGGTGTTTCCCTTTATGTCAAGGAATGGATAGAGAGTGAGGAGATGTCCCTAAATTCTTCCCTGGTGTCAGATGAGAGAGTTGAGAGCCTGTGGGTGAGGATTAAGGGGCAGGCCAATATGAGGGACACTGTTGTGGGTGTTTGTTACAGACAACCTGACCAGGATAGAGAAGTTGATGAGGCCTTCTACAACCAGCTCCAAGTAGCCTCACAATCGCAGGCCTTGGTTCTTGTGGGGGATTTCAATCACCCAGATACCTGCTGGAAAGGCCACACAGCCAGAAACCCACTCCTCCATGTTTAGATGGAACCCACTCTGGTGGGAGGGGGTTGGACTTGATGATCTCCAGAGGTCCCTTCCAACCCCATATGATTCTATGATTCTATGAATGGGGTGGTGGGAGCTGGAGCTGCTGGAGAGATGTTCTCAACAGTGCATCCTTCCATCCCCTCCCGTGTTGGACATGCAGCCACAGAAAGTTGTGTTATGTTTGAACATTTTGAGGAACTTCACAATGGCAGTTTCAAGTAATATACCTAAGACTAGGCTTTTTTTTCTTCATCTGTTGTGTTTTTTTTTCCTTTGCCATTTGCTTCCCTGTGTGCTTTGGCTGGGCAGCGCCGGGCTGGGATGCGTATGAAGGTTTTGTGGCACTGTGCTTGCTCTGAGCTTAGAAGCAAAGTGCAGACTGCCTTTAGTCAAGCTTTAGGCTGAAGATCAAAGAGGCAGAGTTGGCTTCACTGGAATAAAATTTTGAAAAAGTCCCTTTGGAATATCAAAACCATTTGTATTGAGTTCATTTCAAGATTGTTTTTTAAGAAAGTTTTGTTTGTTTCTGGTTATTATTTGTACTGCTTTAATGCCTGAGACACAGACGAGAGCCAAAACTCCTTTGCACAAGGTGCTGGACAAAATTGGGTGTCATTGACAGATGCTGTATTAATAGCATATGGCCCTGGCAGGCTATTTGTTTTACTTACTAATATTATCTTTTTGTCTGAACGTGGTGCTGAAGGCATAACCTGTCACATCTTGGGAACCTCGCTTGTTTGGGAAGCTACCCCCCTGCCAAGAGGCTGAGGGGCGATTGCTTCCTTAACTGAAATCTGTGGATATTTACTTAAAAACAGCCTCGGTATGGTGCCATTGGCAAGGGTGATGAAGAGAGATGTTGCTCTGGGTTTTAGAAACAGTGCTGCATGGATGCCTTCAGCTCACTCCTGAGTTTATCAGGGAGTCACCCAGCTTTGCCCTCCCATGCTGTTTGGACATAATCGGTTTTGTTGCATCCAGTCATTCGATTATTATGTCAAATTTGAGATGGAGTGCAGTACGAATTATTTTGGCCCAAAACCTTTCTTTAACCCTATTCACAGAGGTGAAAGACTAATATATTAAACCTGCCAGCCCATGAATACAGATTGCTTTAGCCCTTTTTGAGACAATGTTCTCTGATCTCAGATTTTCCTTTTGCAGGAACCAGTCGGTGGCTGGGACAGGGGCGTGGGGTGGTGACAATAAATGATAGCATTGTGCTTATTACAGGCTGCCTAATTCTTTGTACTTCAAGAAAATGTGACAATTGGCGAAGAGGGATTCAGTGGAAGTAATACCGGGTTTTCCTGTAACAACAGGACAGAATATGGGTTTTTTTATTCTTGTTTTGTTCATATATTTAAAAGATTTCTAGGGGTTTGCATTCACCTTTGCTTTCGATCAGGCAGTGCTGAGCAGCAGGCTCGTACCTTGCAGGGCTACAGGGCTGCAGCAGCTTGGGGTCTTGCTCAGCATCAGCTCCCTGTGCTTCGGGGTTGGTGAGTGGGATAGGTAGCAGTAGACCGAGGGTCTGAACACACTTTGGAGCTGTGGTGAGGAAAGTCATCCTTTGTCACTTGCTCTGGCTGTCCCAGCTCTGGGATGCTGCACTGAAGAAGAAAAATGGGCTTTAACAGGCATTGACTTGGTTAAAATGGCCTTGAAGACAAAGCAATGTGGAGCGCCAGCTGAAATTCAGCCCAGACCTCCCCTAGCCTTTAATTTGACCCCCTAACCCAAATTAAAAGCCAGATTGTTTTCTGTTCACAGTTATTTTAACTAGTGTTTACTCTGGCTAAACTGATGAGCCTTTTATTGGTTGGTTTGTTTTAGGTGTTTACTCTTCTCTTCAGATATCCTGTCAGTGTTTTTTAAAGTGGATTTTTATTAGGGTGCTACAGAAGTTTATGGATTTGGAAGAAGGAGAGTACCTGTAAAGGGGCAGACGTAGTTCTTTAAAAGATGAGCTTTACCGCCTTGAGGCTTGCCTGGTTTGGTGTTCAGCCTTATGGACCGGTATCCACCGAAAGATGTTGGACTACATTTCAAACCTGCCTTGTTTGTGTCCTCAGCTCCTTGCAGCTGGAGCAACACCATGACTGCTGTAGATGTTTGGAGCAGATCTGTTTTCCGCGCTGACCCTAACCTCGTGTCCAAATATACCCGATGGCTTGGGCGGATTATTGTTTTGTCATTCGTGCAGTAATGATGAGTGTTTCTTCCGCCAGGCTTGCGTTGGGGTTCCCTGTCACCACAGGGATGCTGTGCCCGGGGGCATCAGCACAGGGCACCTGGCAGGTTCTCCTGCTGGGGTACGTAGTCGTTGCCTTTGGGGGTTTAATCTCCCCTCCTCACTGCGTTAACCGCAAAGAGATGGGACAGAAAGAAATCCAAGGAAACTAGAAAATATAAGAGACGTTGCGTGATGAAGCACAGAGGAAAAAGCTTGCTCTCCTCGGGGGACCCTCGTTTGGAGGGTTATGACAAGCCAGGGCACCCCCAGTGGCGGGTCCAGCCCCAGCCCTCAGCTTCCCCATCTGGGGAGTCCCTTGCGGAGAAGCAGATGCACTATGTGAAGAGGAGCCCCAAATTGCCATAAAGTCTGATAAATCTTGTGAATTTGCTGTTAAACGCTTCTTGTTAAATTTTAAGGGGCCTTATCAATGAGTTGAAACAGCATAATTACTTTTCGGTTTTGCCGACGTAAAACTGGTATTTAAATTATTTCCAGAACCTAGTTTCCATCTTGCTCCCAGGCTCTCCGTCATATATCAAGATGGTTCCCTCGGTGACCTTGGCAGCTGGGGTTCGGTTTGGCTCTGCAGGATTTTTCTGCTGTTTGGCTGGCTGGGATTTTGGTGTGGTTTCGGTGGTTTGTTTTTCTTCAGTTTTGCTTTGATCAATATAGAACAATAATCAGAGGAATGAGATGGGTTGAGGCTGTAGAAAAAAGACTCTTTTTTTCTTTTTTCTTTCTTTCCCCATCAAACATAGTAAGATTCTACAGTAAACGTAGCAGTTTAAATGTATCTCGTTGGCATCTCTCCCCAAAGGCGCTTGGTGAGGCTGCGATTAGAGTGCTCTGCCTCTCCTGGTATCGGTCTGATCCCGTAAGCAGCAGCCTCGCTGACAGCTCTAGCACCTGGATAGATAATTAAAACCCGTCAATAAAACACCAGAATGCAGTCTGTGGTGGGACTCGTCTGCGCTAGCATTAAACACCGCAGATAATTATATCGTAGCAGAGGTTGGAAAAGCCAGCTTCCCTGTGCTCTGAACGATCAATAAAAGGGCCCATTCATAATGAAGAAAATGTTTGAGAAACTGGATTTTCATCTCCCTGTCATTAGATCCTTTGCTTTTAAGGTTTTGCAGAGGCAGAAAAAGATTCTGTTCAGGAATTCTTTGTTTCTGGAAGCTAAACAGGCAGAGGATTTAGCTTTGCTTTTGTGCAGCACGTTATTGAAAGCAAACGTGATGAACCAAAGCCTTTTCTTTGGGCGTACGGGTCTGTTCCCCCGTCTCCACCTGCCCCTGCCTCCCTTCTCTGCTTGCTTCCTTTTTTCCCCCCTTGTTTTCCCCACTTATTTGCAAGTCATCACATTAACTCCACTTACGAGTGAAATTTCTCTTTGCTTCCTGCTTACTTTCTCCGTGGCATTAATTTTAATTTCTTTTTTTTTTTTTTCTTCTTTTTTTCCCTCTTGCCCCTTCCTAAAGGGTTGATTTGGAAATTTCACAAATTGGCAGGGGAAAACCCACTTCTGGCTGACTTATTTGCTGTGACAGCCTCTTCCTTAAAGCGGTCATCCAGGGAGGAGATTTTTGTGTTCCAGAGAAGGAAAAGGATGTCTTGCAGCGTTGCATGAAGGATAATGAATTAAGTCTGTCTCTTACTGTAAAACCATTAGAAAAGTGATACGGACCTTGAGAACGAGGGTTAGATATTGATGCCTTGGCTATATCCGTGCGCCCGGGCACACGGTGGGTGCCTTGCCTTTGCAGAAAAAAACCGAAATCTGTGTAAAGTAGGTGTTTCAGTTGAGGGGGGAGGGAAAGAGCGTCTTTGGTTTTTGGCAGCCAGCACTCACAAACGCCGCTGGGCGGGTTGGGTTGGCACATGTGGGCATTCAGAATCCCTTCTTCTAGGTTGCGGTAAGCAGGGGGTGGCACCGTCTCCCAGCAGGGTTTGTTAGCAGCAGGAGGGGAGGTAAAGCCTTAGTGCTTTCGGTACAAATCAAAGTTCATGTAGCCTGAAATATTCCAATCTTCGGGGTATTTAAGAGCCTAGCCCTGGACTCTGAGGGTCTGATGGCCGATTCAGAGGGAGCCATTCAGAGTGGCTTTGCCATTTGTAGAGGATCCCAGTAGGAGCTCCCACCCCTGGTGTCACCCAAGGATCTGCCTCAGAAGGACTTGTCTCTAGACGATAAGGGCCAGGAGGAAGAGGGTGTTTTGGGGCTGAAATGGACGTTTGAGCCTTGAGGCTTGTCGTAGACCTGTGCACGGATTTCTGGTTGCTCTTTTTCTGGCATCCCCAGTATTTTGGGTTCTTTTGGCACCCGTTTTTCTTGTCTGGGGCAAATGGTCCCCACCTGGATGGGGAGCGGGAAGACTTACTGGTATTGCGCCTGCCGTGATTAATGCTGAAAGGTTTTTCTTTGGGATTGATCTTCTATTTTGTGCTGCCTGCTCATTTTTGTTCTGGCAAACACATCGCCCCAGACATGTCTAGCCTGATGCTGTTGACATGTTTGTGCTATTAAAGTTTCTGGAAAGGCCTAAAATAAACATCACCTGCCAAACCATTATTTTTTCCTTTCTTTCTCTTTTGGTAAATATATCAACAATGTCAGGATTGGAAAAAATCAAAGATGTCAAGGCAGGAATAAGCAGCTGTTTATGTCTTAAAGTATTTCTGCCTTACTATGACAAGGCGACCTTGTCACTTAAAAATCATAAAAATGTTGCCAGAGAGAAGGAATGGAAATTTGCTGAACGGAAATGAAGTTTTGGTGTTGGGTTTTTTTTAGTCTGAACTGAGAGTTGCAAGCAGAGTTGAGCCCTGCAGCTGGTTCTGAACTCAAAAGCTTCCTTCAGTCCCACTGCTATAAATGCAAAACAAATGCCACATGAATTATTATTACTGTTTCCCATTAAAACTCTTGAAAGTCATTTTCCACTGGAACTGGGAGAAGTCCTGCAAAAATAGTCCATGTTTTCTGTTACAGTGTGTGTGTGACACTGAACTGACACCTCTCTTCTAGTATAAATATTTTGCCATGTCTGAAAGACAAAACAAGTACCTTAATAAATGGGAATAAATGTAGCTGGAAAGAAGTCATAAAGAACACCTTTTTTCTTTTTTTTTTTTTTTCCTTTTTCTTGTGATTGGGACAATTTTTCCCACGAGGTAATTTTTCCTCTCCAAAACATGTATATGAATAACATTAACTTCTGTTGATGAGATGCTGGGTGCTTAAAGGCTGCTGAATGTCTCCAACTGATTTTTAGGAAGGTTTGGGGTTATTCTGTTCTCCTGAACGTACAGGAATGTCTGTTGCCGTCATTCTCTCAAGTCAGGGCAAAAATGCAGATCTCAAGTTATGTTTTAGTTTCTGATCTTTTGTTTGGTCTTGGTAGGCATCTGCACCTTCACAGAATCACAGAATCACA
>VXAK01022486.1:5936-19233 GCA_013399435.1 Arenaria interpres | reverse complement strand
AAGCATTGATCAGATCCCCCCTCAGCCTTCTCTTCTCCAGACTAAAAAGACCCAAGTCCCTCAGCCTCTCCTCATAACAGAGATGCTCCAGGCCCCTCATCATCTTTGTAGCCCTCTGCTGTCCCCTCTCCAGCAGTTGCTTGTCCTTCTGGAACTGGGGAGCCCAGAACTGGTCCCAGTGCTCCAGATGGGGCCTCCCCAGGGCAGAGCAGAGGGGCAGGATGACCTCCCTCCACCTGCTGGTCACACTCTTCCTGATGCATCTTGGCAAAGTGGATGTGAGCTACAAGCCTTTTCGTTGAGCACGCTTTGCACCAACACAAGGTTTTACAGAGGAACCCAGCACTGGCAAGTCGCGTTTTCCACATCTTGCAAAACGGGAAATGCAGCAGGCTTTTTTCCTTGCTAGCCCGAATGTGGTGGCATCATGGTGAGTTATTTCTGGTTAGCTGTGTGGACACTGTTGGTCCAGACAAAGTGTCCATGAATCATGGACAGCAGCAATTATGGAGGTGGCTCAAGAGGTGCAGGACTTCTGAGAAGCAGGCTGTCTTCACTGCCAACCTTGAGAGAGAGAGGAATGACAGCAGGTAGCATTAAGGACTTCAAAATAAAACAAACCAACCCCAAACAACAGGATGGCTTTAAATTCCTTGTCAAATGCCTGATAAATGGCCATAAGGGGAACTGAAACCGCTTGAGTGGCTCATTTAATTCTTCCCCGTCTCCAGAACATTTGCCTTAAAGTGTTGTACAACTAATAAAATGGAAACTTCTTTTTTTTAATAGGCATAAAATTATCTAACTGGTCCACCAAATTTACAGATTCCACCCACAGTTCTCCTGTTTACGTGGTGTCAGAGTATATGGAGAATGAGAAAATACCCCAAAAGGCCAGGGGTTTCTTAGAAAAGTTGCAACATGAGGGCAAGGCAGGGGAAAGAGAAGTAGTTTCATTTGAAGGAGCTGATGAATCAGAGCTAGAAATGAGGCACTTGTCAAAAGGTGTAAATTAAAGGTATAGAAGGGTGTAAAAAAGATGACTGTAGTTTTTTGGAGTACAGGTGTGCTAGAGCCAGCGACACGGATGGTTCCTGCCCTGTTGGAGGGGGATCTGGTGAGATGCAGAGCTGCTGTTTCTAGTGTAAAGCCAAGGGACCTGGGTAGCGTTTCTGCAGTTGCCCTGTAGAAGAGACAGATTTATACTTGAGCTGTTGTGGTGCTGGTTCTTACCCTGAATTGTAACTCCAATAGTTAGTAAAGGTCTTCCTTCAAGAAGGAAGGAAAAAAAGCAAAGAAAACAAAGAAAGAAGAAAAAAAAAGAAACAACCCAACTCTAAAGAAACCAAACAAAACCAAAATAAAACCAAGGGATCCTTATTGCATTGACTGGAATTGTCAATACCCAGCTTTGAGCCTCACAACTTGCAGGAGTTTGGAGCGAATCTTGCTAAGACCCAAGCGCCAAGAAATCCCAAGATTCAATGCATAATCCCATGATTTACAAAGTTGAGCTCATGGGCTGGTTTGCTGGGAATGGAGTAATGCATGATTACATGGATTTCAAGGCTTTAGATGCATCTTTTACACAACTCGTTTTCTGTGTCACTTCTTGTGTATCACTTAGTGTCCCCTGGGCCTTTAATTTGTCTGGAAAGAAATACGACAACACTGAAGGGACCAAGAAGTTGTTGTGAAAGTTGGAAAAAAGTATGAGCAGAAGTATGAGTATGAACAGAAACCAGAGCTTTAATGATGAGCGTTTTTTACTTCTTTCTCCCCTTAAAATGTTCAGAGCGTGATGTCTGACTTTAATAGTTGGTTCAAGAGGTATTAGGTTTTTTCTAAGATTTTTAGTCCAAGTTTCCCTCATCCCTTAAGTGTGCTGGAGTGGGAATCTGCTTATTTAACCCTGGGGTGATAAAAGGAAACTTGAAATGCGAAATGCTGGACACAGTTTTACTGCCCATATGAAATGAGTGTGAAAAGGAGAGGAGGTTGAGTTTTTCTGGATTTGGTGGGGTTTTTTTGGTAAGAGCCCTCTTTTTGCAAATTGTGTGAGGTACTGACACTGCATAGTATTTAAGCTTTTATTTGGGAGTTTTTCATTTGGTGTTCTGTTGTTTACCCCCCCAGGGTGGCACTGGCAACTTGATCTCATCTTCTTTTGAAGTTTATGTGCTTGGTAGGCTAAGTGCTTTGCCATCACCTGCTCCAGGGATGTACAAGAGGGCTTCAGGACTTGCTAGAGTTGGGGGAAAAAGCCCATACCAGCACCCTGCATTCCCCACTCAACCCCTTGTATCACGGTGCTTTTGCTCTCTTTGGTGGGATTTCAGAAGGCAGCGTGCACCTGGGGAGGTTAAAGCTGGAGTTCACAGCCTCTGGCTTCCAGACCAAGTTTTGAAATACTGTTTATGAACCTGGAGCTTTCTAGGTTGCATGTTTTCACTGCTGCTTTCTCTGTCCAAGTTCTTGCATAAAACAGAAATGGCCGCAAGGAAATGTTTGGCCATTCAAAGCAGGTGCTTCCTTACAGCCAGAAAGAAAGAAAACACGTGCAGATGAACCCTAAGTGTGACTGTTCCTCCTCCCACTTCCAGTTCCTCATAATTTCATATTGTGATTTTGAAACGTCTCTTTGATCCATTGCTCTTATTCTATGTAACGTGGCCAGGGCTGTCCCTACAGCCAGAGAGACTATCGATTTAGGCTGGTGCAATTGCTTTTTGAAAGGCACATTGAGCCTAGTAAAGGATTTTTGTTGGAAGTGAAGTTCTGGATGATGATCAAAAGCCTCTCCTGGAAGACTGCCCGCTCACACGGTCCAAGCTACCTGTGATATCCCAGCCAAGCCACCTCTCTGTAATTTGCAAGGGTGAGGACAACAAAGTTACCCTTTTTGTTAATAAAATTGTTTTTTTGTGTATATGATAAAACTAGTCACTTGCTGGGATAACAGTCATCTTTCAACTAGAACACACGAGAACGTCCCAGCCCTCTGGATTATCTGTTATCCAGCAAAACAGCCTGATGAGCAAGCGTATCGGCTCTTATTAATCTTTCCATAAAATTAAAGAAATTATGGAGCTTAAGGCAGTCACAAATGAATCAATTTTAATTTATGGGCTCAAATAAAATCCTCATTAAGGCTGACAAACTATAGCCTCAGGTAAACATGAAGCATTTTCACTGCAGTGCTAAATGAGTTCTGCACTGGATGTCGCAGCTTCTGCCAGAGGAGCGGGAGGGTCAGGGGCACATCAGAGGAGGCAGCATCTTAGAGAAAGTAAGTGCTAATACCCTTAGGAGGTCTCCTTTTGGCATGAAAAAGCATAAAAATCAAAGACTAATTTATCTTTTTTTTTTATTTAATTTTTTTTTCCTTAAACAAATAAACAGAGGATTTTTCTCTGCAGAACCACAGTTTCCTGAGTGTTTTTGAGTCCACAGAATACACAAAAGTTGCACATGGAGGTGCTTGCACCACAAAAGCACATCAAACGCGGATTTCCACCCGTGCACAGCTCAGCCACCCGTGGACATGAGTATTCGTGCCACAGGGAAAGCGTCTCGCAGGACCCAACCTGCCCGGGTGTGCTCTTCAGCTGTGGTGGGCAGAGTCCCCCCTGCTCTGCGGGGTTGTACCACAAGGTCTGCAGTGAGAACAGCATCTACTGCTGGAAAAAAACCCCACATCATCTGAGGAGATGCATCTGTGCTGGGCAGAACGATTGAATAAAACCTAGCCGTTTATAACTAATGCAATTGTGGTGGCTGTGTACGAAAAACTGCTCTTTTGGTTTTCAGACAGCTTATTTGGTGATTTATTTATTTTTTCCACTCAAGTGTTGCTGTTTCTAGTCTTTGCTTTGCATTAAACAGCATTATTCAAGATGACTGCTTTTGTGGGAACTCTTTATAAATATTTTGCAAAGCGTATTTCTTATGCCTCCTATAAAATAAACAATGCTTGCTTTTGCCACAAATGTTGTTGGTTTAGGTTTTGCATTCTGTTTGCTGGGGATCTTGGTATTTAAGGTTAGTTGAGGTCACTTTGAGGGAGTTTGGGTTTCAAGAATTAGAGGACTGCGTACCTGTAATAATGATTTTATTTAATTTTATTAAAAAAAATACCTTCCTCTCAGTTTGCTTCTAAAGAAATCCCTCCTGGTGCTGTAAGAACCGCTCGGAGGGGAAGGAGTTATGCCAACGTGCCTCTTCTCTGTTGGCCATGAGCTGATGAAGGCATCAGTTGTTTGCCGTCAGCCTTTGTGCGCTCTCTGGCGAGATTCCCCAGCTGAGGCTGAAGCCCCGTTGCATCTCCACTCCTGTGGATACTGGAAGGGGCGCTTCACCTCTCGACCTGTACTTATCTCTGGACGGTTTTCTGACTCTTTTTTTCTTGCTTTTCAGATGCAGCAATCGGACCCAATGTGCAGTTGTTGCTGGCCCTGATGTGTTTCCAGACCCTTGCCCTGGGACATACAAGTACCTGGAAGTGCAGTATGAATGTGTCCCTTACAGTACGTATCTTGATATATCTGTGTTTGTTTCCTTAATAGAGATCTGATTTATTGTGGAGACTGGGCCAGCCTTGAGCTTGTCTCTTGTTGCCCAAGGGCAAGTAAACGCTCAGTGACAAACCACGTGCGTCATATGAGACTGAGCTGATAACGTGAAAAATTGTCCTCTGTGCGAGGTCTGTGCTTAGCTTAAAAATATCCTAATAGTGCCCCGTGTTTTCCTTGTTGTACCATGTAACACTGACATATCACCTTTGTAAAGCACTTGGGAAGCCCTGTTAGCGAAAGCAGAGCAGAAGAATGAAGCACTATTGCTAGCTTATAGCTTCATTTTCCAGAGTTTTATGCTTGTAATTGTATAGCAGTGTGCTTTGACCGACCTGTGTCCGTGTAATTGGTGACATTTGATAAGTGCCTTAAATACGGTATTCTGTTGCCGAGGAGGTAGAAAGCTAATGTTTTGGGAAATGTGATGTTTGACAGTAGAAAATACTAATTTGTAAGCTTCCAAAGTTATGAAGGCAAATTACAGGCAAGCTATTTAGCCTGAATTTTTGAAGGTAGAAAGACAGTCATCTGGGATTGCAGCAGTATGTGCGGAATAGGAAATGTCAGAGCTACGAAAAGTGAAGTGTACCTCAGAATTTGCTTTAGAAACCAAATTTGTTACACGCAGTTACAGTCCTGCTGTCAAAAATGGCATATCTCAAAAAAAGAAATAAAAACAAGAATACTAGGAGTGCACTTTTTATTAGTGCTCATAAAGGACTGAGCGGTGAATAACAGCACTATTTCTAGGTTTCTGGTTTGAGTGGGCCAAAGCTCATAGCACACCACTCAAAATAAGAAAGCAAGGATGGGAATGAACACTTTCGAGCCATGGGGTTGTACTGAGAGAGCATCAGGAGACTTCAGTTTGCTGAAAGCTAGGGTTTGGCTTGAGGATGAAGAGCATCTTCCTCATTGCCTGGGGCACGGGCTGCAGAAGAGCAAACGTGGCTGAGAAAGGGGAAACAAGAACTCAGAACCCCTTGGGTGGTCCCTGTCCCTCATGCAGGAGGTGGCCTCCTGCCTGCCCCTGCCTCGTGGAAAGGCTGTGTGGGGTTTTGCTTGCTGTAGAACCGCAAGGTGAGGGATGCAGCTAAGACCACCTCTCTGGGCAAAGGGGACCCTCTCCAGTGAGGGACTCTGTCTCTCTGCTGCTGGGAGGCTCGGTGTGTCCGTATTCGATTTTCTAACCAAAAATGCGAAGCTTCTAAATGTAGTGATGGGATATGCTTTATGGGGTATGGAAAGAGTGACATCAGGGACTTAAGGTCTGCCCTAGCGAGCTCGTACCAAATTACCAGTTTGGGGTTTTTCTGCTCTAAGTGAGGTCTTTCCTTTCACCAATGACACTGTGCGTGGGGAGGGTGAGGGGAGATCAGCTTTTATTTTTCACTGCAGGTTGTATTTCCTTGGGGTTTGTGATTTACAGGAGGTACGCCGGTCCCTCCCGAGGCGGGGCTGGTAAAGCAATAGTCATTACCCGGTATCCCTCCGTCGCCTTTGTTGCATATAAAACAAAGAGGAATAGTGGTGCCTTGTGAGAAAGGTAATATGTGAATATTGTGCCCTGAGGTGTTAATCGGCCCCGTGTAGAAGATGTAAAATAACTCTTGTGAGAGGTTGCTCGGTACCAAAGGTACTGCAGGGATTGGATATGTTTTAATGGTCTGAACGCGGGGAGGAAAACAACGACAACAAGGCACACTGCCTTTGCAATTAAGTTGGTAGCTTTGATGGCTGTTTCCTCTGTGTCTTTATGAATGAAATACAGTGCCCCTGCAACTAGAGTTATGGGGGAGGAAACAAGGGGAACGTTGTAAAATAAGATCAGCTCTCTGGGGCTTTTTGTTTTGCATTGGCTAGGAAATTTTGGGTCAAACCTTCCTGCCTTGGTATTTAGTTGGTTGTGTTGAGGCAGGCTATGTGCCTTCATCTGCAGATGTGGAGTGGGAAACCTGGGCTCCTTCTTATTCTTCTACCTCAGTCTCTGCCTGTTTTTTTTACCACCTCCATTTCTCCCCTTCAAAAATGGTCAGCTCAACCGTGCAAAAGTGCCCGAGATTGCTGGTTTGTTTCTGTTTGTGGGTGGGTGTGGTGTGGGTTTGGGTGTGGGGTTTTTTTTGTGGTTTTGGCTTTGGCTTTTTTTGGGTGGTTTTGGTTTTGGTTGGCTTTTTTTTTTGTGTTTGGACTCGATGATCTCAAAGGTCCCTTCCAACCATGGATGTTGATTCTGTGAAATGTTCCTTGGCTGGGCCCCAGGAGTGCCCCGCTAATGAAAGCCACCCGGGCGATGGGGAAGGAGGACCTCCTCTGGACAAGGAAGTCATCAAGGGTGCAGTTGGACCAAAGCTATGCCTGGTGGATGAAATCTGTTTCCCCTCGAAGCCCTTGGTGACGCCTCTGCTGCTTGCTGTGGGTCATTTGGCCCCCTTGGGTTCTTGTCGCGGGGCCGACATGCTGCAGCCCCTCCAGCCCAACGTGGGCTGGTGTGCGGGTCCCTACAGGCGCTGGTCACTGCTGGGGAAACACTCCCTCAGCTGCTGGCGTTGACCTGGTGGCTTCACGCACCGAGACCTTGGTGAATGATGGTGTCTCTGCCTTATGGCCATCTCCTAAGGAAACACGGCAGTTGCGTAACAAAGGAATTAATGTTTCAGCAGGCACTTTAACTTGTGTGCTGTTCCAGCATGCCTCGTCTGCTTGGAGGGGCTACTCTCTACAATTTCAAATTCTTCTTTAAGGGCAGAGAGACAGTTTGGGCAAGCGGGGGCTCAGCAGCAGGGGGGAGCACGTGTGCCTCTCAGGAGAGCAGCGTTTGGAAGTCATCTTTAACAGATGTTGTTAGGACTGACCTTAGGCGCTCATGCTCAATGTAGTGCTAGTGTATATGCTCCCGAAGAGAAAAATTACAGAAGATTTAAAACTCCATTGGGTAGCCTGCTCCTCTTGTGATTTATTTTTTTTTGGTTTGTTTTTTGTTGTTTTTTTTTTTAACTCTTCCACCCCATTTTCAAGAGGAAAGCATCCCCCTTTCCTCTCGGGAGGGGAAAAAAAAAAATCCCTCTTCTAACTTCAGTAGCTCATATATTTTAAAATGTCCTTTATATTACCCTCCACTCTGCATTCCTGTGTGTTCACTAGAGATACTCCTGACAAGGAGAGTTTCATGAGGCTGCAGTTACTCTTGGCGTGTGGGGAAGACAGCAGTTGATCACACAGATAGCCCTGTCCTCTCCTCATTTTCCTGATCCTGTAGTCAGGTTACGTGATGGCAGATGCTATCTACAAAAATGATCAGTCATTCCAAGGACCCTGGACTTTTTTTATTGCCCTCTGACAATGAAAAGGAAGTGAAAAGCAAGTGATTTCAGCAGGTGAAAAGATACCAGGCCTAATTTTACAGGCTTCAGTGGCATCAGTTGCTCAATTTTTCTGATATCAGAAAAAGGCACCAAATGAATGTTGTCTTTCTCAAAGCAGGTCTCGGTATGTGGCATTTATTTCTCTGAAACCTGCTTGAAATACTGCCCCTTTTCTTCCAAAATACTGAAACTACTACTCCAGCTTAAATGGAATTTTCTTTTAATCATTACTGACCAAGAGAGCTTTCCTATGGTTTTCTCTTAAACACATACAAGTGCAGACCTGCAGCTTGCCATTGCCAGAGCTGTGGCCACAGGGCATGTTGTGGAGAGATGTCAGAAGGTGCATTTTAGGCTGCGTTACGCTGTGTGTAAGTATGAGAAACCTCACTTTGCGAGGGTCCCTTTGTTCCAGCACTCGTTTGCTGTTTCCTAGTGCAACCCTTCCCTCTACCCGTCTGTACCTACTGGCATTGCGGTGTTAACTGGGCAATAGGAACAGCCGTGGTGGAGGTGGCTTTGTGAAGCTAGATCAGCACTCTCATTGCAGAAGCACTTCATCATCTTCTTCTGGCGCTTGTACAGTCCTGTTGTTGTGGTGCTGGTACAATGTAATTTTTCTTATTTCACCTTTGGAAAATGGGGCTTCCCATTTTCCTCATGAACCAGCACAGAAAGCAGATGAGCAATTTATCC
This sequence comes from Arenaria interpres, assembly GCA_013399435.1. Classification (NCBI taxonomy): domain Eukaryota; kingdom Metazoa; phylum Chordata; class Aves; order Charadriiformes; family Scolopacidae; genus Arenaria; species Arenaria interpres. The sequence continues at coordinate 10,601 of VXAK01022486.1, read as the reverse complement.
AATGCTGTGCACAAGATTGGTGACAAGCAAGAAAGTCCTATTTTGCAAGACCAGAGGCGATGGGAGAGCTGCTGAGCTAGTTGTCGTGGTAAGCAGCCAGATTTGCTATTGGTAATCTGATAAATCCAAAGCAACACGTTGGTTTTCCCTATGCAAATGCAGCCGTTGTATGCGCCTAACACTTTACAGCTCAAATCATTTATGCTTTAATAATTCTGCATGTATTTCTGAGCTGGATGAAGAGAAAGAACAACCCATTTGAGGCTGATGAGCCTCCTTGCCTTTGCTGTCTCGAGCACATACGCTCTGTGGGCCACAGCAGCAGCGCTGCCCTTTGGAGGTGGCACCCCAAGCGAGAACAGGGGAGATTTTCCAACATGTGAGCAACTATCTCCCACTGGCCTTGGAATTTAGGAATTGTCTGGATTTATATTTTATTTCAGTTTCAAAAAAAGGTGTGTGTTGAAAGTGCGGAGGTCTTTTGGAGTGCTTTTTCTGTTAATTTTCCCGAGAGGCTCCCAAGGATCTAACATGACATTGGAAAGATAATTTAGCTAGCTGAGTCAAACTTATTTTCAGTTTTTCCTGAGCTCTCAATTCCTTTGGGTTCTAGGTTCTGGAGTTCACAGAATAACCTGTGCACTGTTGTCCTTCAGAAACAGTCTGGTTTTTAAGAGGGACTTGGAAAATTTAAGATACAAGGCAGGACAAAGTGGATAAAAGGCGGGGGCTCAATGAGGACAAGCCAATTGCTGCATTGATGGAAAGGGTGGCAGCAGCAGGAGACGGGTACCTCGGGCTTGGCGTACACCAATGTGATGAGAACTCGCCTCACACCCAGTGACAAGTCTTCCAATAGTTTTTAATATTGGGGAGATCTATTCCAAGGGCTGTTTCCTGCAAGGAGAAAAGGTTTGTGATTTCCGAGGAATGACAGATCATCCTTCCTTTCCGTTCTTCTGGGCAAATGGGCTAATAAATGGTACGAAGGCACCAAATATCTTTGATGCTTCCAGAGATTTTTGTGCTTCTTTAATGCTAACAAGGGGAAGGAAAACAATGCTTGGGCAGGGTTCATCTTTTCTTTTTTTAAGACTTTTTAAACATGGAACCTGAAGTCACATTTCCCAATTGCTGTATTGATGGAAGGATAGGTCATTTCTGTGCTAGAAATACTCCTTTTATTGCTGACAGAAGGGTAGATGGGCTCACATATCAATAAAAGTGGAGGGATGGCAAGTGAGATGTGGGAACAGAATTCAATAAAGTTTTATTGTATCACAAGTGGACTGAAGTGCATTTAAAAACATTAAATGAAGGCTCCCAATATCTGCTCAGCTGGACCTCAGGGCCAGTGAATAGAGGGATAATTGAATAATGACATTTTTAAGAGAATACAAGCACTAGAAAGCAAACTGGTATTCTCATTGCTCCAAGATTACTGGTGGAAAGGGAAAGAGGAAGGAGAATCTGGGAGAAAATTGCAATCTGAAAAGTATTTAATGAGACCACTTTTCCCAAGAATATTGTTCCTAGTTATTTCTGGAGTGCTGTAAGACCATTGTGTGGCCTCCAGGCTTTCCTTCTGCGCGTTTTCGTGCCACCTTCCCTATCAGTTGAGAAGCAGTGTTTGCCCACTGAGAGCAGTGCTGTGTTCTGTTAAACAAATGGACTTGCAGCTTCTCCAGTTTTCTTTTGCTCTGGATTTTTGGTTTGTTTTTTTTTTTTTTATTTTCCCAGGAGAACTCGGACCCCTGGGATCCACTGGTGAAAATGTCAAGCGTTCCCAAGGGGTTAAGCCTGGCAATAGCCAGGCTTTGATCAGTAATGAGTGAATTCTCCCCTGAAGCCAGGCGTCCTTTGTTTTGTTTAATTAAATAAATGATTTGTGTGCATGGGCTAGGAACAATAATTAAAAAAAAAAAAAGCAACAAACAAACAAACAAAAAAAAACTCCACCAGACCTAACTACACATTATGATTATTTCAGAGCAAAGAATCTTTACCTTATATCCAACTGACAAATTGCCTTTCTTCCAAGGCATGCAATTTCCTGGGAATAGTGGTCAAGAAACCCCTTTTTTATATTCACTGAAATTCCCAGCTTTGCTTGTTGGCTCTTCATTCTGGGAGGCCAGCAGGGCTAGGGAAGTGGTTATACCTCTGTATGTCAGGACCTCTGCAATGGTGAAGCCGCACCTCCAATACTGTGTTCAGTTTGGGGTCCCTCACGACAGGAGGGACGTGGAGGGGCTGGAGTGTGTCCAGAGAAGGGCAATGAAGCTGATGACAGGTCTGGAGCACAAGTCTTACAAGAAGCTCCTGAGGGAGCTGGGGTTGTTCAGCCTGGAGAAAAGGAGTCTGCGAGGAGACCTTCTCGCTCTCTACAATTCCCTGAAAGGAGGGTGCAGGGAGGTGGGGATTGGTCTCCTCTCCCAAGTAAGAAGAGATAGGACAAGAGGAAATGGCCTCAGGTTGTGCCAGAGGAGGTTTAGATTGTATATTAGGAAAATTTTCTTCCCTGAAAGGGTTGTCAAGCATTGGAACAGGCTGCCCAGGGAAGTGATCAAGTCGCCATCCCTGGGCGTGTTTGGGAGATGTTCCTCAGCACCACATCTACACATGTTTTAGTGGTGGACTTGGCAGTGCTAGGTTAACGGTTGGACTTCATCTTAAAGGTCTTTTCCAACCCATAAAATTCTATGATTCTATACAACAACCAGTTGGAAAGCACCCTGAAAACAACCTGTTATTATGGAGCTATGGGAACCTGGAGGCTGAGCTATCTGCATAGATGTGTGCATAGTTTTCAGGAAGGGGAGGAAAACTAATTGCTGAGAGCTGGGGGAAATAAAGGTGTTTGAAAACTTGAAAGTGGTTCATTTTTGAATCTGAGATGAGTTTCATTTAAATTAAAAGAACAAGGTGATTTCAAGTGCGTGCCTGTAATGCATACTGGTTTAAAGGTCTGCTGTCAGCAGGAGTGCTATGGGGTTTTTTCTGAGAAGTTAGATAAACGTTAGGCAATCTCCATAGTATGAAGGCCACCACAACCTGCTCTATCTAAAATTTCTAGCATGCTTCTGTGAAAAGCAGCTCCTGCTGGCTTCTGTCATCTCAAGTCCTTTCCTCTAGGTTGTGAGACACTTCATGTCTCCCATTTGTGCCAGTATGAACACTTGTGTGATAAGTAATCTTTTCTTCTCCATGTTTCTCTTTTCTGAGTGTTTAGCTGATCACCTCCTGAACTGGCTCAACACTCCCCGGTCCCAGGCTTAAAATATTGAAATATCTGCAGTCACTGATGCATTCAGTCTTCACACTGGCCATTGGTTCTGAAAATCTCATCTCCACGCACAAGAGGTTGTGCTCCTCTGTGTCTTTGAGTTGCACATGCTATTTTTATTAGAAAACTCACCACAGTGGTTCTGCTTAATTGTGTATTAGAACTGAAACGATGCAGGGGAAAGAGTTGGAGTCTCTTACAGCCTAGTCACCTATGAACTTGACAGCTGATCATGAGGTGTTATATTGCAAATTTGCTGCCGACGTTGGTAAGGACATAATTTGATGGACATGTATTAATGCCACTTAGCAAAATAACTTGGTAGCTTACCAGCTGAACCGGTTGTTATGGAAGAGTCATTGCAGTGAGTAAGTGTAACTTCGGTCATATGACTGTTTGAGAGTCACTTTTCTGCCCATCGTATTTTAAAATTGCACTCCTAATTAATCATGGAAGTGAGGTAATCCTTAAATTTAGGTCTTAAATTTAAGTTGGATATCTACAAGCTTCATAGTTGTTCAAAATCTTGCACTCAAGCACAGTGACCATTGAAGTGTTGCAGGAGGTAGGGGGGAGAGTTTAATTTTCTCACAAGTGGACAGGAGGATGTGCTACACCCTGTATACTCCTTTTTCTCGGTCCCTTTAATAATTCCATTACCTCCAGACTTTTCATTTTTCCCTCCAAAGAAAAAGACTTTTTCTGCAACATAGCAGAATGGCTTTTTTTAACTGAAGGCTGAGCTAAGCCATGACATGATGAACTAGGAGTGGAGCAGCCAGCAGCGTGCTCCACTGCCAGGCATCTGAGCCGCACAGCAGGTTGGGCTACATGAAGTACAAATCAAACACCCACCATCTGAACACCACAGGTATTCTTCTGCTTAACCAACTTGATTCCTGGTTAAACAGCTTGACCTCTTTCTATGACCATGTGACCCACCTTCTTGATGCAGGGAAGGCTGTGGACGTTGTCTACTTGGACTTTGGTAAGGCCTTTGACACCGTACCCCATAGCGTTCTCCTGGAGAAGCTGGCAAATCATGGCATAGACAAGCGTACTCTTCACTGGGTAAAAAACTGGCTGGATGGCCGTGCCCAGAGAGTTGTGATTAATGGGGTGAAATCTTGTTGGCGGCTAGTCACCAGTGGTGTCCCTCAGGGCTCAGTTTTGGGGCCAGTCTTGTTTAATATTTTTCTTGATGATCAGAATGAGGGGATTAAGTGCACCCTCAGTTTCCAGATCACACCAAACTAGGTGGGAATGTTGATCTGCTTGAGGGTCGGAAGGCTCTACAGAGGGACCTGGAAAGGTTGGATCAATGGGCCAAGGCCAATGGGATGAGGTTTAATAGGGCCAAGTGCCGGGTCCTGCATTTC
>VXAK01022485.1:3021-18527 GCA_013399435.1 Arenaria interpres | reverse complement strand
TTGTCACATTAAGACATGATGGAACACTAATGCAAGCAATTTTTATCTAACAGATACAAATGGTATTGACTGCTATCTCCCTAAACTTCCTTTTCTATTGGTTTAATGTAAACATTTCCAGTTAAAACATCTAGGAAGTCATAGATATAAAATACATTTCTGAAGTGAATACACAGACCATTTACATTCCCAGATATTAAAAGCAAAAAAGTTATTGCAATCTCACAATATTAGTATCTACATAAAATAGGTCACTGAATTTAATGCATTGACATTTCATGCAACTCACTCAACTCCTGTCCCTGAATGGGAAACAAAGATCATTATACAGATAATGCAGGACACCAGTGATTCTCGGTAAACAGGTGTAGATCAGCTAGTAAAAATTCCTTCATGTTAATCAGGTTGGCTAAATGAGAAATTCCATGTTATGATAAGTTTTGTCACAGCATAGGACAGCAATTATACCTTACAACCCTGTGGATGAGAATAAAGGTGGATTTCCTCTCATAGCTATTATAGCAACACGCTCCTCCAGGAGAGTGAGGGTTATGAAGTTTTGTGGCATCTCACGTTAGTGAAAGAACATTCCGATCTCAAATCTCAGTCTCAAAGATATCCCCATTTCAGCCACACAGCTTGTCTGCTAAATAAGCCCCAAGAGAATTGTGGTGATCCCAGCTAGAGAATGCTAAAAAGGAGGAAAATTATTGCATTAAAGTGCATATGCATAGAAGTTGACTTCCATTTTACAAAAATATCATTTGAAAGCATTTTGCATTTCATTTAAAGGTGCTTTGGTATAAACACGGTACCCTTTCTAATCCTTCTGCATTGTCAAATCATGATAAAATTTGTGTTAATGGAAGTGGAATGGAATAATTAAAAGCATAGTGTAAACATATATATTCCTTCCCCACCAGGAAGTACAGGGCTATGTACTATCTACTTCTGTTTTCAAAATTGCTGTAAAATATCAGATTATGCTTTTCATTAGGAGAAATACTAGGCTAAAAGTACCACTATGTTGATGGTACTTTTCCATCTGGAGACATGAAAAATTTTAGAAATACTCATTCAGAAAAAAGACTAATTCAGATTTTATTCCTAAAACTTCCAGCCAGCACAATGTACTTTAAGTTACTATTTATATGTTTAACAATTCTTCTTTTATGAGTAAACGGGTAAAATACTTGCATGAAATAAGTTGCGTAGAATAAAATACTAGTGTGACTGGCTTTTTAGCATTCAAAGAGCTGGGATTTTACTTTAACATTGGCTCAGAAAGCACCATTCTTTATTCTGATGTTTGTCCATTTTTGGCTCTAATTAAACAAGACAGTGCTGTAAAGTGACTTTCTATTTTGTGCACATGCATCCACTGATGTTTGCATGTATAACAGCAGCTTATGGCTCAACAGCAAGATATTCCAGATTGGAACATACGTACAATTCCAGATATCAAAGTTAGCTTTAGTTTGACTTTGTGAGACTTTAAAGCAGCTGTGCTTTGTTGCACTTCCTTAGATCCCAATAGTGATTTAGTTCTGAGGATTATATATTTGTCTCTTATGTGTCAAAAGTCTTATCCCTAGTGACATTACAACTCTGTTTTTGTATTTAATGTAAAAGCATGATAGCTTCACATTGATGATTGTCAGCAGTTGCTATTTATCATCTGTCAAAAGTTTTCCTCATGGGAAGACAGAAAATCAAATGGATTATGGCTGGTTTTTTAGTTGCTTAAAGGAATCTTACATGACACGGGCTAAAAAGAATGGCGAAACTGCTCCTGACAACCAAGTTAGCATTCATAGCAATATGCGATTTTACGTACATAGCAGGAGAACTGTCAGCCGTCTTGACAAAGCAGCACATTTAAAAACGCTATGTCAGTTCACTCGTCTGACCTCTTGGTTGCAAGACCACCTGATACTGTAGTTGGATATTTCTAAAACTACTTATAGTATTCTCTAGGAAGAAAGAAACAAAAAAGTGAAAATCAAAACCTGCAAATAAATGACAGATGAAATACCTAATAGTAGATGGTAAAAATGTCTAATAATCACATCTCTGAAATATCTTTTGCTTAAGATTTTTAGAACTAAGAGGGATATACTCTCCGAAGAGAGAAAGAATGAGAGAACCACACCTGCAAAATGACTTGTCTGTTCCCCAAAGTCACTTCCCTGCACTTATACGATAATAAGAGGAAGGTATCCTTTCTTGAAAATGTGAGGAACTTTATCCTTTTAAAGATGTAATATGGCTGGAGAAGAAATTCTTAAGATACTCATTTAGACTTAGTCACTTCCCTACTTGCATCAACAAACATATATACAATTTGATCACAGAGATATTAAGCCACAAAGATTGGGTGAGACATAAAGATTTCTCATCTTTTTGCCTGTGTAATGTTAGCATTTTTTTCCGGAATCCATGCCTGATCATATATCTTGCTAAGAAAAGGCTGATACTTGTTTTCTATTTTTTTGCCTGTGTAATGTTTTCTAAATATGTCAATTTGTATACACAACTCTAAGATAATTATGTGAAATGTACTGTCTATTACTTACTCAGACTTTCTGGAAATACAAGGTACACATGAGTTGGAGCTAAAGCATGATGAGTGAATCTCAAAAACTTGTAAACCCATGAAATGTAGGAGTTAACTGCATTATGAATAGACTTGTCACTGAGCCTCCATTCTGGGAAAAACCATGGACCTGGTTATGTCATAATACTGTGAAAAAGGCTATTTTAATGACATTTCATTTGGAATCCAAACTATAAAAGTGGTTTGCTGGTCCAGCATTCTCCATGATCTCCTTAACCTGTTTCAGGTTTGATATCCTTTTATCTTTAATAAACCTACTGAAAGGGATTCAGTGTTTCACAGATAATTACGCCCCACCTCTAATTTCAGTACATTATAACAGATAGATTAAGGAAAATTCAGGGAAGCAATAGGGATTTAAATGACATAAAATAGAATAAAAGATTTAAATTTCAGCCTTTTTAGTTTCACCTTACATTGTCAGATAGAGAAACCAGCTTTATTTCAACCTTAATGGTCGTGTGGAGATTACTGGTCAAAGTGCAGAGAATATAAAGCTCCTGTTATAGAAGTACTTCTGAAAAACCTGAAGCTTAGATCTGGGCTTCCACCTTCTTTGAAGCTTATTATGAAAACCCGTTCTATGACAAATGTCCAGATAATGACATACTGTAACAATACCTTGGTTTTCAAGAGCCATCTTAGAGACTTGCGCTGCACTGTACCACCATTGGAATTATACCTTTTATAATATTTTATGTCCTTCTAGAGTTGTTAAAAGTGACAAAAGTCAGAATAGCTATACAAATCTGAATTCGAAAAAGAGTGACGTATCCTATAAGTGGCCACAGAGGAAGTGTGCTAATATGAGGCTAGCGAACAACAAAAGCCCAATGATTAAGCTCATTAGAAACAAAAGGATATATATCAGCAATGAATTTAAGTAATGATTTGAAGTCAGGATAACAACACCCCACCCCCCCAGAAAAATAAGCCCAAAACCACAGATGGCATGGGTCAAAACTACAATATGGATTTGTAGTTTTGTCTGCAATTGTCTGAGCTAGTTTCAGTGTCAGGCATCCTTTACATTTACACTCACATAATGTGGAAAGGAAAAATGGATTTTTATACCAGACAAAAGAATAGTTCTCAGAAGAGGCAGCATTTTTTATGAACTTTAGCACAGGTGTTCTGCATTATTTAGGGATACATTAATTTTACTTCACTGTGAAACCTTGGTAAGAGTATTCCTTTTCTGTGCAAACAAGTTTTGAAGATTCAGTGGTAATACATAACATATATGAATACTATGGCAATGAGTACCATTGAGAAATGTGAAAAACAGTGTTGATTTTATGCTTTGCCTGCGTTTACTAACTGAGCTGGAAGATTTTGGTTTGCCTGTTAGGCATCTAATACTTGTAAACAGGAAGAATGAGAAAAGATCTAAACACTTTCAAATCTTTCTGGCTGCCAGTGACAGAAAAGCATTTTAGGGATGAAAACATGTCAAGCCCAAGAATTTCTAGGTTTTATTAATTCTTTTCTTTCGATGGATCAAATTTAATGGTCTATTCAAAATTCTAGAATTGAATAGGCCTATTCTTGACTATCAGAACACAGAATAAATCAATTTTGGTAGCTGTCTAGACTGTATTTTCACCTTTTTCTTCGTCACATTCACAGACATAACTGCACATGTGTGTACATGGTTATATACAACACAAAGCCTCACACACACTGGGGTTTTCAAGAATGAACAAATCACAAATTACACTGGGGCTATGCACTGACACATATCGTTATATGTAAGGTCACATACAACACACGCATGAATTGAATCCGGCAATCGCCATTTTTACATTAAACAGTTGTTGCTGGAAGCCTCTGACTGCTTCTACCTATGCTCAATACTCATTTGTAGGGTTCACTCAGCTCATATGGCTCTCTCAAATGGTGTCTTTCTTTCAGTAAATCTACAGGCGAGAAAGGACTTGTCCCATCTTTGCTGTGGGCTTTCTGCACAGCAATAAAGCTGAGATGAGCACTACAAAAAAGGCTGTGCCTGTGGGTGTGAGTCTGTGGGAATTAGTCCATTAAGAGAGATACCCCTAGGCAATATTTTTTTCCAAGCTCTGTTTTTCATACTGAACAGTTCCTTTTAACGAGCACTAATGTCCACTCTGATCAATATCTGTAGCAGAAAGCATTACTGTCACTTTCTCTGGTCATACTCAAAGTGAAAGAGAGAATTTCCAATGTTATTTTCAAGCAGAGTAAGAATTCTAGCCAACCACTTCTTGACAATGAAATATGGAGAAGCAGAATGAACATAAACACTCATGGATCTTTCTCCTCGTGATGGCCCTTCTTAATTTCGCGACAGCCCTGTGATTGATACTGTCAATATCCATGACACAAGCCACTTCTCCCCATTTGTCAAACTACAGCAGAGCAGCAGCAAACAGCTGGGAACACACATGTTATCCGTAAGACTTACTCAGCACAAAGGATGTTGAAAGCATTTCTACAACAACAGACAAAAAACAAGGAAGAAAATTCACTCGTAGGCCTGCCCTTTTTTGTATGTTAGCATTTTTTAAGGAATCCATGCATGATCATATATCTTGCTGAGAAAACGCTGATACTTGTTTTCTAGTTCTTGTGTGAAGACTTTACTGTTTTTTCCCCACAGACAGAGGTGTTAAGAGCAGTGGGATCTGATTCCCTGTCAGGAGGGACTGGCTGCCACACGGAGTAGGGGAAGAAGGACCACCGTAATTCAGAAACTTGGGCGAGGAAGTAATTAATCCTCCCCTCTTTCAGCACCACCCTACCAACCATGACAGGCTTCACTGATCAGGGCATTTACACACTTTTGATTCTTGACTCAAGGATTGACCCCACTGAAGAGAAAAATGGGCATTTGAAGAACTGCTTAAGGCCAGCCCAGCACTGCATGACTGAGGGAAGAGAAATGCTTCGTATGCCAACTAAGAACATAAAACATTTACTGATTTCCACTTTTTTATGAAGTTATGCCACGATCCTGCCATTTCCTACAGAGTTCATCAGTTTCCAAGATAGCAGGTTCTTCCTCAGGAACTCTCTGACACTCAGAACATAACACTGACCACAATCAGTCTCTCACCCTGAAGATCTGCCTTAGATTTGTCTAGGCCCATCTCTAGCTAACTTCTCTTCACCTAATACAGTCCCATTTTCTTTACAGTCCTCAAATCCATTTGAATTAATTAAATATAGGACAGAGATGGGGGTTCTTGATTCCTCCAATTACTTCCAGCAGTGAGGAACTGACTTACAACAAAAGGAGGGGGCACGGAAACAAAGGATATTCCTCTTGCAGGCTTTCTGACATTTTGGGCAAACAAAAAATTAATATCCCAGGCAAAAAAAAAATCCATGCTCAAAGCCTGAGTTAGCATTGTCTGAATTCAGATCCACTCATCATAAGTCTACATGCTTCTATCTCCTGAATTTAAATTTAAAGCATGTCAAAGGTGGCACATTATATACTTTTGCTTCCAAAGAGAAATGGAAAATTTAGCAGACACCACACCAGTTCCAGAGATCAACAGCATACTCCTATGCAAAATAAAGCATGTAACCATCTTTAGTTACTGAAAAACTTTAACACGTACAAGTTCTCTGTGCTTAGAGTATCCCAATAATGACATTCCCACTCTCCTAGCCATCAGTGAAGGCTAGCAAATTTATATGTTAATATTGAACAGTAAATTCATTCCCTTGCAAAAGTAAACTTAATTCCAAAAATTTTCATGTGCTCCGTCTGCAAAGAATTTAAATTAATGTAGTTTGCATAAATAAATATGAATGTCAAGAATTCCAGTCAAGGTCTGGAATAGTTTTGTGTTTTTGCAATACATTCATACTCTTTGCTGCTACATTGAGAACAGACTGTTTTTCATTGCTTCATTCAAGATCAATTTTTTTTTTTTTTCTATTATCATCCTTACCACCTCCACATTTTTAAGTCTCTCCCTTGCACTGACTAGTGGTCTAACAGGAAAAGCTTGCAGCCTTCTTCAAAGGCTGTTTTCCAGTATTGTTTTGAACAGACAAGAAGCAAATAAATGTTACAATTGTTCCTCCTCTAGCAATCCCTTAAATACCCTTCAGGTATGCTTTGTCCCCCAGCCTAGTTAGCTATTCCGTTGGTGCTTGCACAGCAATGACAGACTGCCTGTGTAGTCTAACCTTGTCAGCTGTTTCTAATTACTGCAGCAGCCCTGCAGACTATGCTCTCTCTATAGGCCTACCCGTCTCATGGGATTTACCAGTCCCACTGATAATTGACGTCATTCAACCATAAACGTTTAGAGAAGCATCAATCCCTTTAAGAGTCACATCTACCTATCTTCACACAATATGAAACTGGACTGTGGGAATGTATTGGGCTTGAGTGGCAAGGTTTTGGTCACAAGGGGGCTACAGGGGTGGCTTCTGTGAGATGCTGCTAGAAGCTTCCCCCATATCCAATAGGGTCAATGCCAGCCGGCTACAAGATGGACCTGCTGCTAGCCAAGGCCAAGCTCATCAGTGGCAGTGGCAGTGCCTCTGGGATAACATACCTAAGGAGGGGATAAAAACCTGTGCAACATTAGCCAGAGAGAGAAGTGAGAACATGTGAGAGAAACAACTCTGCAGAAACCAATGTCAGTGAAGAAGGAGGGGGTGCTCCAAGTGCCCAGGTAGAGACTCCCTTCCAGCCTGCGGTGAAGACCATGGTGAGGCAGGTTGTTCTCCTGCAGCCCATGATGGTTAATAGTGGAACAGACATCCACCTGCAGCCCGTGGAAGGCCTCATGATGGAGCAGGTGTATGCCCAAAGGAGCCTGTGACCTCATGGGAAGCCCACATTGGAGCTGTCACCTGGAAGGACCTGTGGCCCCATGAAGAGAGAAGCCCATGCTGGAGCAGGGCAAGAGTGTGAGGAGTCCTCCATCCGAGGAGGAAGAAGCAGCAGAAACAATGTGTGATGAACTGACCAAAACCCCCATTTCCTGTCCTCCTGCACCACTGGGAGAGAGGATGTAGAGCAAATCAGGTGTAAAGCTGAGTCCGGAAAGAAGGGAGGGGTAGCGGAAAGGTGTTTTAGGATTTGTTTTTTATTCCTACTCTGATTTGATTGCTCATAAATAATTAATTTTCCCCAAAGTCAAGTCTGTTTTGCCCATGACGGTAATTGCCGAATGATGTCTCCCTGTCCTTATCTCGACCCAGAAGCCTTCCATTACGTTTTCACTCCCCTGTCCAGCTGAGGAGGGGAGTGATAGAGTGGCTTTGGTGGGCACCTGGCATCCAGCCAGAGTCAACCAACCACAGGGGATAAATACAGCTCTGTTTTCCAATAATGACTCTATGCACAGGGTGCATTTATGCATTCCATACTCAAATGTATTTTTTTACTAAATTAATTAAGACACGGACACAACAAAGTCCTTAACGTCTAATTTTTTGGCTCAGGTTTGAAGCTCTTAATTCTCTGCTTTCCCACCTCCTGTGGTTTTTTTCTGAGATGGCTAAAAAGACACAAGTTCCTGCTTCTGAATTTAAATGCCATCAAAGAATGAAAATCTGAATCCCGTGCCTGCATAACTTCTCCCATATGGGGAGCAACCTCTTCTAGCACGGATTTCTGTATTTCCTTGATACTGAATCTGAACCTTGGTCCTCTTGCCTAACAAGAATTTCGTCATAGTCTTTATGGTAGCGCCCTGTGTGCTTAACCACGAGTACATGAATACTCCCACCCAAACCAGTGGGACTATTCAACCTTCATATTATTAAACACATACATTAGTATTTGCAACATTCCTTACTTGAATGTGTTCATTTGGCTCATCTCTACTGAAAACTTCAAATATATCATTTGTCTGACAACCAGCTCTGACTGTAGAATATCTAGAAGTAGAATTAATTCCTCAAGTGAATTGCTTACAACAAAGCGAAATAAACTTAAAAAGTTCTAAACATATGATCAGCCAAAAAGTAATTATTTGTGCACAGCACTCCTCAAAACTGACCGTGCATTATCCAGAAAATGAGAAAACTACTACTTAGGGGCCTGAGAATAGGATAGGGTGTCCTAGACACATTTGGAATACTGAATCTTCCAAAGCTTTTTTTTATTAATTATGGCTGATCATTAAATCACAATATTTTTACTGATCTTGTGAATTATCAAATATTTCTAGCCATAACAGTCCCCCAAGTGAAATTAGATTTGCTTTTTCTTATTCAATTTGAATAGAGATAATTTTGATACAAAGTAGGTTACTATTTTCAAAAGTGTATTTTTATGGTTATGATTTATTAGAAGCAGTAGGGAATTTAAATTTATGGATCAGTTATATCAAGTATTTAACTAAACCCATGAGAGTCCTGAACACTATACTGCTAATCCCAAGATAAATATTTTAATCCACTTTTCAGCAGAGTCTTAAAATAATGCTTCTTTCAATATGTATAATTTTATCATTTATTTTTCTCTGAATAGAGTTCCATGGATGAATTAGTAAAAAAGCACAACTTAGAAAATCAATAGTTCTCGACTGAAGACCACTTACAAAATACAATTGGGTAGTAATTGATTTGTAGCAAAATTTACTATTTAATTCTAGTCACATGTAACTGGAGTGAAAGCATGCACAAGAGATTATAATTTGTCTGTGTACTAATGCTCCCAAGTGTATCACCTCTGGAATGATCATAGTGTAACTCCAATAGATTAAATAAAATTTGAAATGAGCTCAGAGCTTGCCAAATGCACCTTATGTTAATGACAGGAAATTGTGCTTTGGCTGGGATTTACCACTGCCTTTTACTGGAGAGATGCACCATACTGCTATGGAGTATGGGAAAAAAGGGGAGAATAATGATATAAATTGGGTTCAGCATGTACGTACGTAGAATAAGGTAATGACTTAGTGTTACCTCAGAAACAAATGGGTCCTATATTGCATAAGTTGATCATAGCCATTTATCCACAGCAAAAATCCTCTGTGGTGATTCTAGAGAGAACTGGATCACATTAAATCAATATTTGAAATTTAAAAAAACAACAAACCAAAACATAACCACAAAAAACCAACACCACCACCAGACTGTTTTATTTGCAGTTGTTTCTTGTACCTTTCACAGCAAAAGCACAGCACCTGACAAATGGCTTGCTATTAGAATGAGTTAGATACAAACTTAAGGTCACTGTGTTTTTAAAAATGTTTCTTTGCTGTAGTATAAAACACACTCCAAGACCCATCCATTAAGCGCAGTATTACTTTCTATTATAATCTTTCGACCTAAAACCTGTACATCTTTAATTTATGCTTTGTGGGTTAAAAGGAACAGCATATGATCAAGGGCATTTAGAAAGGCTTTAACTCAGGTGCTTTTTACAAGAAATTAAGAATTGTAGGGGTGTAATCCTGAAGGAGCCCATACTTCTGTGTGTTCCAGTACCCACTGTTCTTCCCTATATACAGTATTAGTAAACACTGCACGTTAGCAATACATTGTTTCTGAAATCAAGCATTCAAAAATAGGAGATACCACAAGTAATTTGTGTTCAACTATTCTGTGTATAGCATTGTAATCCTGCTTTTAATTATCTAAGCACATACTATTTTTCTAAGGATTCCTGACTCCAGATTTAGCATAATTGACATTCATTTAGAAAAGGGTGTTCTACTTTTTTTTTCTTCCTTTCTTTCTTATAGCTCCATGTTAGGCCTGCAGGCTAGCTAGACCTCACTAATTTATTTTCATCATCAACTTTTTAGTTCTTTCCATCACTCTAGAATCTAAATTCTTTACATCTTTGCTCAATGTCTTGACAAAATGAGAGTTTGTACTGCCATTTTATAGTTAGTAAAACAGGGTACAGAGGAACTCAGTCTAATATCTTTTACTCATTTTAGGTGTCCGACGTGAAACGCACAACACTTGTCAGAGGCTGCAGCACAAGATCTCACATTGCCTCACGCTTTGTTTGGAACTCCTCACATAGATCGTATACAGGTAAGAGGATACATCCTCCCTTCAAAATATCATGAAATAGACCTCAAGCTCAGCAACTGATCATGTTGTACTACCTTCGCTGCACACTTTTCTGTTTAGGTCTTACCACTCCTCTGTATCCAGCCCAATCAGCCTCCTTCCCATTTGTAAGAAACTGGAAAGCATGGAAGGCAGTCAGCTGTTGGTTGTGTAAGTGATTAAATTACAACCCTTAATAAATTAACAACTCATCAGCTGATTTTCACTTCTGTACCTGGTCACCTTCCATTTGCAGTGGTAGGGGCACAAACACACAATGAACTGAAGTGATTCAGTCAATGAATGCTAACTCATCAAGCCAAAGAAACTTCATCATCTGCTGCCATCCCTACATCACCAAAAGCGACTGTTCCTAGCACCTCAAAAGCCACTGAGAAGCAAGGACCCAGCTGCTGCAATTTGCAGCATTTTTACACGCTTGAAGCCTGGTACTGACCAATGTGACCCATACACATTAAGTCTTTGTGGAATTTATCTCTAATCCTTTCAACTACTTTCAAGCTGTGGACTTTTTGCTTTTAGCACACTCAGTTTGGGAGGGTCTTTCAGTTGAGCGGCAAAAGATAGGTTTGATATCAGTAGTGATTCTGCCAGATGGTGTTCCAAAGCATTGAAATGCATAGGTTCCTCCAGAAAAGGCTGCAGTTTTTAAAACATGAGAACATTTTCCCTTCAGAAACAATTATTTTTGCTAAAATATTTGTTAAAGGAGTTATCATGAGTGCCACAGAGAGAATCCTAAGTAAAAATTAACAGGCAAAACATTAGCATGAAAATACTGGGTGAGTTCAACTCTCGCAATAACCATCATTCTCAGCAATGAGAAGGAAAATGCATAAGAAGTGCAGTACTGCATTATAATATTATAGTGATGTCACATGATACTTCACCAGAATTTCAAAAACCATTAGAAAATGGGATCAGGTATGCAGGGGTTTGTTGCAGACAACAGAGGAAGAAAATATTTCAAAACGGTCTGAGATCTTTCCCAACAAGTGGTCTGCCATGTTTTATAGTTAACCACAGAAAATTTTCTCCTAGAAAGCATTGTTACTTACTTCAGGCAATGTTAGTATCCAAACAGATATGCAAAGAGGTCCTAATAACATATGAATAGACAGTGAACACTATCATATGGAGCAAGTGATTTTTAGTAGTGAATTAGTGTACACTGGAAACTTTTCTAATACTGCATGAGTTCTTTCAAGCAATTGCACTGAAAATGTTGAAGAGACACAAATATTTTGTTCAGCATTAATGTTAGTGGTTTACTGTGATGTGGCATTTATGACAATCGTACAGGTTCAGTTTGCAAGCCAGATCTGCCTGGAGGCAGTTCTGAATTAAATGCCAGGCAGATATTAGTGCATGTCTTTCAAAGTGAAGAATATAGTTATGGTAAATTAAAAACTTTGGTCATTTCCACACAAAGTGTTTTCTGTATATATGAAGGTCCAACTTTTCTGTCTTTCAAACATATACTACTACTACTACCATCTCTGGAAGGAGAGACATTTCCTCTATTGAGAAGCAGCTTGTATTTTGATGTAACCTGAGCATAAGACCCCTGTAACCCATGCAGCAAGTATAAGAGTCAAAGTTATGAAACCAAAAGTAACATTCGCTTCAGTGCCAAGAATCTATACAAGGTTTCACAATGAGTTTTGCACAAATTCCAAGATAATGAAGTTACTTATAGAAAATATACAGCCTGTTCAAAGAGGTTGCATTTTCACACCCACACACCCTGAAACGACAGAAAGAACTGAGTTTTGTAAATGGAATCCTGTAAATAGATAAGGACTGTTAAAAAAAAAAACAAAACAAAAAACCCCCAAAAAATCACCACCAAACCAAACAACTGCCAACAAAACCAAACAAAAACACAGTATGCAGTTATCTTTGCATCAAAGTACTATTATCATATGCATTGATCTTAAAATAAAGACAGAGATGTTGCTACACAGTTGATGAGGGTGAATCCTACAAAATTAATCTCCCCAGCAAGGTTTCACCATAATAAAGACACTTTATATTTCTGGAGAACAGAAAGCATAAAACATTTTTACATCATCTGAATTCAGGAACTTCTCTCTTAGTGTAATTAAGGATGTTACCAGGGGCTCCCTGCATCAGTTCAATGACCCACTTAGCCTGTGCTAAAATTCCTTATTCTACGATGTGAAGGACTAAAAAAGCCCTAACAGTTTTTCAGTCACACAGAAGTACGCTTTCACAACTAGAGGTAGAGATTGGGAGGGAAGGGACAAGATGGCAGAATTAGAAGAATGGAGTACCACATTGATTTATTTTTCTGGAAACTTACTCTTTTAATGTAATAAAGTACTCTTTTCAATGTGTATAATTTGAAGTGTGTTGCCTGGTGTGCAAGTATATGTGTAAGAAAGATGACTTTTTAGAAGGTCGTTTGGGCTTCTTCCCCAGGAACTCGGTGTCAGTGCATTTGCTCCATTTAGTTCAGTGAGATACATTCTGAAGGTAAAAAGCATCTCTTCAGATAATCACAGGCAAGGGTGATTTTTATAATACCAAGGGGAGAGGTGCCCCCTCCGGAAACAGCCTCCTTTAAGCAAGAGGTTGCCTGAAACACTGAAAAGCCTGCTCCAGCATATCACTGTGACGCTAGAATCCATTTCACTGGTGCTTAAAGTTCAAGCTGAGTTTTCTGAATTGCAAATAAGTTCCTGTGTAAAGAATATTCCATGTATGTATCCAGTCAGGGTGGTAATGTTGTTATTACAGCACTGTCTGCAATAACTCAGCTGTCAAATTCACTTCAGGCTGAAATTCAGTCTACATGGTCTCAGCTGGCCAGCAATTTCTTTTTTCATATATAGTATGTTAAAAAATGTATTCAGGCTGTTATAAGTCATGAGGTGGCAAGTAAAAAAAAAAAGTTTGGTTTTTTTTTAACTTAAGAAGAAAAAAGGCATTAGGAAATTTTAAAGAGGGTGTTATCAGTTTTGTCTCTCCCTTATTTGCACCACCGGATATTAAATTAGAATAACAACTTTGTGGCATCATGTATTTCACTTGCTCTTTATATTTCAGCATTGATTTTGGGGCCAAATGTCTTTTCACGAAACATTTGTCTATATTATCTTTTCTATTTAGCTAGTGTCTCCCTTAACACAATATTAGCAAAGCCCACATTCTAGCCTATCCACAGCAGATAGACAAATTATGAACTTCATAGACCCTAATAAATACATTGACAGTAGTTTGAGACCAAGCAAAAAATGGTTGGCTTAAGTCCATACAAAAATTCTTTCAGTCTGCAGCTACCAAATTTCAATTTAATTTCAATGCATAAGCGTAAATACGGTGGTGGCTGGAAGCCCAGATGCTGTTACGTTCTTGTTTTAAACTGAAATTCCTTAGCAAGCGTCTACCATGAAGAACTCTTAATGAATCACCATCTTCATTCAAGAGACTCAGATCAGATTCTCCCTTTGCTTGAAGAATATGCAACTTCAATACTTTTAAGAAAAAAATACAAAAATGCAGAGACTTCAAATGGGGTTCAATATCAGTACTTCGTTTTTATGAAATGTATTTCATGTTAAGATCACCATGAGCTTTATAGAGCATGGTTGGTAGCTGCAGTGACAGACAGATCACAGTCCCTAGTGTGGCAAACACGAGGCTAGAACTTTGCTACATTAGAGGCAGGACAGGAGAACAATTTTATTTACATAGCATTTAACTCATCAAATTTCACATAGCTAGAACTAGCCATGAAATTGAAGATGTGTCTCAGCAGTAAGAGAAGTTGTTGGACGAAAATGATGGAACATCAAAGAACGTAATACATTATAAATAATGCATTTAAATTTTTAAATACTTTAATTATTTAAAGTATTAAATAATGAAGGGAAAATTAATAGCTAAATCTTACAAACTGAAGGTTAGAAAATAGTCACTGACTACCCTATGTGTTAATACAAACATGGCTGCCCCAAAAGGAAATGACTCAAAGGTAAAAAATTTAGCAAAATGAAGCAGCAAACCTTATCTTACAGGGAACTTAGGTCAAATTAAAAAGATTTCAATGCATAACACAAGATATGGGACTTCCTGTTCAAGCCAGAGCATTTGCAGGAAAAGATCAAGGAAGGATCAAAATTCCAAAAAGGAATTCTGATGCCAGTGATGGACAACCCATCACATCTTGGTACTTTCATCACTGTGATGTTAAATGTGTGCTGCCTTTTCAACACAAATTTGCTTGGTTCACCAGTTACTACTGAGTATTATTATATCTTTGTATGCTTGGCAGCATACAAACTCCTTTTCTTCCTTCTCCATAATAGCATGGAGGAGGTTGCTGATTAAGGCCCACTTCTTGTTGTTCTGGAGCAGCACTGCCTTGTCCAGTGTAATGTTTTGAAATAGCAAGAATGAGATGCTGCATCTTTAACCGTCCCATTAAGTCACCTAAAATAGGAGCAACATAAGAGCAACGATCAGATGAACAGCTGATGAGAACGTTATCGTCCATGACATTATTGGAATGGCAAGCCACTTCATGGAAGCAAATTCATCGTATTTTACTGTACTGAAATACAGCTGCAAGAATTTGTATAATCTGATGAGATGAAATATCAAATGTTAGTGGATTACAGCAGTCCTCACAGCTCCTGCCAGACTTGTATAACAGCTGGCAGTCCTACATGAGTTTGCCGTGCTACAGTAGTCACCTATAAAA
The DNA here is from genome assembly GCA_013399435.1 of Arenaria interpres. NCBI lineage: Eukaryota > Metazoa > Chordata > Aves > Charadriiformes > Scolopacidae > Arenaria > Arenaria interpres. The sequence goes on along the minus strand of VXAK01022485.1, from coordinate 3,138 downwards.
TATTTAAAATTTTCATTTAATATTCAGTGCAGGAATTTTATGGCAATGTTAATTACCTGTAAGACACACATGCCAACATTTGATTACTATGTTGCTTTACAAATGTGCTGCTTAGCT
>VXAK01022480.1:16900-32102 GCA_013399435.1 Arenaria interpres | reverse complement strand
TTGAAAAAGGTATTTTAAAGATACTTTTTTTCCCATATTACTAAAGTAATATTATAAGAGAACAGCTAGGCACTCGGAAATTATGAAGCATAAAAACGATTTTCTGCCGAGCATCTGATGTCTTTATCTTTACAGAATATATGCTTTGTTTCCACAAGACAAAACTCGTAATGTAAAAAAAAATAGACAGTGCTAAGTTGTTCCATACTGGCACCAGGTACTCAATCAGTGGGTTTTTTTGGCAAAAATTCTGTGTCATTTGTTCTAGAAACTGGAAGAATATGTATTGAATGAAGCGGGATAAGAAATAATGGTATTAAAGATTTAAGGGGTTATATGTGACTTCAGATCTGATGTTTCTTGCTGGTTCTGCCACTGTGTTATCTCCTTATTGCTGGCCCCGTTGTTGCAGGCGTTTTTGCAATTTTTGTCTCAGGCATTTTTGCAATTGTTTGCTTGATTGTTTCTCATTTTCTGGTTTATCATCCTTCTGATCCTAAGAATTCTGTAAATGCTAATTGTTTAGAATTGCAGTTGAAGTAATTGAAAGTCGCAGAAAAAAGACCCCTACTCATCCAGTGACTAGGGCATCTCACACTTTGTATGGTGTGAACAGCTCCTAAATAAGAGTGCTGTGAAGTCGGGTCTGTGAAATCAAAACATCATTAGTTGTGAATCTGGGAAGAGTTTTTCTGAAGTAGCCACATAAATAGTGGAGAATAAATATGTAACTTTTCAGAAAAAAATTCAAAATGTACCAGTAATTTACACTTTGACCAAATTACAAATGTCACAAAACCTTTAAGGGCCTGTTCATTAACATAGGAGCTGTTTTTTATTTTGTTTTTGAAAAAGAAATATAAAGATCAAAACTATAGAAGTTATGGTCTTTAATGTGTTTAAGGCACATATTATGCTGGAGATAATGTGATGGATTTACACAGCTATTTCTGTAGTCCATTAGGCTGTAGTATTGCTCTTTCAAAATTCCTATTACTACAGTACATTGTTTAGGTCATGCACGCCATGTTTAGCCAATAAACAAACATCCAGAGCATGTGGAAAGTTCATTTTCCAGAGGTTTTGGAAAAATCTAATTAGATGAGATAATGTAGTGTTACGGTGATGCAAAAGCTGAAGTATAAAGTACATTTCCCTTGTAATCTGAGCAGGGCCCAGACTGCTTTCTGTTAAATGTTTTCTGTTGGAAATTACTTCCCTTAAAAATGCAGCAGTGCTTTCTGATGAAGGAAAACCCTTTGAATGATGCTGTTCTTGTTACAATTTTACTTAACAAAGTCTTGAAAAAATTTGATTTCATAACTTAGAATGTTCAAGACTCTTTGTTTTCATGTAATATTACCAGTGCAGTGAGAAGTAGAAGAGAAATGGACTTGTTCCAGGTTTTGTATGGCTTCTTTGAATAGGCTCTGCTGGTCTTTCGTGATATTTGGACAAGTTGGTCTTGCAGGACACTGAGTAAAATTTGATTTGAGAAATTAATTTTACAAAATATAGAAAGCACAAGATGTGTTCAGGGCCCGGACCTTGGAAGCCCAGTGAACTTTATATGTATTCATGGGAAAGTACAGCGTCTATGCTTAGATAATGTGCAAATATACTACAATCTGAAAACACAGAAGATAGAGTTGTCTTTGTGATAGTTCACTATACCACTAGATTTTTAGTTCTCAAAGCTCTACTAAAATGGTAACTGCTTGTTACATAACAGCTCAGGATTTTCTAGAATTACTGGAGTGAAAATCCTCTAGCTTTCCAACAGCTTTACAGAAGTTCTGTATTCATGGGAATGTCATATTTCCCAGAGGAGTATTTGAAGGTTGGATTAGCAATAATCTAATAGGATTTCTTTGAGTGTGTCATTCACTAAGAAATGAGAAAGCGTACTATTTATGTAGGAAGGCACTTTTTAAAATGATGTTTAAAATTAAAATGACTGCCCTTTATCCAAGCCTGAGTTATTGACCACTTCATAATTTGGTGCCTCTCTGGAAGAGAGGTACCTGCAAGCTTCCAAAAAGTGAACAGCATTTGCATTTTCTTCTAAAATACAGGAGAGGATTCTTGGCAGTGATGATGATCTATTAAACAGCCTTAGAACAAGGGCTGAAATGGAGTCACTTTGCTAGCTGTAGAGTCTTGTACTGTAGAGTCTTCTGTGTACTCCAGTAAACCTGGATTATTTCTGCTCAAAGAAGAGCATTCAACAGAATAGGTGCAATATTCTATCCATCGTTCTTAGTTATATATGGGTGCTCTCAGAAGGGAAACAGGATTTTCAGTCTTAGCAGAGGTAGTCAGTATATGTGTCATTTATTTGCTCAAGAATGGGTGGAGTGTGCTAAATATGCTCTGTACATCCTTATTAAACTGAGCTCCAAGAGGAAGACAAAGAAGATTCTTTAGTTCAGGTAGATCTTAATTTTGAGCAAGAGACTTCGTATCTTAGTGCTGACAATATTAGAGTCACTTCTGAACATGTGCGGAAAGGAAGTGATAGACATCTGCAGTGCCATCCAGTGTTGGAAGTTTTCATGTAAATGTTTTGGTTTTAAGTACCTATATTTAAAAACTACAACTAAACCTCAGAAAGTCTTACTTTATAAATATCCCACTTTCCAGCCATGAGAATATTCAGATCATTTGGTTCAGATTGGAATTTCTCTGCTTCCAAAGGGTCACAGGACTTTCAATAGTAAGAGAAGCCCATGAGATTATTTGTATGAGTTGTGTTATCTGGAAAGTTGCTTACTCTTCCCATTTATTGCTGCTGTATGTGAGTTGTTCTTCTGTTGTTTAGCCCTTACACTGGGACAGTGTCTCTTCTCACTCAAGCCTGAAAGTTCTGGTCTACTGTCACCTTGACCCCTATTTCGTGACCTTATAGAGCTAATCTAATACTAGAAGTACAGAACCTGCTTTTTCTTCAGCTGGTATCTGTAGGTAAAGTAAACTTTTACAGTTTAGATGAGTAAAAGTAAATAATGTCTAGCAACCAAATATGGATATAAACATCTATATTTAGATGTTGGCAATTGAGCATAACCATGCTGATGCTTGATTGAACAGTGTGCCTAGAACGTTTTGTGTGCAGCTATTGAAAAACATATATAACTAAGCATCAGGAAACCTACATCAACAGTAAGACTGGAGAGTGTGTAATTTAAGGTAAAAATCATTCAGATGATTTTTTTTTTTTTAAACATTTAAACCACCAAGAAATTCAGAGACAATGCATAAACAAAACCCCAATATGTTAAACCTTATCTTTAATTCTAACTTTTCAAGTATTGTTTATTGCAAATAAATCATTACAAACTATTTGTTAACAATCAGATAAACTATGGTAATTGAGAGAATTTCCAAGAACTGATTTTGAAAGCTGTTCTGTTGTAAAAGAAATTTTGTAGCATTGACTTTTGCTCAAAAAATAAGAAAGAAAGATATTGAAATTCGGGACTTCTTCCTATAGGTAGAAAGTGGAACCAACATGTTAAGTGAAATTTTGAACCATGTTCAATTCTATTTTCTTAGCAAAAAAACCCCTCATTAACTTGATAATTTCTCATTTTGTGAAACACTCATTGATTAATTAAGAAGAACCCCATAAATTGGTACTTATCCTGTATATAGGGATTGTTCTGTATGCATACATCTGCAGATGGGGAGAACATCAGGGTGTAGCAGAAGAACTAAAGGGGGGCCTTCAGGCGGCCCACTTCTTCCGATGAACACAGGGTACTGGTCATGACTGCACCACAGAAGTCCTACAAGCCTTTCTGTGGTAAGTTTGCTATAGTGAATGAATTATTTGTCAGTTACACTTGTATTTATGTTTGTGATCAAAGAACTAACAATTTGTGCATGTATCTTGGAGTAATTTTTTTTTTTCCTAATTTTTCAATTAAATTTACTTTATGATTATATTTCAATTTCTTTGTTTATCTTTTCTTTTAAGCAGTTGGCTAATGATATGAACTACAAATCAATTTAGGGTTCTTTTTTCCTTTTCCTGTCTTGCAGATACTTATCATCTGGTAGGAAATGCATTGCGTAACAGAAGGGTCAGAAAAAGAAATTGATGATCCCAGCTTGAAAGACTAAATTGAGGCAGGTAACAATGCAGTTCCTTGACTCGTAATTCTTCCCATTTGATGTGATGACTATATAGTAGCTGTGTCTTAGAATGCTCCATGATAAATGAAGCAAAGTACAGAATCACAATCCTTTCACCTAGTTGCTTTGCAAAAAAAATTAAAGCACCATTGTTCCATTCTTTCTCTTAGATCACCCCTACGATGAGATCATCTAGTGTATCACCATTTTCCTCCTAGAAAACATGGACGATAGGAAGATCAGAAGAAGCCTGCAAAAAAAAAAAGGATTATGTTGTACTCATTTTTTTTCTTTAGAAATATTTCTTCATGTTGTAAACTGTTCTAAAGAAAATGCTATCATCCAAAATTGCAATAAGATGCTTACAATAAAAATATATAAAAAGTAGTTATTTTTAAGTATGTTTTTATTAAAAATGCGAAGAAACTTTGGCGTTATTTTTTTCATAAAATAATACCCTTCCAAAACTGTACTTACAGAGATATGGTATGGAGGACTTGAATGATGAGAGAGACAAGTGCACGTATGAGATCTAATATAAGGATGTTTTATTGTTGGTATGTCTGCTACTAAATGAAAACACTATATCCATTTCCTTTTTATTGCCTCCAAATACAGTGAAGCTAATGTAAGATACCTCGTAGTATCTTTTTCCATTCTGTTACGCTTAACAGACTTGCATATGATATTATCTGCAATGACTTTGCTGCAGAGTGATGTCATCAATTAGTATTACACTTGACTTCTGGTGTAAATAGGGAAAGAGTAAAACCATTGGTTCATAGAGACCTACTGACCGCTGAAGTTCAGCCTTGAAATTCAGTCTTCTGAATAATGGCACACAGCAATATCCAGATAGAAAATGAATAATGTATGTAAAGGGAGCTTTTAACATGCTGAGATACTGCCTGCGGACCTGTTACTGAAGAGATTTCTGTTAGGTAGGAGTTGATGCCAAGAATTTTTGACGTTTGTGGGATAAGTCCATCAACTGGCAGGATATGTGAAGAAGTGATTTTGGAAATGGAGGCTATGTGGTAAGACATAGGGGCCTAGCAAATCTGCTAGGCTCTATTGGGAGAGTCTATAGAGAGCTGTAAATAACTAGATAGTATTTAACCAAGAAGCAATGGAGTAAGTAAACTATGAAATAAATTGTTTCTGTAATATGTCAACAGAGTTATGTAGTTGGCAAGTTTCCACCAGGTGACTTTTTATAGTGTCTGGGTTTCAGTTCTTCCTCTGCGGAGTTTCTCTCTTTGTACAGTTAGCCTACATCTTATAGTTTTTAACTCTTTAACTATTTGTAACTCTGTTTTCAGTTATCTTGTGCCAAAATGTCTTTATGTACAAGCTTTGTTATCTGATGTCAGCAGAGCTTGGGTAATAGTTGTTAACACACTACTGCTACATTTAAATTAAGGAAAATCTATCAATTCTTAGAGGTGCTAGATAAATTACTGGATTTTTTTGGGGTCATGTAATGAAAATATTGTACATTCTGTATTTACTGAGAGCTTCTAAATGCACAGTAAGTAGCTAATTTAAAATATGGAACTATATATGAATGGCATTTATACCTAGACTGAAGATTTGGCATGTTCAATCAGTAGTATGTACTTAAACCAGTGACAGAAATGTAAGAGTCAGGCTCCCTAGTGATTTACAGAAGGCAAATCCCCACAGGGAGATTTGGCAAGGTGTAGGAAGTAAACTACCATGTTTGAAAGGATTGTTAGGACTGACCTTGTCTAAGCCCATAAAACTTAAGTAATGGATATGAAATGAATGTGAAATGCAACATCTCATGAAGTATTAAGATAAAGAATAGTTGTAAGGAATGAATCTGAGAGAACTAAGTCAACTTGCTATGTTTGCTCTCTAGTGTGGAGGTAGTATGAAAAATAAAAGAACAAACAATGTGAGTTACGGAATCCCTTGAGAAGTAACAGCATTAATGGATGCTTGACTCCTAACAGAGAAGAATCAGAAGAAAAATGGATTAATTGAAGGATGGATAAAGTATAAATATATTCAAGCAAGGGGTGATACCCCATTGCAGCCTCAGAGTATAGAAACTTTCTGTTAACATGATAATCTATGAGTTGATAATGTTAATATTTATGTTCTAATAACTGGGCTTAAGACTAAATGATGAAATACAATTATTTCATCCTGTAAAATATATTGGTCTATATAGTGGGACTTGGCACCAAGTAATGTAAAGCAAGCATTGAGTGTAATTTTATTCCATCTGTGTTGTAGTTTTCACTTTTTAACACCTTTTGCTCAGCTGTTTCAAAGATGTTTAAAAAAACATTAATAATATATCAGTGAGATCTATTACATTTTGAAACTAATTTATAAAATTTAGACAGAAAAATGGTGATTCTCCTTCATTATCGTACATTTTACAGTTTGTGTCAGCGCACTGTCTAAGGTTTGCTCTGTTTTCTTTTCTGAGTTTTAAGGTAATAGAAAATTATATAAATATTTCATTTGCTATATCATTATATACAAATTTTTGTTATGCTCATTTTATCAACAATGTAGACTGAAATGTTAATGCATGTGTCATGTAATAATTAAATAGAGATCAGGAATTTTTCAGATTTGCTTTTCTTGTTATGGCTAGGGGTTCTCAGCAACATACTGTGTTTTCCAGAGATAATTGCTCTTTTTAAGTCAGACTATACAACTGCAAATCTCCATAGTAACACTGTATAGATTCCTCTGCCAACCTTGTGCTCTTGCAAATTTACTTGTCAAACTGAAGGTAATTTCACAGTTGTATAAAAGCAGTCTTTATCGTATAGTCAGAATGTAGAAACAAGATCAACAATTTTATTGGCCATTTTGCTTATAGTAGTATGTATTGTATATCCTTTCTTACTTACATTTCAGGTATTTTATGTGTTTGGCTCATTTGTCGGGGGTAGAAAGTGTTCTAAAGGGAAATTTTAGCTAGTAGTTGTACTACATAGCATATGTTTAGTTTAAGACATACATGTTGGAGAAACACCTTATTGACTTGAGACAATTTGATTCTTTTAGTATGTTGAAAGTACAGTATCTCTTCTGCAAATCTCTGTTCATTAATGAGATAACGAGCATTTACCTATCATGGAACTTACTAGCAAAATGACTTGTGCTAATCGAATCAAAATGGCATAAAAATTATTGCTCCAGCTCAGGAATATTTTCTTAAGTAATGAGTAGGAAATGTTCATCCACCTCATGTAAGTAAATAATCTCGATCAACTGTCATATAATGATACATATCACTGTTAATGCTATGTTTCTGTAGCTGTTAGATTTGATATTGGCCAGTAATCCTACAAAGACTTGCTTTCTCAGTTTTGTGATAAGGGGAAACCATCTAAGGCATCTTTTTCAATGTCATAGAGACCTTTAGAGGAGGTTCCTGCTGCTCTCTGTAGCTATGGGTGAGAGTAAGAATGTGGAACAAAGTAGGTAAATGTTGCAGAGTGGTTAGTGTGGCACAGTTTCGCCTCCCTTGGTGCCAGACTTCCCTGACTCCACTGGGAGGCAGCGCAGTGTATCCACTATGCTGCTCAGAGGCTGTTAAGCTGAAGAGCAGCCAGCACCATGTGTTCTTTCCTGATCTCAGAAGGAGGCAGCGCTATGGATTCTAGAAACTGTGGGCCCTCATTACTGCTGGCATATGAGCTGTTCCTAATGGACTATAAGTTGTCTTTCACTGTCTGATAAAGAAACAGTTCTTGAGTGGGACTTAGGAGTCTGTGCAATCATTAGATTGGAGATGATGTAGCTCCATATGAAACACAGAATGTGTGTACCGACCTACCTTCATACCTTAGAATGAGAAGTAGATCTAATGCCTGATCAAAATGGTCTTGGCATGGCTTAGCGACGGGATGTACCTGCTTATGCATGGAAAATGTCTGTATTTTTACTCAAGAAATGGATGTGTGGTTATATGATTAGTGATGGGCTGCAAGTTTGTCTGGAAAATGGTAGCAGTGTGCAGGCTGGCATAACTGTCCAGTAGGCAGAAAGGAACAAGCAGTGGGATGAACAAGTTATTCTAATTTCCTACATACAGTGGGGAGTTTACCACTTTTGGAGGATTAAAAATGTGCTTTTTGTGTAATAATAACTGGTATTTGATACTGATGTCTGTACTTACGATCATGTGAAACTTATTCAGGTGTATAAAGGTCCATGTAGATGTCTATTTGGTAATGCTGCTAATCAATATATGCAAATCTTGCAAGGGGAAAGGTATGTACTATCGGTGCATAGTAAACTGTGGGAAAAATAATTTCAGATTACTAAATCATGCAGTAGTTTGATCTAGTCAATGTTACATGATGATATGATATTCAGAAAGCATTTTAGTCTTGATAGAACTTATTGGACTGGACTGGAAGTACAAAGTCAAAAAGTCTAAGTTGAGACTTTTAATGCCTATAGCCCATTTGCTGTTTATATATTCTTCTGTTCATCTGTTGGACAGAGATCTCGAGATCTTATGAATATGCATATGCAGTAAACTGATGAGCAAAACCAAATCTATAAGGAACAGACCATTTAGTAAGATACAGGTAGTATATTTTTTTGATTTCTGAAAGTTTGTTGTATATTTGACAAGCCATCTTCATTTCTTCACATTTTTTCAACTGTTTTCATAAATTGTAAGTTTTAATTTTATTTAAAAAAATTAGGTTATGAAACTTTTAGTAGAAAAAGTTACTGGAACATACCCTGGAAGAAAATAGAACCTAACGTTTGGATGACCTGATAGAAAATGACTGTTGTCTTGTTGCAGATTATACTACAATATATGTAAATGTGCACATTTATAGCTTTCTGTTTGTGAAATGAGAATATCTTTGTGTATGCCATCCTTCTCAATACAGGGCCACAAACTAGCAGAAGGTTGTGTAGGGGGCTGAATTACAATTGCTGCAGAAACTATGATCAGGACTTTACTCGTGTGTATGTGTAATTGTTACTTTTTTCCAGTAGTTTGCATTTACGTTATAAGAAGGGTCAACAGCTAAGCTTATCATACTCTTCTGATTTCCGCAGACAAGATTTTGAAAAATTTATTTAACAAAGCATTGTCACTTTGTTTTAATAGTCTTTTGGCTTAAAATTCTTTGTACTTAGATGGTGGTGCTGTTCTTGCAGTCAGTTGACATCGTTATGATATCATCTTTTGTAGCAGCATCATTTATGTTTTTCTCTATTTAAGGCTGTACTATGCTTGAAAAGTCTGCTTTCACACCAATCAGTTTTTCTGGTTGGAATCCATTAAAGCTAATTGCACATTAGTAAACTACGTTGTTGGAATTCTTTGTAGTTGGAATTCTTCTTTTTAAGGTGGTTCTAAGAAGAGTTTTAATAGATACAATGGTTTAATTAAACTACAGAACTCCATTTAAAACTTCAGTTTGTGCACTGCAGAAGATATCCAGGACTTTTTTAGCAAGTGCCTGAACCAGATACCAAAAGGGTTGATGGCATCATGTTAGTACATACTGTATTTGCCTTAAACTGGTTAAGTTCTGATTGCAGTGTAAGAGAAATAGTCGGTGGCTCAAACTGGGCTATGGGGACTTAGTCTGTTCTGTGTTCCTGAACTAGAGTATGTGAAAGCAGGTAAAGATTGTTAAAAATGAAAATGTTACTAAGGCATAAAGAAAAAAAAGTAATGGTTGTATTTAGATGCATCAGTGTTGGGACCCCATTGTGAATCATGAGTTATGCAGACATAACTGAAGGCAGCCTAATCACTATCTTCCTTCCTATGACAGTGATTTCTGCCTCAACCCCTTCTTTAAACTGTAAAAGGAGTGTTTGCGTTGCTTGTTCAGCTCCATTTTGCTCCCCAGTGCATGAGAGGAACAGGAAGGTAAATGGGACTTCCTAAGAAAAAGGAGAAATGATAAGCAAGAGAAGCTGCTGCTTCTAGGGTGTGAATTGAGGTTCCTGCAGTACCTCTGGCGTGGATGTGAGAATTACATTGTCTTGTGCTCCACATAAAAGAGAAAATTAAATCGTCTGAAGAAGAGTGGCCTGGGGAATAGCAGAATATGGCATTAAACCTCATCCTTTGCCTGTTACTCTCTTTCAATTCCTTTCTTCTACCTAAAGATCTCCTGAAACAAATATTGCTCTGAGAAACCTTGAGCTGACTCTGCCATTATTTTGAAACAGAGATAACATAAAATGTTTAAAATACCGTTTGTCTGTTTTCCAGTCTTACTCTGTTTCTATCATATGGATTCCCAAAGTTCTGAAAATTCTCCTTTAGGGTCTGAGTTTAATCACAGCAGATAGTGCCAGTAATTTCAGTGGAGATTCTCTTGGTTTACCTCTAAGACTTTAAATATTTATGATATGTATGCATTCAGCATTTATTATAAGTACTGATACACAGCAAAGTAGTTTGTGATCTGTGCCTTAGCCCCTGGGTTATAGATATTCATGTTCAGCATATAGTTACACAAAAGATGCACTTTCTAAACTCTGTAAGGAATTGGTGTCTTGCTGCTTGTATTGTGTTGCTCTGAGGTAAAGGAAACGGAATAAAACTAAAGTATTTTTTTGCTTTCTTTAAAAAAATATCTGGGAAGGCAAGTGGCATTATTTTGAAAAGGCAGTATCATATTATATATGATATAGATAAGAATCTGTAACATCTTTTATACAGTGAGAAGTTTTGCGGTTCTTTTTCTTCTTTTTTTGTGATTGGATTTCCAGTTCAGGGTTGGGTTTTTTTTTTCTGATTAAAAGGGAAGACTGAAAGAGGTGGATTCAAGTTACCAAGCAACACCTTGTTTCCCAGGCAATGGAAAAAGAATTGCAGCAGGTGCTAAGTGGATTTTCTTCTTTTTTTTTTTTTTTTTGTATGAACTTCAGGTTAACAGACTCTTGACAGACTTCATAGAATGATAACTATTCAGCTGGATGATAACTACTTGTACAGGTCATGTGCTGTGTGACTTGAATGGTTCTTTTCTGTAGTTATGGTAGCATACAATATAGGCAGCAAACAACACATCACAATTAGCTTATGTAGATGACACTCATGTTATTTGCTTCACTCCAATATTTTCATTTACAATCAACATGACAACATGGATGGTGGGATTGAGTGTACCCTCAGCAAGTTTACCAATGACACCAAGCTGTGTGGAGTGGTAGACAAGTTGGAGAGAAGGAATGCCATCCAGAGGGACCTGGGTGGCCTTGAGAAGTGGGACTGTGTGAACCTCATGAAGTTCAACAAGGCCAAGTACAAGGTCCTGCATGTGGGTTGAGGCAATCCTAAGCACAAATACAGGCTGGGCAAAGAATGGCTAGAGAGCAGCCCCAAGGGGAAGGACTTGGGGATGTTGGTGGATGAGAAGCTCAACATGAGCTGACAATGTGTGCTTGCAACCACATTCTGGGCTGCATCAAAAGAAGTGTGGCCAGCAGGTTGAGGGAGGTGATTTTACCCTGCTACTCTGCTCTCGTGAGCCCCCACCTGGAGTACGGTGTCCAACGTTGAAGTCCTCAGCATAAGAAGGACATGGACCTGTTGGAGTGAGTCCGGCGGAGGGACACGAAAGTGATCAGAGAGCTGGAGCACCTCTCCTATGAAGACAGGCTGAGAGAGTTGGGGTTGTTCAGCCTGGAAAAAAGGAGGCTCCAGGGAGACCTTATAGCAGCCTTCCAGTACCTAAAGGGGGCCTACAGGAGAGATGGGGAGGTACTCTTTATCAGGCTGTGTAGTGATAGGACAAGGGGTAACAGTTTTAAACTGGAAGAAGATAGATTTAGATCAGATATTAGGAAGAAATTCTTTATGGTGAGGATGTTGTATTGATACTGGGGGTTGCCCCGACCCAGGTGCAGGATGTTGCATTTGGCCTTGTCGAACCTCATGAGGTTCACGCAGGCCACTCCTCCAGCCTGTCAAATCCCTTCGGGACACCATCCCTTCCTTCAAGCATTATCAACTGCACTACTTGGCTTGGTGTCATCCACAAACTTGCTGAGGGTGGACTCAATCCTACTGTGTCATTCATCAGGATATTAAATAGTATTGGTCCAAATACTGACCCCTGAGGGACACCACAACTATCACCACAAAACTTGTTTGTATTTAAGAAAAAATGGTTATACGGAAGAGCCAAGGAACTTGCACATTTGAAGTCTTATTAGCTCTGATGTTTGTTGGCATTGCTGATTAAGGCCTGATGTTTAAATATTAAATAGCCTAAACCAGCAGTAATTTTAAATGCATGTAAGTAAAACCCACCCATATTTAGAAAAACATTTCCTGGAGAATTAGGGAACTGAAAATCAATACCATAAATTATTTTAGCTGGTGATTTCACTGAGCCAACATGAAGAGAAAAGAGACAGTAAGGGATACAGTAAAAGGTAGGCTAGAAAGATAATAACAAAATAGTATAGCCATTAATAACAAGTGTAGATATTAGTACATACATCTATGAAACTATGCCTTTCAAAATTAAAGAAGTCCTATGCTAATCAATTTAAAGCATTACTGAAACATGGGGATGTGCATCACAAAGGGAATGCCAACACTTTCCTTGGTTGGCTCAGGCTGTTTGCAGTGATACTCTGATGAAGGATTGATTTTTCATCAATGATAAGGTTATAATAGTGATTTCTACAAAAGAACAGCATGTTTGAAGTTCAGTGTATATTAACACTAGCTAATACATTTTTCAGTAAACTTAGGAGATCTGTCCAGCAAGTGTGTGAAATATGTAGTACTTCTGGCTCTGAGTTTGGCAGTGTTATTTTGCTTCCATTTAAGAAGTAACATTTAAATTATTTTTTTCACCTGCATTCCATCTGAAGAGTAGCATAGAAATTAAAAGAAAAATCAGCGTGTGTGTGTGTAGATTGGAAGGTGGGGAAAGAACTTAAATGGATATTACCCTTCGTCTTTTCACTTTTCTAGCAGGATGTTAGTCATTTGAATGTGGGAAGAACTACTGGAAAACTCTGTTTTCCTCTACTGATACAAACTGACCCATAGAAATACCATAGGCACTGTATGTTGGCACTGTTTGCAACAGCCTATCTCACAGTACTGTACATGCTTTAATTTTATTTTTTTTTAATTGTAGTTTTAATTTATTTATTTATGAAGAGTGGAGCTGGCACACAGCATCATCTCTGTGGAGTGTTCTGGATCTTAGGATCATATTTGGTAATCTTTACTGTGGCTTTACCCTTTTAAGCTTTGTCTGTATTCTTCTGATGGCAGGAACTAGGGAAGTCTGTTCTTAGTTACGCCCTAAGGTGGAATTCCACTATTACTCCATGGTTAGTTTTGTGTTACATTTATTGTAAAACTGTTGTGATGTTTCTTTCTTTTTCAAACTTATTAAAAAACTATTTTCTGTGTTCAAACTTCTAAAGAGGAAGGAAAGAGTAAAAAGTTTTGGAGGGTGGTAATAAATCTTTAATATCATGGATTTGTTGAATAAGGAATATTTCAACACTATGGATTATGTAAAGGATTTGTTAGGGTAAGGGTTTTACTTTATTAGAATTTGAAGATGTGATTTTAAAAAGAGATAAAGCCTTCTAAAAAAAACCCCACACCCAAATACAAATGCCTAAAAATCTTGGTTTATAACTTCCAACTATGTTTCATTCATGCGTCCTAATGTAAATTAAGTGACTCCTTTTATTGCAGCTGGGTTATTAATAAATGTCTTTTTTAAACATGCAGTTTTTAAAAAATGGGCATACTTTTGCATGCAGTTTTTAAGCTTCATGTGCACTGCAGAGAGAAAGGTTTCTAGCTAGGAAGGAGCAATTGGAACTTTTATTTTCTGATCCTAATTGACTACACCTGAAAATAAATAAATGAGCTTCCTTTACTTGCATGTACTCAAGGGTTTTGTTCTAGGTTTTTAAATAAAATTAGGATGGGAAAAAGAGAGAAAACTATTTATCATCAGGCTTCTTTCTCTGAAGATATTTGTGAAGCAATGATATTTCACTTTTCTTAACTTTGGAGAGCTAATTTTGGTAAGGGGAAAAAGATTAATGATATTGGGCAAAATAAGAAATGATCCTCTAGACATTTTGTTCCTTCTACAAAGAAAAGAAATACGTTTTCAAGAATTCTGGTGAAAGTAGAGTTTCAGTAGCTCCTTTCAGGAAACATTCTATGTGCTTTCAATTAGAAACTAAATTGTCCCACATGCATTTCAAGCTCCATACACAAATCGCCTTTTTACTTGAGACTTTTTATATGTGGTCTCTTGCCAGAGGACACTCTTCCAATATGACAACATACATGGTTGCTTGAGGTGTTTTTGACATACAAGTCAAAGGAAAGCTGTTTCTTAATGCTCAGATTATTTTTCCTCATAGACTGTCTTTATGCATATTGGTAAAACATAGCATAAGCCCTTCTTTTATGCATGAATTCAGGAATAAATGGAAGTATGATCAATGCAAAAAAAGTATTTTGGCTAGTGATTCAGTATGATGGTTCTAATCTGGTGTAAAAACTCTTCATTCCTCCCTCCTACCCTTTTTAGCACACCGAACTTTTCTAATGTAGGCCAGGAATGGTGTCAGAAGCATTGTTCAAGAGTAATGCTGAGGCCAATAAGATTATTACTAGACTTGGCTGCAGTGCTTTGTTTAATCTTTGTTTTCTAGTTTGGTGGTGGTGTCTAATTAATTCAATTTTTTCCTATATTCTTCTGTATTCATCGAAACTCATATTTGTCTGTTGATTTGAAAATGCTAAATGGAGGGAGAATTAGGCATGCATGTGAGTATTTTGCTTAACTGTGAGAACTTAGTAAATTTAAATACACCTAATTTACAGAGAAACTCTTCCTCTGGTACAGAACTCATACAGCTATCCGCTCTTCCCGTAGTTATTAATTTCATATGCTTGTATCCACATTTTCCTTTCGTCAAACTATAAAATTTGTTGGCATTTGACAATTTCTTTAATAGGTTTTCACAGAGTTGTACCTATGGTAGTGAGTTTTTAGAAGACACCAATGGCAATGGGGTT
>VXAK01022480.1:268-14856 GCA_013399435.1 Arenaria interpres | reverse complement strand
GGTATCCTTAACCTATTAGGATTTCATTAAATGTTCAGAATATCTCACAATTTGTTAAGGCAAATTTGAAGCCCTCCAGGTGACCTCAGATAGAAAAACAATCAGTATTAAGGTGTCATGCACATAACATGGTAGTATCTTTGAATCAGTACCCCAAACGTGTATCAATGAATCAGGTACACCAAAAGAAAAACCACATACATAGAACAACATACATTCCAGAACTGAGCCTTGTGGGAGTCTCCAAACATTTGAATCTGATTGGAAGAAAACCCACACAAAATAATAAAGTGGGAGTCATTTTCTGATCTTCTCCAGAATCCTGAAGTCTGCTTCATTTTACCATCAGGGATAGAGAAGAAAAGCTTTTAAGTCAGCCAGCATCAGATTGATTCATAAAGCAAACAGGAAAAGTATTATGAGGCAAGGCTTCATGCTATGATAGACATCTAGGAATACTCATCTTTGGCAGTCTATTCATCTTTGGCTAAGGGGGTGGAAACTCTGGTTTGTCTCCCTGAGTAATGTGAGGAATCCTGTTTATACTCCAACTCAGTTTATGTGGCCTTGGGGAGCGAAGTCTGGTCTTAGAATTAGCTGTAATTTTTGCTGATCAGATAGTGGTATGACTGGCCAACTATTTTTCCATGACTTGTAGGAGAACTATATGACAAATCTATGACATACTCTTATTTTTTAAAACGTTTGTAGAGTGAAGGTACTTGTTTAATCTGAGACCAACAGCTGGTGGTGATTGAGAGTTTCCCTGCATAGGTGATCTGCAAAGATTTCTTTCTTTTTATAATGTGAATAATTAGTTGTAAATAAAAAAACAACAAGGAAAAAGGACCATTCAGATATACTTTTTCAGAAATGCCAAGTGCAAAATTAGAAATTCACTGTTGTCATAAATATACATGCATATATCTGCAACATATTTAATGTAATAAAAAAACATGCAGACCTACTTAACTTTAGGTATGCACTCAAACACATGCACCTAATCTAATTCCTGCAGGCAGTGCTGTGGTTTATCAAGATATCAATAGGCTATTTCAGGTCAGAATCTAATTTAACAGTTTATCTAACTGTTATGTTTTAGTGCATCTCTTTTATGGAAGCAGCAGAGTGGGCAAAATAGAATAGACAAGTCAGAGCATATCCAACTCTTTTTTTCTTTATATTGCCATTGATTAAGGTATCATTGTAGTTATGGTACAAATAGGGAATGAAAAGCTGCCCATGCCCCCAGATGTTTGCAGGCTAAGATCGAGAACAAACAGAGAGTCAGAAAAATGGTCAAACTGGTGTGATCTAAATGGTCTTAATTTACCATTTGACTGTAACCTGGGTGCTTAACTGTAATTCTACAGATCATAAGTATTGATCTGTTTCTGTATACATAAAATTTTCTGTTACCTCTGGACAGCTTTTTTTAACCAAAAATGCATGACAAACCTGACAATTTTGGGATGGGTGTCTTGATGTTATGCCCTGTTGTATACTACATTTCAAGTTAAGTAATCTATGTTCAGTTAAATGGTGTACATATGTCTAACTTGTCCTTTAAGTTACTTCACTATATTAAGCCATACAATTTTGGAATGTATTTTATAAAGATGTTTATTATCAGTAGATAGTTTTATAGTTTTTAAAGAGTGGTTGTTTCTCAAAGTCATTGATAAGTAATATGCTTGTTGCTGAACAGAACAAGAGACTGATTGATAGTTTGTGATACAAAAAATTATGACTTTTAAGCTTGTGGCTTATTAGGTAGGCGAAACCCAGAAATGTGCTAGTACAGGCTGAGGGGGGGAGAAGAGGAGGCTGAGGGGAGACTTATTGCTCTCCACAACTACCTGAAAGGAGGTTGTAGAGAGATNAGATTCTGTGATAATAAATGTGCACAATCCATAGCTGTTTTTGATTGTTAGTCAAGTTGTTCATTGTTTACTTCACTTTAGAAAAGAGGATTTGAGAGGTAGGAATAATTAGGACCTACAGTGTTATGGGTTCTTGATGACCCGACCCCTCTTCCCCTCCCAAATTTACAAGGATGAGCCAGAAGAGGCATAATTTGGAAGATACAATAGCTCTGGAATCAGGTAATGTCTTTGTGGTGAATGAACCAAGCTTCTCAGCCTACCAGGCATAAATGTATTTTTCATGGTTATAAAGTTAGTTTGATTGTGTATGTGGAGCACTGGGGTGGAAAGAACAGGGAGAGAAAAACATCTACCATGGCAGTCCTGTCCTTCAGAGGGAAAGGGCGCTAAAGGACTAGAAACAGAACTATATCTGTCCTATTTCAGTTTTGTTTTCTAATAAACTGCTCAGGTGGTTTGTGGGAGGGTTATAAGCATCATCAAATTCTTAAATGATGATGTTTCCTTACATCTTTACATTGTTCTTTGTAGATATGTGAGGTTTTTTTATTGAGATATTTCATACCAAGATATAACTTCTGTATAAGAGACCAAGTCCTGCCATCTTTATCTCTTTTTTTATAAAGACCAGTAGACATTAATTCTGCTAATTGTATGCCTTAACTATTGCGATCTATTTTTCTTTTACCTGTGGATTAAGATGCATTAAAAAAGTATGAAAATGTGAAAACTGTAATGTAATTGCTACTGTAGAGGGTGCGCATCAACCCACTATATAATTATTATCCTTAAAATGTCAAATTTAAATATAATGTCTTTAAATTCCTTATTTCAGATATTAGAAGAAAAACGAAGAAGAAACTACAGTAAAAGATTTTAAATGACTTAACAGTGTTTGAATTAGTAACACAACTGAATTAATTCCATTTTGATGTTTAGGCAGAAGCAGCAGCATTGTATTTAGACTAAGAAATTACTTGCTGGCTTTGTCACTGTTGACATTAATTATTGATAGGGGTTTGAGAAATAGCGCATGTGCCATTAGAGTTGACTGTAATATAAGATAGGTACTGCAGTGATGCTAGAGGGATTATAGAGAGGGAAACACCTGTAGCATTTGTAGTTACATGCTTCTAATCATCAGACTTTTATTTTGTTCTAATAAATTCATATGAGTGATTAAAATAATGGAAAGATGAGTCGTCAGGCTTATTTCTATCGTGTCCCTCCACAGGAATTACATAGAAGAACTCAACTTCAGCCCGAGCCAGCAAAGACGAAGGCTCTTCAAACAGTTATTGAAATGAAGGTATGGTCTTTGCATGTTTTCCCATACATTATTTTTGTAGCTTGAATTCATGTACTGGATCTGGCTGGGATGGAATTAATTTTTCTTATAGCAGCCTGTATGGTGCTATGTTTGAATTTGGGAGCAAACCAGTGTCGATAACACACTGATGTTTTAGCTGTTTCTGAACAGGCTTACAGAGAGTGAAAGCTTTCTCAGTTTTTCACTCTGCTCCCCCCCAGCAAGTAGTTTGGGGGTGGACAAGAGGCTGGCAGGGAATGCAGGCAAGAAAGCTGACCTGAGTTGACCAAAGGGATATTCCATACCATAGTATGTCACTCTCAGCAATAAAGTGAGGGGAGGACATTCAGAGTTATGGCATTTGTCTTCTCCAAGTAACTGTATGCATAATGAAGCCCTGCTTTCCTGGAAATAGCTAGGCATCTACTTGCTGATGGGAAGTAATGAATGAATTCCGTAACTTGCCTTGCTTGCATGCACAGCTTTGCTTTACCTATTAAATTGGCTTTATCTTGACCCATGAGTTTTCTCACTTCTGCTCTTCTGATTCTCTCCCATATCGCACTGAGGGGCAGTGAATGAGCAGCTGTGTGAAACTTACCGGCCTACCAGGGTTAACCCACAACCATTTATAACTTCTTCTGTTAAATCATTAAGGGCTTCATTTGCTTTTTCTTTTTACTTCTCAACTTATTTTGCTGTAAAGCTAGGAATAAGTAGTATTTCTTTCTACCAGACTGTTTTCTTAATAAGACTTGATTAAAAAAGTCAAGTGCAGCATTGCTGAATAATGAGAACGGAATATTGCTTTTAAAAAGAATCAGGGGCAAAAAAAAGTTTCAGGTGAGCCAAAGTCATGAGTTTTCTCACACAAACAGAAGCAAACACAAACAGTCCAAGGCCGATGTAAAATGTTTTTCTTCCTGCTCTTTAGAAACAATACTTCTATTGGAGGTTATTTGGCCATCATTTTACATCTAACCTAAGGAAAATATTCATAGCATCAGTAGAGTGATATGACAAAATGTCCTGTCTTAGTCCTGAATATAGTTTCCTCTTTTTGATACATAATATTACTAAAGTGCTGTGGCTTTTTTCCCCACAATAACAAAAGATAAAAATAATAATGTAAAATGTGAAAACTGGTATTTTCACAAATTATTTGAGTCTGGAATATGCATCTTTAAGACAAATAACATGAGACTTGAGATAATTTGTGAGTTGGCAGTGCTGCCTGAGATATATTAATGATGGTCTTTCATTTCAGTCTTGAAAGGAAGTGCAAATTAAAGGCCTCATTTTGCCAGTGACTTCTGTTATGAGCAAATGAGTTCAGCATGTCTGAACATTGTGGTAAATACATAGTTACAACAACAGCAGGATTTAATAACTACAGTATCTGCCTTTTAATAGATAATAATTAGCTTGGATTATATGAGTAACAAAGAAGGTTCATTGATTTCAGTATTCCGTCTTCTGATATGTATTTGCCTTGGACCTTTCCTGTTTGTTCTAGTTCAGAAGTCTAAGAAATCTAAAATGTGCTTTTGCAGTAACTTGTTACTCCGAGTATATGGGAAAGTAGGATACTGGCTGAGAAACTTGTTTCTTTCTATTTAATATTAAGAATTATAGACTTACAGGTTTTGGGATACGGAGATAGTGTGTTAAAATAATTTATGGTCTTCCATGTGGGTTATTAACAAAGTTAAGGGTTATACTGCAGAGTAATTTGCAAATCCTCTTCCTGTACCAAAACTCTTTGAAAAGAACGAGGGCTGGAGCAGGGGAGAACATGACACACGCGACAGCTGTAGTTGCAACCACTCTGTCTGTATCTGTCCCTGAAAACAGTAAAGTCTTTTCTGTTTGTCTCCCAGGAGAGTTGGGAGTGGTCCAATCCTTCACTTTTTAGAAATCTGATCTTTGTAATGAGGGCTTTCATTTGTCACAGGTGACACTGTATCTGTGTTGCTGGAGCATTCTGATGTGGAGCTGCCTTTTGGCGCTGAGGCACACAGTTTTTTCTTTGCTTATGAACACATGCTCCCATGGGGTTGCCCTGTCTAAAATAGGTCTAATATTGAAAAGAAAAAGGGAAAAATGTAAGATGTTGAAATCCATATGATTAAACAGCAGTTTTCATTACAAGTTCCAGCTTTGGAATCTTTTCAAGTAAATTTAAATTGTCTTTATCCAGACAGCATTTGTTTTGAAAAAAATGTGGAACATTTGTTTTGAATGATCAAGCATTGAAGCAATAATTTCCTTACAGTGTTGAGGGTAGAAGAAGGGAGAAGATTACCCTCTAATATGGCAGTCTGAGGCCATACACTCCCCCATGCAGAGGCTCCAAGCCGTATACATTTCTCTTTACTGCACTCAACCCCTTCCACCCTCTCGCCACATTAGCTTTTCTTTGAGTCCCTTCCGTGGCTCCCCTAGGCTCTGCCAGGAGGCGGCTTTCCCTCCTTCATAGATCCCTCTATTCTTGCCTGTGGTTTTCTTCTGTCCCTTGCAGCTGCTGAATGCTTTCTGTCCCTTTTCCCAGTCAGTCTTCCCTTTCATCCAATGAAGTATACCCATTTCTCCTATCATCTCATATGTAATTTTTTCTTTTTGTCCTAAACAGCTTTTCTTTTGCCCTACCTTTCCTGTCCTGTCATGCTCTTCAGTTGTCTCTAAAAACTTTGCAAGTAGTTGCCTTTTCTTATAGCAATTGTATTTTCTGCATAACTGGTCTCCTTGACCAGTCTCTATCTTCTGGATGGGGCTTTGAGCTACCTGGTCTAGTGAAAGATGTCCCTGCCCATGGCAAGTGGGTTGGACTATATGATCTTTAAAGGTCGCTTTTAACCCAAACTATCCTATGATTCTATGATCTTGTTCAGGCGATTTTGGGTTTAAACCAGTGATACTGCTTGAGAGAGAAAATCAGAAATGAGTTGCCTACAGAAACGTCATAAAGCTCATCCTAAGTGTAGGGTATTGACTATCCTGAAATGTATGTAGTCTAGTAAAAGAATTAAAAGTCTCTAAAAATGGTAAGCTGTAAAGTAAGTGAAAATTTTTGTGGTTTACCTTACTTGCAGAAAAAGCCATCTTTATTTATTGATCCAGCTTTAATATTTCAGGTATGGGTTTGGTTCTAAAAAAGTGTGTATGTGTGTTTGCAGTGCAACATACTCTTATTGTTAAGATTGCATGAACTTTCACTTTCCTTTGTCTTCAAAAAGGAACTTGAATATTCTCTGTATTACATTGACAAAGTTAAAAAAAAAAAAGTATATTTTAAGTGTGGTCATGTATGGTCTGTTGATAGCATGTGTGCATATTTGCATTTAAATGCAATTTTTATTGAATGTGAAGTTTAAAATATTTGCTTCTGATTATTGCTTTTTGAATTCCCTACAAGGAAGGTTTTGCACACATAGTTTAAATTTATCAGGTATTTGAAATAATGAAGAGTAGCATTTCACTAATTTTCATTTCACAGTAAGACAGACTGGAAAGCTGTATTTTTTACAAATGTTTTGCCCTCATTGTGGAAACTCATTTGGAGAGTTACTCTCCTTTCCATTGTGGAATGTTATGCAGGACATATACTAGTTTTTTCATTTTCCAAAATAGTTAGATTTCTGCTAGGTCCAGCATAGAAATAGCCCCAACCTCTCTCACGGAATATCTGCAACACTGTTCTAATAAAGGAGATGAGGAAGAAGTATTGGTTACTTCCGGAAAGAGGGGATAGATTAGGGTGAGTACCCTGACCTATATCACAAATCCTGCTGTATAATCTTATGTCTTTTAACAGATTTTGAGGGCCTGACTGGAAAAAGTCTGCACAAATCTTGCATTGTTGTAGAACTCAGAAGACATTTATTAGTACCAGTTAATAACAAGCTGCTTCCTTAGTATTACTGCAAAGGAATCTTCTTTGTGATTCAACACAGACCCACATAGTTTTTTAGAATGCTGCTAATGTGGATAAGTCTTAGAGGTTTGAAGGAAATACTGCATCTGTTACTCTTTCAGTTTCTGAAAGATTGCCAGACCCTGTGCCACAACAAGAGCTGGTTGAAAATTTTCCAATTGAAGTTTTATGTGGGAAAATGCTGATTCAGCTGAATCAGAAGATTTTATAGGAATGTGCCTATTCGGTCAAAACTTTTAGTGAAAGCAAAGCTATCTAACTTTCTATCAATCCTGTGAGTCAACCCAACTCCCTTGTGACAATACCCACTGGGAGCTCCAGGCCCTCTGCATTATCTCTGACTTAAAAGATTCCTCACTTTCTAGAAGTTGTTCAGACAGGAAAACTTTCAGATTTCCTGGGCAAGCCTGAAATATGCCTGTCTGGTGCATCTGCAGATTCGTCAATCCTGTATTGTTCACACATAAGGGGACAGTACCTTTGACTCCTTGAATAGTCAAAGGTGATTTCTGGCTTCTCTGTCTTGTCATCACTGACATTTTTGATAGATTATTCTGAAACAGATTTTAGTCTTCAAAATCTGTGAAATTACTGGGTCCTGTTCATAGAAGAAGTTAATAAAAAAATGACAGTGACAATTTTTCTAGAGATAGGAAATCTAGGTTTTATACATCTGTAATCACTTTATGCAGATATTGACTAAAACCAAACTTTTCCTTAGAGAGTTCCAACTTGCTGTGATAATGTAGAAGTACAGAAAATGCTTCCCAAAAGTTATGTTATATACTTCTCATAAAGCTTAAATGTTATTTTGTGATGTATAAACTTTCTAAAAAGTGTAACAGGCTGTGCTATAAGTTATTTTTGCTATGTTATATTTGCAAACATGTAAAATGCAAATGCAAAAAGCTAGACTCAGCTGGAGAGATGTGATGAGGAGTACTCCCAGATGAAATGTCATAAAAGGTCATGTAAGTATTAATATAATTCAATGCAAAAATAATTCTAAAATGCAATGAAATGTAGGATTTGCTTTTATTTTCCGTAATAGGAGTAGGAAATTTCTAAAATGAAGTTTGATGGAGCAAGCTGATTTGATTGTAGCATCTGAGAGCTACAATAATTTATTGTTGTCCATAAGACTTGATAGCTTTTAAAATTCTTTTTTTTTCTCTTTCAGTATTTTTCTTTTTGCAGCTTCTCCAATATATAAGATTTAATGAGAATGCTTCCCCTTTCTTTTTTTCATTCCATCTCAATGTTTTATTTCACTATATTCTTTTTTAGAAAAAAAAAAGTTTATGGAAAAATGTTTGTGAACAGAACAACTAATATCTTGAAAAGGTTTATTTTCTGTCATGTGAAGGGCTAGTCATTTAATAGAAAAATCACTTGTTTTTTATGATCATTCATGCAACCTTTGCTGTATGATAAGAGTAATGCTGATTCCATGGACAAATATTAATACAATTTTTAGGATTCTGCTATTGGAAATCTATCATGTTAATAACGTACTATGTAATTTAAGTTGCATTTTACCTGTAACTTGAAAAGTTGATATTCAAAAAACCAACTCCAAAATTATATTAAATATAGGCATATAACCTAAAAGCTGGTTGGAAGTCTTCCAGCATGGGTGGTGGTGGGGGTGTGTGTGTGTGGTGGGACTGCATTTATTTATTTTATTTATTTATTTTAAAGTTGCACCCCTAGTCAGCTCCTTTGTTGATAGATATTTGGTGGAATTCTCTTTCTTTTTGACAATACCCTTCAAGAAAGGAAAATATGGACTGCTGATTAAGATTATCATCAGCATTTTTAATATCAGATGTTTTCCAGACAAGAAACAGAGTGAGGTAAAAGATAAGAAACAGCAAGTTTCACATTCCGAGAATGTGTGGGTGGAGTTCTTTTGGTTTTTTGTTTTTATTGCCTTTGCATTCTGGCAGTTTTTTCTCTTTTGGGTGGAGCTCCTTTTCTGAAAGGGGATGCACTTAATTTGAAAACTTGTAAGATGCATGAAAGGGTTTGGTATTCCGCTTCAAAGTACATTACTTTGCCTGTATGCATGAAAGTATGTTTGCTGATGTGGAAGGTAGCTCTTTTCAACCTGTATTTCAAATTCCTTTGTCTTGAGATTTCTTATTGATAAGCTTTACATTCTTTTACACAACTGAGCTCTTTTGCATTAGAACACACTGAAAAACTATTCAGACAGGAACCAGAGTGTGTTTGCATAGTTGCACAATCCAGGAACACATCTTCCAGTGAAAATGGGTATATCACAGTGAGCTGCGAGTGAATCTGCATTCAGCAGCAGGCTAGATGTATTTTTCCCATTTTCACCATGTTAGCAGTAGACAAAATTTGACAAGTCTATTTTTTCTGTTACTCTCCCTTCTTCCTTCATCATCTTATGACTGCTTTTTTTTTTTTTTATTTTTTTTTTTAAAGTGAAAATTTGTATTCTGGACATGTGAAGTATATCTAAGGGGCCCAACTGTGTATTGATCAGTATTCTGATTCACACAAAAATTTCCTGGTCACTTTGTATGACTGCAGGCAAGTGCTTATCCTACTGTTAATTTTAAAGCCATTCTCTTTGTATGGTTGAACTGGCATATATCTACCTATATCAGTATAGTGTTATTATTAATTTACTGTGGTTTTGATTGTAGGACTGAACAAAATTGTTTAATGAGGACATGGTCTTTTGCAGAAGAAATGTGCTTTTACTCTGATGCTAATTTTCAACTAACCATTTTTATTTCCATGTTCTACTGCTTGCTACAGTTATAGTATTGTAATTTTCTGATGTTTTCAGTGTTACACAGTTTGATTGGAAATTTGTTTACACATAAATAAAAAGAATTAGATCTTATAAAGACATGTAGGTTTAATTTTTTGCATTACTTTGGTTATGAAGAATCCAGCTGGCTATTTGCAGAAGAGAAAAGCCAAGAAAGAAGTACTGAAGTGAGTCCTGCTTATGGGAAACACATCCATCTGCTTCTACAATTAATTATATGGCAAAGGCATTTGTGATTAATTATTAGGGCATTAATTATTAAGGGTGCTAAAAGTCTTAATACAGTTTGCTAGTGAAATGCTGAACATATTTCAGGGCATCAGGCATTCAGGCTTAAGATCACTGTACTACAATTACTGTGGGAGTACTGACAGAGAAAGAATTTTCTTTCAATCCCATTGGAATTCATGAATATTTGCTTGCAGTATATTGTGTCTCATGATTCCAAAGCCCTAATGGAGAGATACAATCAGGGCTTTATCCTGTCAGATCTTGAAAAACCTCCGGAGATAGGCAACCATTTCCAATGCTTGTACTCAAAATATAACACTTGTAGGTATTGCAAGGCTACTTTTAGGTTCCCCTTGAAGCCTTCTCTTCTCCAGATCAAGCAAACGGACTTTCCTCTGCCTCTTAAAGAGGGCAAGTACACCAGCCCCCCCTGAACTCTTGGTCGCCCCCTACTGAACTCATTCAAGGTCATCAAGTCTGTCTTGTACTGCGGGGCTTTAAACTGTGTACTGTACTCTATATAAAGTCTAATGAATGCTAGGTAGAAGGCAATAATCTCTGCCCTTGATCTTCTAACTGGCTGTGTGCCTGTGAATACAGCCTAGGATGCTGTTTGCTGCCTTTGCTGCCAAGTCACAGTGCTGGCTCCTGCTAAGCTTGCTGTACACTAAGATCCTCAAGTTTTTTCAGCAGAGCAGCTCCCCAGGGAGTTAGTCTCCACCTGGTATCACTGCAAGGGGTTCTTCCCTGCCAGAGGTGGGACTTTGCTTTAGTCTTTTGTTGGGTTTCCTAGGGTTCTTGGCTGCCCATTCATCCGGTCTGTCTGGCTCCCTTTGGATAGCAGCGCTGCCCTTGAGCATATTGACTTGTCTCCCCACTTGGTGTAACCTACGGGGTTTGTGGGCAAGCACTCTTGTCACCTCTTTCAGGCCTCAGATAAAGATATTAAACAGAACAGGTCCCAGTATGGACACCATGATACTCTTGTTACTGGCTCCCAGGTAGAGCACAACCTATTAACCACTACCTCTAAGCCTGATTATAGAACTAGATTTTACCTTGCTAGTTGTCTACCCATCCAGACCATAATGTCTTAACTTGGATACAAGCATGGATAGATTATTTATATGCAGACCTCTAATTGGGTCAATCTGTGCTATGAATTATCAAATGAACAATTATGTGACAGCTTACTTTTCTAGGCAAGCTGTCTCAGTATGCTAAATGCTTTCATTAATGGAGATACAAGTTCTTTGTCATTCATTGAGTGTGTTCATGTGACATTATTTTGCAGAGAAGCTGTGAAGTTCTAATTTTGATGGGGCTGTTTCACACCACACAGGTAGAATCCTTTCACACAGCTCCTATAGTGTCAATTACTGGTTTTCAGTCACTAATAATGGAAAAGATCTGGGCAAATAATTTTTTATTTACATTACAAAAGAATAGTATTATTAACTAGAGTAAATACCATTCTTTGAGATGTGTTGTCTCATGCAGAAATAGGATTGGCTGAGAATAAGTATTCTTTATTTCCTTGGTTGAAGATATAAAGGATACTCAGGATATTCTGCTCAGATAGTCTAGGTAAAAGCGTCTCTATGCACTCTGGCATGTTTGGTGAAAGTACATCAGCTTCTGAGAGAACAATCTTGAAGGACCACAGTTAATTAAATCGTGTTATCATTTAATTTTTAAGTAGAATTTCCCTGGGAGTGAAAATTGTAAGGAAAATACAAACTTTAATTTCATATTATGAATACTTTTCCTGCCATATCTTGGAAGACGACTAGGACTTCAGGCTATGAATATTTTTACTTGTTTGTGAACAGCTTTTTGTGCTGCAAACTAAATACTTAAAATCTTTCCCATTCAAAAACCTCTATTAATTTAACTGCTGTAAGAAATAAGAAAATAATAAAAGAAAAAATTTTTTTAGTCTGATACTTAGTATTGACTAGGAAGATGAAAGCTAAAATGTTAGAGGAATGATAGTGCGACAAACAAATGATTTTGATCATAGCTTTGATTCCGTATGGACTTGTAACGGTGATTGCTATATCTCAAAAAGAAATTGAGTTTCATTTTTGCTTTAGTGCCAAAAGTTCAGATGGTTTTTGGAACTTCATCCAAACTATCTTGTGTCTTCAATTGCTAAATTTGCCTAGCTGTATTATGAAAGAAGATATTACAGGAGTTCTGGTTTTCCTTGCTTTTAGGCAGCCTAGAGAAAGCATTGGTGTACTCTTAGAAATCAGGAAAATGAAACTAATTTTGAAAAAAGAAACAGAAGCAAAGTTGTAGTTAACCAGAGCCATTCAAGCTTAGCATGTCCTAGTTAAAGGATCAATTCAATTTGTATTTTTTTTCCCCAAGTTAGCTTTCTAGGTTAATATCCTGATCTAACTGAACCAGGGCTTGTTTGTTCTTTTCATTTACCTCAGCGGTACAAGAACTTCATCCCCATTTCTTATTTTTGATGGATCGTTGCTCCCTCACGTTCTTCAACTGATTGTCTGATCATTTGAATCACAATGTTTTCAATTTCTTAATAAAAGTCTGCAAACAGAGCCTAAAGCAGATTGCCTAATGAGTAGTTTTCAGTCTTTTAAACAGAAAATTACATGAGAAGTTTGCATAATCACTTTTTCAGTCTTTCTAACTCTCACTGAAGAGATACAGTCAATTTCCAAATGACTGCCTACTACAAAAAAATCACTGGATGGTTTCTGTGCTGTGCTGGCAAACGTGGCAGCCATTGGCTGTGATGTAGGAATTTTTTAGTGATTGTGGTTTTGTCTATTTTGGGACTCATAATAAAAAGTGCTAAATACACTCTTAGTGATGTGGCTGAATTAGCAGAGGAAAAGTACATGATGAGACACTTTTCCTCTTGGTAGCAGGCAGAACTCTATGGAAATAGGCAAACAGCCTCATAAGTCACATAATGAAGTAGGCTGTTGTCCCACAGTGGTGATGAACTGGCCTCCATAGACTAAACTTTGTGTTTAAGAGCCTGGAAGAACAGCCAGTTAGCAAAGATGGTTAGCAAAGCAAACAAGGTTATATTGTCATGTACATGTGGGAAATGGGGCATCTTCCATTCTCCCTTCCTCCCTAGTTGTGTAGGAATAAAGATGGAATTTTGACCAGAATGGATTCTCTCCAGACTGCACAACAGAACCTAGCATTTGCACGCTTTCTTTTCTGGTGGTGAAAGAGGTCTAAATGCTGCATTTCATTAAGCCACAATCAATAGAATTACTCTTGGTTTGTGGCATTATGTGCCATCTCTATTTGTACTTTATTATTTGTTATTCCTGCAAGTACAGATATACTTCTGTTATGCTTTAGTATACATTTTGTATCATTTTCAATAATTTCTTTTTTTATAACTTAGGATACAAAAATAGCTTCACTTGAGCGCAATATAAGAGATCTAGAAGATGAAATACAGATGTTAAAGACAAATGGAGTTCTGAATACAGAGGACCGAGAAGAAGAAATCAAACAAATAGAAGTTTACAAGAGTCACTCAAAGTTCATGAAAAATAAGGTAAGGTCTATTAATAAAATAGTTTAATGCTGTTTAAATAATGGAAACAAAAGTTTTAACTTGACCGTTTTCTACATGAGCTTGTCTTTTTTTGGTAAATCTCAGGTATGTAATACGCAGTAGCTATGGAGGAGTGAAGCATTTTGGATAAATAAAAATGTGTTTGTCTTTTTACTTAGTAAGAGGTAAGGAAAACGGTATTGCACAATTTCTGCAGAGGCTATCCTGAGTCTATATCATGTCCCCTTTCACCTTCCTTGTGTATGGTGTTTTAATGATGGCTTTTTGAATTAGTTCATAATTTTGACTTGGACCATATTGGCACAACTTTAATTGTGCATTTTTTTCTGGTTTTGACTGTAGTTTTACAGTAAGTACTGCAGTTCCATAGATGATGCCAAATTGTAATTAGTATTTTAAAGATCTGTAATTTGATGACTTTGTTCCTGTAGAGTACCTTTCATTTGAAATTATTGTACATATATAATCGAGTTGACCACAAGCAGATAGTAAATGTGTAGTGAATGTAACACTTTTCCTGGTATCAAGTTCACAAAACAGCTTGTTTATCAGAAGTAAAGCTTGATGTCCAAATTGTTGTCCCAGCTGGTCTTTTTACCTCCTTGCATTTTGAAATGCTCAGTTGCTGTAGGTGAAGATGAACACTCCAAATAGTCTTTCTTGTGAGTTCTAATATTTCCTTTGTGATATTTTTATAATTTATATATAATGTTACAATTTCTGCTGGTTTATTCCCAGCTCTCTACCTTGAGTGTGTTTTGTTTATGAAGTGTTAAAATACTGAATTTAAGTAATCAAAAAAGGAAAAAAAAAATGCAGTTATGGAGTGTGAAGCTGATGCT
>VXAK01022475.1:168018-194230 GCA_013399435.1 Arenaria interpres | reverse complement strand
TCCTAAAAATTTTTTGGGTCTGCTGTTGTCTTTTTTTTTTTTTTTTTTTGAGACAAGACGGTATTTAATGAGATTAAAATGTTTTCAGCATTATTCTCTATACTCTTCAAATACATTGGTGGGCCTCTACTAGGTTGTTCTGTCATAAGCTGTTCACAATGATGGCTTAAATCATTGTTTTTTTTCAAGTTGCAGCTAACTCGGAATGTACATGGAGCATATGCATTTTAAACCCTCCAGGTATTGAACTGGCCACAACTAAATGAAGTGAATGAGCGTGTTGGAAGTGGGGTGTGAACCCATTTTTCTACATGGGTATGTGTAGCTGTTGTTTAAACTGTTTGACCAAGCCAGGGATCAATGCCACACCTCCATCCAGCCAACACAAAAGGGCAGAAAAGCAGCTGGATCTTCACATTCTGGATCCAGCTACCACCGAGCTTCTGTGCCATCCGACTCCCTGTGGGTTATGGGTTCAGGGACACACCTAGAGCAAAATGCTGGAATTATATACCTTGTGGACAGCCTCTTGGGTCACACATTACTAGCCTCGTGTTCAAGTAGCCTTATGGAACCAAACCAGCTCTGCCGGCCTCAGGACCAGGGAAACACACATCGCTTCTTCCAGCAGTGCCCAGTGGACATTGAGGAAAAAGCTCAAATTTAAATAACATAAGCAAGACTGAAATTCTGGTATTAACGCCAACTGACTATATGGTTCCAGATGTGTAACATGAAATGTCTATTCCTTTCGTCTTAAACTCACCTACAAGAACACATACTGATGATTTTTTGCCACCCAAACAACCATTCGCAGTGTCTGGCTGCTAAAAATGTCTGGTGTATATGAAGGATACTATACTGATGTGCACGTGAAAGAAGTACCGTAAAAATTCAGTCTCGTAGAAAAACATGCTGTAAATGTGGAGGGTGAGACAAAAGAAGAAGCAAAGGAAAATTTATTAGTGTCTGGGGAACCCTCAGTGAGAAAGAATAGATGATTTTTAAATTAGGGTTGTATTAAAATATCAACTCAGTAATGAGTTAGCTGAAAGAACAGCGGACATTGATATGCTCAGCAGGCAGATACACAGTAGGATCAAACATCAACAGAGGACATGAATAATTCTGCAGAAATTAGGAAGGACTGGAATATGGAGAACTAGAGAAAAAATAAAGGGGAAAATAAAGAGTAAGGAACCCAAAAAGAAAAAGAAAATCTCCATTTTGTTCTTAGTTACAGCAATATCCTTTTATGTGAAATCAATTGAACTACGGTGCATTTATATTTGGGTTATTGTTATTCCTAATGAATCTTTTAACTCTTACAGAAGCAGATAAAGTATAGTGGGATTTTACACTACCCTTTACCAAAATAAAGCTGACTGGTATAGCTCAGTAGCTGTGGTGCACATGGCAACACAACACAACTAATCTTTGGCCAGAAACAGCTATCAGGAGAGAAAGGAAGCATAAAAGCAAGAAACAGGAAGGATCCATAGATGGCAAGATTTTTATTTTAGAAAGGCTGAGGGAAAAGTACATGGTCCTGATGTATACAAAAATCCTTGCAAGGAGAAGCTGTAAGTTGTGAGAAGGTTCTCTCGTTCTGAAAAAAAAGCACGGGTGAACAATACCAACAGGTTCCTGGAGGATTTCTTTGCAATAAGTGTGTGTGCATCTAATGCACTTGAAGCTAAACAAAATGTAAAATAGCTAGTCTGAGAAAAGTCGTAAGATAGGACCTAAGCATTCAGCCCATAATCAACCGAAGTAGAAACATAACATGGAACTATATTAGGGAAATAATTTTAAGAAGATGAAGAGGGCAGCTTTTAGGTGGTGCAAGCGCACGCAAAGCTGCCTCTAGGGATCCTGCTACGAAACAAGGTTTATTCCTGGAAAGGGAAACCCAGTTACTTACTACACAAGCAAGGAAGGCACTTGGAGCTCCAATATAGTCTGGTGCATGAGTAATACTGAAGAAAGAAGGGGAAACTGGAGACTTTCCATCTGGTAGTGATGGGAGAGAAGAAAGACCTGGGAGTATTAGTGCATCATGAGAGGATAATGAGCCAGCAAAATAATGCATCTGAAAAAAAGATAAACATAAGCTAACGAGGCTGGGGTAGCCATGTAGCCATATCTAACTGAGATAGGAAGGCACTGATGTTGCTGTCTAATGCACAAGTGGGAATTCACTGGAAATATCACACCTATGGAGCCAGCCACTTGGAAGAAAAAAGAACTTAAAGCAGAACAGCTACAGAAAAGGAGAGGAGGAGAGAAGGCTTCTTTCACCCAGCAAAAGGTTGAAAGATATGATTGCTGTCTACAAATAGATGTTGGGCAAATACCAGCAGCACTGTTCAAATATAGGACGGCACTGTCACTGATCAAATGTGCACAAAACACCTAACCAGGGAGGTTCAGCAACAACTTCCCAATCTAGAAAAAGAACTGGAATCCTTTTGCAATCAGTTTATGAACTGGAGTAAACAATACGGCATCTGAAACAGCAGGGGATTGGCCCTGGTAACACAGGAGGCTCCTTTCAGTTCCCTGTTCTGTACAAATCCTCTGCAGCAGTGGAGTGAATTGTTAGGGGGAGCAGTGACACAGGATTGTGGAGCTTTTAAAACAGAGAATTGTTTTGTTGTTTAAGAGCAGTTCATCACAACCTCCTTTTTACCTCTTTCTCACATATCTCCGCTTTCTCCTGTATGTTTCTCTGTGGACAGTTCACAGTTCCTGCTGTCCCCTCTGCCCGATACCCTTGCTGCCTGTATGCTGTGCTGCTGGTCCCTGTCACCCTTGGCCGGGCTGCTCTGTCCTGTTCACCTTTCCTCGTGTGACATTAGTCCTGCTGGAGGCTGCCAGCTCTAACCCAAATACGTCTGGTGGCTTCCAGATTTGCAAACACCTTCTCTTCCTCTCCTCCTTGCAGTGAAAGCTGGGCAGGCTCTTCTTTATCTGTTTTCACAAATGTTTACCCTCACACCTAAAAAAGCACTGCTGGCAGCCTGGTCTACAGCAGTCACTGATGCTGGTTTTGGAGGGGCGAGATGTGGAAGGAGGGCTTCAGGCAGCTTCGGGAGCGCTCCTGGACATGTTTTATGGCCCGTCAGCACTTAGGCAGGTGTCACCCTTGGCTGCCAGCGAGGGAGCGCAGGATGTGGCGCCGGTGGAACTTTCCAAGGAGCAGCTGGGCCTGGCATTCACCGCGCGCCAGGAGAATGTGGGGGGCTCCAGGGCTGCTGACTGGCCGAGAAGCTGAAAGCTCTGACAGCGCTGGGACAGCAGTGAGAAAGGTGCAGAGCTTGGAAGGGGAGCTCTGCCCTTCCTTCCCAGTAGAGATGGGGGGAAAAGGACCTCCGGGACAATGATAAGCAGGTGGCCTAAACAGAAAACCCTATGATCACAGTTGCAAATCCCCATTGCTGATTGTATCAGCTAATGATCGGGTTCACAATTCCTTGTGCCTCACCCCTGCAAGGGAAGTGGCCTTGCACAGGAACTCCCTCCCGAGCAGACTGCGTGGATGGACTGGATCAGTGGTTATGCCCTTCCCTCTGACTATTAGAATCTTGGTTTATACTTCATGTTTACTCTCAGATAATATTTAACCATTTGTTAGACTATTCCTTTCTCACTGCCCAAGCCACTTCACTCTGTGTTTATTCTTTTTCTCGCTTCTTCCCTTCCCTCCAAAGGACAGGAGGCAATCATGCCGTTGACAAAGTGTGATGTTGGCTCCTGGTCTTTCACACGGTACTGTTCTGAATGGTTTCTCCTCTTCCATGTGGCCACAGCTGCACTATCCCATGCTTTTGGCTTCCACATCTTAGATTTCTGTTTGAAGGGCACTACTAGAAAAGCTTTCTCTCTCCTCCTGGCAGAGTCTGGAAATTTCGTCTTTACATCCTATTTGCCCATTAGCAAGTAGGAGTCCTGGAACAATCTCTTGACAGATGACTATCAGCAGTTGCGGTGAAACCACACAAGCTACATCTATACCTGGTGCATTAACTGTACCTGGGACCACTCTCTGGCCCTGATGTCAGCTGCTGCAGAGTGGAGCAAAGCCCAGCAATTAACCTCTTCCGTTATCCCAAACGAGATGGCTGCGTACAAGCTGCCCACGGGCGGTGGCTCTGGGAATGGTCTGTTCTGGCTCCCAAACTGTGCCTGGGAAATGTTCTGGAGAGCATTAGCTGGTCTGAGCCAAAGGTGTGCTAAGCACCATTTCAGCAGTTCAATGCTACAGGCGATTGCAGTCCAAAGCCCAGGTCACTCACCAGCATTATTCAACCTGCTACTTGCGACTTGCTAGAAATACATCTGTGTAGGCTGAGCCTGTTTTTTCCTGTAGGAAAGGCCTATCCTATAGGATAGACACCTTCTTGATGCCTACAAAGATGGTGCAAGGCACAGGAAGGTCTCCGTACCAAAGTTCCCATGCAGTCCTTCAGGTGAATGGGGTACTTGTCGAATCCATACCTGTGGCTGCTCCTGTCCTTGCTGCTGCAGAACAATGGTGTTTCTGCTCCTCAGAGCATTGCTGAGAAGCTCTCTTAGGGTTAGGGATTGCTGTGTTTTGGTGCAGTAACCCACCCTTGCAAATATGGTGAATGCTGTATACAATAACTTTTTTCAAACATAAAGGGTTTTTTTTTGTCTTGGATCGTATCCTCATTCTACCAAAATAGTAGTAGGTCTGTCATCTTCTAATTTGCTCTCTCTCAGCATAAATACTGTGGAGGTATATCATACTTAAGGCTGCTGCTGCTCAACAGTTGGTAGCAGCTGAAGAGAGCCCTCTGTTCTGAGCAAGGGTTTTATTCAGAGCTTGCATGTCCCCACTGCCCTTTAGAGCACAGCACCAGCGTGCGGTGCTAAGGATGAGAACACCTTGTTCTGGAGGACTGAAGCCGTGTCTCTGGTGTCTCTGCCCTGTGTTCAAGGCTCTCTCACTCCCTCTGTCCCAGTTCACTGCCTGCCCCGTAAAGAGGCGTTTTGATGGCTAGATTTGCTTATGAGCTCTAATTCCCTTAGATTTTGATCCTAACATCTTTTATGTCAAAAGGAGCAAGACTGAGCCTTTCGAAAAGGACCTACATGGGACATACATAAGTATGTTTCTTCTGAACACTCAGTTCCTTCTGTCCCAACAGCTAGATGTGGGCACTGGGACTCTTGCTTTTTGACAAATGTATCTGTTCCTTCTGAATCTTTGCTTCATATAAAAAAACCCCTTGATATCCTGCTGTTTACTCTGTTGAGTAAAATGATTATCAGTTGCTGAGAGTATCTATTCTAGTGCATGTGGCATTATTCCTTGTTATTGGTTTTGCTTCACTCGCTTTTCAGCTAATCTCCCATCAAGTAACAAAAGGCCATGGAGATAAAGCCTCTTTATCTACCTGCAGCCAACTCTGGCTAGATATTTGCTCCTAGCAACCCGCTCTGTGATAAACTTTTTGCCTAGGCAAAGAAAGTGAATTGTTTGGGGCTGTTTTTCTCCCTCCCCGCCTTGTATCACCACGGCAAAATGCTCTTTTTAAGGTGCTTGGTTTCAACAGAGAGTGAAAACTAAAAACTCCTGAGTGCTTGCATTTGTTTTTTTAGCATCTTGTGTCGCCTGGTACAAATCAGAATTAAGTCTAGTCCACGGAAGAAGTTATTCTCTTTTTCCCACACTGGGATAGCAATATCCCCCTCACCAGTACACTCTGGGCAGTAACATATTATAGCATATTTTATGCACTTAATACCAGCGCCAGCATCCTCTGCCACTACCCAGTTTCATCTCTAAACTCCTTGTCCAGGAGCCACCCAAGTCTGTCCTGCCACTCAAGATACCTTCTTCCACTGTCCTCCCTTGCTGTGTTCACCCCAGTGTAGTGTGTCTTCTCTCCCTTCTTTCTCCATCTAAAGACTCCCTAATTAAGCTTCACTGGGGATGGCCTGTGAAGTACGTCTGCAGAGACACTGGTCCCACTTTACCAAGAGGCAAGTCATCCGGTGTCACCTCTTAAACAGGAATATGGTGTTTGGTCAGGAAGTTATTGGAACTAAATAGAGAGGTGTAATTGCAATGGTTAGTGTAATTATAACGGATTAGAGTAAATGTTCTCCTGTAAAATAGCTTCTGATAAAAATATGGCATTTGCCATGAAAAGATGATGTTACTCACATACGTAATAGACAAGGCATAGGAAAAGTATCTTATGGGATTTCTGTGTTCAGGTGGGCAGCTGAAACAAAGAAAAGTTAAGAGCCAGAGCAAGACTGTCGAAAGACATCCTGACTTCCAGGCTCCTGTCATTTATGGCTCACAGTCTGAGATTTTTCTCCAAGGTCACACAAAAAATCATCCAGGTCTCCTGAATCTCACTCCAGTGCTTTAGCCACAGGAGTATCCTTCCTTGCACAAGTAAAGATTAGGCCCCGGCCTTGGAGGAAAAACAGTTCCAGTTTCCAGGTTCCAGTAACAAAAATGATATCAACGTGGATATTCAGAAAGAAGAGATGGAGGGTGTTTGTTTCTGCTCTTGCATCTAGCAGCTACTGCGTTTGTGGTTCGGCTCAGCAGGAAGTTCTGGGAGGAGGAGACCCAAACACTGGTTGGCTCCTGCCTGAGTTCATTCCCTTTCGATAAGGCTTTATCTTCCTTTCTACTACAACAAGGCATTTCTTACCTCTCTGTGGGAACCCTGTGACAGGACTGTTTCACGTAAGGCTGGGAATGAAATGTAAAGACTGCCAGGTTGACATGAAGCGCTGGACCCCATGGCATCATAGCTGCTGAGGGAAGGGGGGCGGCTGTGTGGTGAGAGATGCAATCAGGGAGCAGAAGGGGCGTCGGATGGGAAGATGAATTGTATTCAATAAATCAAACCAATATACAACTCTGACTTGGCCTGGGTTTGCTGCATTCCTGCTGGAAAGATTTTAGGGGATTAGTGGAAGACTGATAATGTAATTTGTTGTTCCTACCTTATAGACTGAGCTGTCTCGGTGAGAGGAGGTAGGAGGTGCCTTGGGGAGGCAAGGGGGAAGGAAGATGGCATGAACCTATTGCAGCTTATTCCTAAAAGTCACTGCAAACCACTTCTGATTATCCACGGCGTATTTCCTTTCTCATGAAGAAGCGATGCTGGCCAGCAGGGAGGGTGGTTGCAAAGATTCAAGACAGGTTCCCTGGGCTGTACTCAGGCAAGATGTGAAGCCACTGAGTTACTATCAGGATTGCTCTATTCTTAGCATCCCAGTATGTGTTCACCCCCACATGCCACTATCTAAATATAGTCCCTACTGAAGGACAGATGCTGCCAAGTTGCATCTGACCCCCTCTTCTCTTGCATTCTGTTCCCAAAAGCCAGGCTGAATTCCCCTGAGACACGTCCAATAATCAGCATGTCCTTTTGTCTCCCCAGGGCTGCACAAGGGAACTTGTACTGTACCATTAAAGCCTGACCCCAGCCCTGGCCTTCCTGGCACCTCCTAGCACTGGCCTTCCCTTCAACACCTTTTCTTCTTCCTTTTCTCCTCATTTGTCGTCTTCACCCTTTTCCTTCCCCCCCCACCTCAGCTGCTTCTGTCCTTTCCCTCCTGTCTAATTCAATATAAGAGGGCAAAGTAATGAAAGAAAACATGTACTTGTATGTGCATGTACCCACGTGCTACAGTCACCCAAACCTCTCCGACAAGAGTTCTTTGCCACAACAGAAGTCCTGCCAAGAGGGCAGTGAAATGGACAATCATCTGAGTAATTACTTTATAGTTCCGGTTTTCCACACTGATTTGTATTCCCAGTAGCATAAATCAGTAAGGCCCTGAAACTGGGATTCCCTAAACCCAGCTGAAATCTAAACAGGACATTCCTCCCATGTGAGCCAAGGTATGTCCACGGGGGCACGGAGTGGGACGTGGAAGAGGCAGTTAGTCAGAAGAGGCTCAGAGAATTCGTGGGGTTCCCCCCCCCAAAAAAGCAGCTCTCAATCCTTGCAGTGAGTGGTAGGAGGTCAGACAGTGCAATCCCCCAGGGCCAGGTCCGAGGTTACCCCTGACCACTGGTCAGAGTCTCACTCACACAAGAAAGCCCTCCAGGGATCTGCTACAGGAAGCAGAGAGGATTTCTCTTTGAAATTCCCCTTTTCTTCTCCTTTCCCATCTCTTCAGAACAGCTGCTGGGCAGCACCTTCCAAGCTGTCTGCAGCCTAAGCAGAAGCTCCCTGTTGGTGACACCTCACTGGGTGCCCAGGAGAGGGCATCTTTTGGACATGGGGAGCAAGTGGCTGAGCCCGAGGGCAGCCTGACCTTCAGGGTGGGCAGCGAGCCTGGCTTTCGGACTGGGCAGCCGCCCTGGCCTGGGGCCTCAAAGGCTCAGTACTGCCCTCCCTGTGAGCGAGATGCGCAGCTATGGGTTGTCATTAAAGGTGTCCACAGCACCGTGCTGGCATCACACAGAAATTGTCAGGCTGGTGTCTGTCCAGAGGCTCTCCAGCCTCCCGCACACTGCACCCTGCCGTCGTTGTCGTGGATTAAGTTCTGTATTTTCTACACGACTTGCTGTCTTCCTTCTCTCCCTGCACAGTCCTCTTCTGTCTTTAGCCCCTTTGCTTTCCTCCCTGGAAAATGCAGTGGGGTAGGGGTTTGTCATTAAAATGAAGCTGTGAATAGTTTGTTTCCCTCTGCCCCTGGGAAGTAAATTAATAAACCTGTGGAAGACTGGCAGCCAGGAACATTTACATGCTATTTTCAGACATTGTAGGTCTCTTCCTGCGCTGGAAGAGACCCGGTCCTGTTTTCCGAAAGAGGAATGGTGACAAGGAGAAGTACGCTCCTGGATTACAGAGCTAGTTTGCAGGCTTCTGCAAAACCACTGAAGTAAAGTTGCTTTGCTATGTGGGCCTTCTGCCACCCAGGTAAAGTCTGAGCACAGCCCAAGCCAGAGCCAGCATCTTCACTGACCACCAAAGAAATGCATTGCCTGCTCATGCTGCTCAGCCCACGGGGGGCAGCTAGTGTCCCACCAGCCTACCCTGATCTAAAGATGCCTGAAGCAGCAGCAGGGTGTTGTGAGCACAGCCTGTCCCTCCCCTCCTGGGAATCCCAAACGCTTGCCTGCAAAGTCCTGCAGAACTGTGGGACCAGAGGATTCGCAGGAAGCTTACTGGCTCTGCTCTGGGTGATCACCAGCCCACATCCAGTTGGTTTCAGTACTCATGGAGGAGTACGATGGGATGTGAGGAATGCGCTGAGCACCTGCTAACAGCCTTTAACCCCCACTCCCCTCACTCTATAATTGGGAGAGGTCCTCGCAAGTGTGTTCCCATACAGTACTGAGCACCAAGCACTTGGCCGTGGAGCAGCAGTTGGCCTTTTGGGGAATACCAGAAGGAGACCCTCCTTCTAAACTCTCTTCAACTTCCTAACTCTCTGCGTTAGCTGCTGTGTCGGTAGCACGGGGAAATGTGTTGGCTATATCTCCTTCGGTTAACAGCTGCGCCTTGAGGGAGTATCAGGAAGCAGCATTTATACTGTAACAGCAGAAAAGTGGCTCTCCAGCAGTAGTTCATTACAGACCCACACACTCTCATTCCAGGCTTATATTAACAAGGAGGGAGATAAAGGACTAAAATGACAGAGGCTGATGGATGTGGCAGCTGGGATGAGCCAGTCCCTATTTTAAGCATGCAGGCAAAATTTGGGGTCAAGCTGGACAGGCTACAGAGTGATAAAGTGCGGTGAACACACAAACAACCCGGAGCATAGCCCTCCTTTTTCCGTCTTCTTCCCCAGCACCTCTCAGTCCTGCTGACAGCCTGACCTGGGAGTAGCGCTGCTCTTGCCTGCCCAACACGAGCCAGCAGGGCTCCAACCTGGGGCCTGATTTGCCCTGACCCAGTGTTTTCGCCTGTCAGCACTATTTTATGTGTAAAATGAGTGCATTATGGGCGCTAAACTGTATGCAAGACTATCCCATTGCTTGTCTGTATGAGACAGGTCTGTGGTTTGGGGCTGAGTGGGTATTTGGTTTGCTTGCTTGCCCTAACAGGAAGGCTAGGCTGGGTAGGGGTTCCAGTAAGAAGTTTATCTGATGAATGATGGAACAAAAGGGAGAGGAAAGGCTTGCTGTAAGATGCCCATGAGAGGCCAGATCTAGGAACTAGCCTGGAACTAGAAAGCCAGGCTCCATTCTCAGATACAGCAATACCCTCATGCACAGGTCCTGCTAAAGCTAAAGATTTACTCCAAGTTCACACTTGTGTAACGGGACACCATATGGCCTGATGCAGACATCCAGAAATACATTGGCCAAAGCCATTAGAGCAGAAATGCTTGACAGCAGCAAGTACCTGAGAGCCACCATTATTTCCCCGAGGATGGTACCCACAGAGGCTCCGTGTGAGTGTCAGGGATTATACCAAGGAAGCACAGTAGGAGCCTACAGAGGGACACACAGCCATGTACAGAGATAGTCTGGAAAGAGTTCTTGTTCCCTCCCTGGAACACAGACTCCCTAAGCAATTTAGGAGATGGGGAACAAGAGGAGAAGAGCATGTAGGTGTTCTTCTGTCTTTCATCTGCACTAAAGGACCCAAATGGCGCTCAACAGAGTGGCTCTTGGAATTACCAGGAATACAGAGACTGAAAAGGACAGCCAGGGTTCACCCAAGAGGACTGGCCCTTCACCCTGGCAGCACAGAAGTCTTAGGTCTTATTTTGTTCTGCCAGGCATGGAGCAATAGGAGGTCTAGCAGGAGAGAAGAAACTGAAATAAAGAGCTGCTCTTCTCGCTTTCATCCCTATCCTCTCTCTTCTGTTTTTCCAGATCCGAAAGAGAAGCAAAGCGTGCCGTGGGGGCCTGTGGGAAAACGATGTTCTAGTATCTATCAATGGGAAGTCCTGTGCTGGCCTCTCCCACGCTACTGCCATGCAGATCATCGACTCCTCCAACGGCACGCTCAACATCCGTGTGAAAAGGTAACCTGCTCCCAAGTGCTGGTGCTGTGAAGGTGCAGGCAGCAGGGCAGCTTCATCCAGCACAGCAGCTATGCACGCTTAGTAGAAAGATAGCTGGCAGGAAGCCTTTGGTTTCTCCATACTGGTTTCCTCCTACTAGGAGGACTTCCCCGTAGCTAACATGTGGCCATCCAAAAGTTTTGCACTGTCTCTGTGCTGCTCTCCGGAGTGCCTGGCCCTGGGGCTGAACCAACCCCAGACTTCCCGGCCCCTCGGGCTGGAGGGAAATGTTTGTAGTGTGGCGGCTCTGCTGCAAAGAATGAACAATTTAGGCTCTGAACAAGCAGATGCCACAGAGGAGTTCATCTCAGCAATTAACAGAGACTCCAGGTCATTCCGGGTAAATAAGTGCTCTGTAGGAATGGATTTGACTACACATTGGATAATTGATCCAAGAGAAGATGATTACAGAGTACTTACTGCAGCAGGCCATTGTAGTGCGACAGGGTGTGAAGTGACTTCCAGAAAGATAAAAGGTTTTTAGCTGAGTGCCTTTTTACAGGAAGAAATATCTCCAGCAATCTCTAGTCCAGCAGAGTGTTGGAGACCAGGCTCACATTTAAGCACAAAAATGGTCCCGGTAACATCCCTGGTTCTACCTGTGCTGAGCTAACCCAGTGCCTCTGCATGCTGGGTGAGGGCCAAGCTGCAAATGAATCATATAAAGACAAAGACAGCAAAGCTGTGTGAGGTCCCAGCTAGACCACACTACTGCCAAAACAGAAGTCACCCTCAGGAAATAAGGCCTTGGTGCAGCGGAGAGGGAGATGTGATGTTCTACAGCCCTGAAAAGACAGAGCAGTGTGAACAGTGGGGAGGGAGGGCCACGCTGCGTGCTGTCATCTGTAAAGCAGGGGCAGAGGCGGGCAGTGCTCAGAGGAGGAAAGCCTGAACGTGTAGGGTCCTCCCCTTGGCTTCAGGGAAAGCGCCGGTGCCTTCTGATGTGCTCACCCTATACCCTAGCTGTGATTAAGTGGGATGAGTGAGCCCTGCACAAGGTGTCCAGAATAGCTCCTGGTCCCTTGCCAAGGCCTTATCTCACCCCATCGGAGCCTATCTGCAGCCAACAGGTGCCCGGGCAAATTCCAACGGGCCAAAATCAGCAGGCTTCGAATTAGCAAAGTGACAAAGGCAGGCTTCATGCAGCCCTCTGGGAGCCAACATTGGATGGTTTGGAAATAGTGTAACCAGTTGGCTTCGTCTTGGAGTGGTGGAGAACTCATCAAGTATTGTTTTCTGATCACATCTCTATTCCCACTTCATAATTTATGTTCCCAGAGAAAACACCAATCAGTTCTGTTCAGAAAGGAGAGGTGGCTGGATGCCTCTGGAGCATGCAAGGTCACGTGTATCTCTGTCAGTGTGGGACGTGTGTGAATGGAG
This sequence comes from Arenaria interpres, assembly GCA_013399435.1. NCBI lineage: Eukaryota > Metazoa > Chordata > Aves > Charadriiformes > Scolopacidae > Arenaria > Arenaria interpres. The sequence goes on along the minus strand of VXAK01022475.1, from coordinate 181,816 downwards.
AAAGAGAGGGAGGGAGAGAGGTTGTGACCTGACAGTGCACAACAAGAGAAACTGGCTTACAAGCAGTAATGCTTTTCTGTTACCTGGTCGAGTATTTAAAGAAGAGGAAGGACTGCTCTCTTTCTCTTGGGCAACTTTGAGTTTGCTCTACAGTAAAAGGTTATAATTTTACTAAATATTGCTAAAAAAATAAATTGTCAGAGAAATTGGCCCACCCTTAGCTTCCTCAAAGGTTTGCGTTTGATGTGAGTATAAATTATTCACAGTTTAGAATTGGGATCCAAGTCCTGAATTCCCCAGCTTTACAGAGGCGATGCTGTCTGCCAGCCTCCCCGCTATGCACGCTCCTTCGTAACTCCGACAAGCCCTGGAGACTCTGGCAAGGGAAGGAAGAAGTTCCCAGCCCCATCCGCGTGGTCTGGAATCAAGCTGCCACTGAAATCCAGACTCGCTCCTGAGGAGAGGGAGGTCAGAGCTGGCTCTTTTCCCATCGGCGTTGCCAGTTCTCCCTCCCTTTGGCAGTCAGCAATGAGGCTGACAGGTCCAGTCTGCCCTGCCCCTGCTCCAGTCACCCTTCTAGATGACTTACAGGCCAGAAGGGGCTATGTCTAAGCCAAAGGGGAATGCCACCATGGATTGGGCTGGTTGGCACGGCTGCAGTACGGTCGTCAAAACCCAGGCACTGGTAGCCAGCTTGCCGAGCAGTCCCACAGCGAGCAGGACACACATCAGGATGGACTCCCACCACAGGATAGCAGGGTCCTACCCTCAGAAAACACTTGGGCCTTTTTCTCCTATGTATTTGCCATTTACTCCCACATAGAGGTCAGGGCAAACAAACAGCACCAGCTTCTTCGTTTGTAGCCCACTCTGAGCTAAAGCAGGTTGGGGGTGCCAGGATCTGCAGAGTTGACGGAGGTCCATGGTGCAGTCCCAGCTGCAGGAGAACTGGAGTCCAGTGCGGTGGCTGAGGCACCACCCCGTCCCCCCTGGCAAGCAGCAGGCTGGGAGGGTATGTTTCACTGTCATAGAATCATAGAATGGTTAGAGTTGGAAGGGACCTTAAAGATCATCAAGTTCCAACCTCTGCTGCAGGCAGGGACACCTCCCGCTACAGCAGGTTGCTCAAAGCCCCATCCAGCCTGGCCTTGAACACTTTCCTGGGGAATGTTGGCTATGCAGGAATTCACCTCCCCAGGAGAAATGCCTGGGGAACTGATTAAGCTCTGTGGAATTTTATGCTCTTGAGGCATTCTGGTTTTCAAGTGTGTGAAGCAGAAAATCAGGATAAGAGCCTTGAGTTGATGTTAGAGATAAGTCTGCCTTTGGTGTCTGCACTTCAGGTGTTCTCTACCACCTGAAAGACACCTGAAACACTCAATCCTTACCCCTCTCTCACATGTGGGGGCTTCCATCCAGTTCAGCCCCAACCAACCAGACCTCCCTCACCCCTTTTCCTTCTCCCCACAGGATAGTTGGTGGCGACCAGACTGGCCCACGGCTCCAGTGCTCCCCTTCTCCAGGGCAGCGAGTGCTCTCCCCGCCGTCCCCGCTCAGCCCCCCGGCACAGCTACTCAGCTCTGAACCGGCAGGAGCCCCAGCCACCACCACACAGCCCTCACAGCCACGGAGATCACAGAGGCACCTGGAGAGCCTCACCTCCCCGCCAGACAGTGAAGCCTACTATGGCGAGACGGACAGCGATGCCGACAACGTGGCCCAGGAGAAGCACCGTCGGGCTCGCAAGAAGAGCCCGCGCTCCCCACCCGACAGCACCACCAGCAAGGCAGATGTGCCTCAGGATGAGGTGTCCCTGTCCGAACAGAGTGGCTACGAGAGCATGCCGGAGGCTACCACGCAGGGGGCAGCGGAGGTGGCCAGCTCTGGTGGGGTGGCCAAGAGGGAGATTACCTGCCCACCCGGCAGCCGCACAGACACTCCATTCTCGGAAAGTGAGGGACAGTTGGGGCCACCGTCAACAGAGGGACGGGAGCCTTCTCCAGAGGCGATGCTCCTGCCCCATGCCACCAAGTCTATCCGAGCAGAACGTCATCTCATCCCCATGGTGGGGCCAGTGGAGCACCCGGTTGATGAAGACCTAACCACCACATACGCGGAGAAAGCCAAGCAGGCCAGTAAGTCCTCTGCACCCTCCACTCACCCATGCCCTCTTCCTACACTGGATCTCCTTCCAAAAGCCCCATTCCTGCAAGTATCAAGTGGGTTAGCTCCTCTAGCTTGGGAAGAAGCAGAGTCAAGTCAGACTTCCAGGGACTGGAGGTCTTGGAACAAGATGTCCCAAGGAACAGATGAGAGAAAGGGTCTGGGATCTGGGAGTCACTCGGAGAAGCCACAGACACACAACCAGCTGTGCTCTAGCACCTCTAAGTGTTGGAAACATGGTGGAGGTCATTGGTTTCTTCAACAATTTGGGCTGAAGAAGACTCAGTGTCAGAAAGAAGGTGGGGGTTAGATTTCCCAGGCCTGGCCTTTCAGAGATCTCTCAGCAGCTCAGTTTGCTCCTTAGCTCTCTGTGTGTCCAAGCACAGGGCGGTCATTCTGAGGGGCTCCTGAGGAGCCCCCTATTGAGCTCAGCTCTCCATGGGCACACAGGCATGTAGTATTATACATGATTACGGACCGAGTAGAAATAATTTTCAGTCCGCATAGCCCTAAAAGAGTGTTGTCAGTAGCTCATTCATTTCTCTCACCCTGTCAAGCTCTGGGAGGGACTTGTCTACATCAACTTTCTGAGGATGTTTTCTCTACAGGCCCTTACTCCAGTCAAGGTGTCCATGTCTAGCAGCAGCTAGCAAGCTCTGGTAGAATTTATCACTTTTTAGGTACCAGCAGTGGAGGGCTGCCAGCAAGGACAGGCTGGAGCTGTTAAATGAGCTGTTGCAACCGCTCCTTGTAGTGGGATCCCTACTACTATTCCGCCTTTCCAGGTGGAATAAAGTACTGAAAAATGTAGTGTAGTACATGGGTGATGGACCTGAAGTGACTTTAATTGTGAATATCTTTCCTGATTTCTGCTGCACATGGAGTATTTCAAACTCAACACAAAGGCAGAACAAGATGTTACCTGATTTCACAGTTGTGATCTATCCAATAATACTAAAAAAAAGGTAGACAAAATCTTGTTTTCATATGCAGTACAATTGACTAATTGCCACTTCTCTGAAACTAGAAATAAAGTGGGTTTTAAAAAAGTGACTTAGCTGGGGGACAGAATGGGAAACAGAGACAGAGAAAAGTTACAAGACTGAATCAGAAATAAATCACACAGATTCTAATTTCTGATTCTCTGCTGCAAACACTAGACATTTTTCCCCAGGTCAGATAATACTGCAAGGCAATTGTTAAGCTTCTCTTTTCTCTCTTCCTTGGGCTAAACATTCCTTTATCTGTTCTGCCTGAGGGATCCTATAGAGGTAACTTTCAAATCTAGGCTGCTTCCATCAGGCAGGGCACTGTCTTACTGCTCTGCCCTCCCTTGAGAGGACAGACTGAGTTGGGTGCCTATGTCTGACCCCGCTACGCAGTACAACTGCCCTGGTGCCTTGTACTATTTCTTCGTAGTCTTTAGCACTCCCTTTCCTTAGGACAGCAAAGAAAGTAGCAATTTCAGCCTCCCTGAGGATGAAGCTATTTTTTCCACCCTTTGAATAATGTACAAGCATGAGGTGAATGTTGAGAAAGGCATGTTCAGCTGCTCCCTGCCACCTGATAGTCCTAGCAGTGGATGAGCAATTGCTTTACATCAAGACTTATTTCCATGGACAACGTCAGTACAGAAGTCTCCCAGGAAAGCCATGTATTTAATGCAGAGCATTTCTGATGGCAGAATAATATCCCGTGGCAAAAGGTGATGCAACTCTATTGCCAGCTAGAGGTAGGGTTCCCAGAAGCATTGCAGACTGAGATAATGTTTTATTCTCCTATTACCCGCCATCGCTCGCCCCCCTTTTGGTTTATGTTTGGCCTTGGGTGCCCTCTGCCATGGATGGCAACTCACACGGCCAGCTTGGCCTTTTCCTGGGTTAGGAATCTTGGCAATAAACGTGAAGGCAAAACTCTTGTGTCCTGATCATGCTGGAGCACAGCAGCCATTAAAACAGAAGTCACAATCTGCAGCCAGTAGCTCTGTGGAGGAAGGGAGAGGGATGGAAGGTGTTTATTATGCAGTGAATAGAGCTAAGGAGCAGCTACACCTGGAATAAAGGCAGGAGGATGTGGGGCTGCTGAGGGGGCAGCAGCTGATGGGGCCACCTCATGATGCTCTGCATGTCATCAGCTGCCGAGCTGTGCCTCTCCTTCCCCAGCAAAGACACAAGGCCTTAGAGCTCCTTAGAGAGGCAACAGCCCTTGCAGTGGGGTTTGGTCCTGTCTCTTTCCAAAGTTCCTGCCCTATTTGCACTCAGGTATTGGCTTTTTTTTTTCCAACCTGTGGCCAGCAGGTCGAGGAAGCATTTCTGTGCTGGTTGGACAGTGCAGGCGGAAAGAAAGAGATAACCAGACAGAAAATACAAATAAAAAAACTCTTGAGTTTCAGGAAGTTAGTGGAAACTAGAAGCTTGTGGTAGGGAGAATCAGACTATAGTTGTCACAAGTAATTCCTAGTGAGGTTCCTTGGTTCCCTGTAGCTCCTGCAGTGTCCTCCTCTGCTCACCCCACCCTCACTGGCTTGGGATCCATCTGTAGCCAAGGCTGATCCTCTTCAGCCACCTATGCTCTCTAAAGATGCACTGGATTTTCACCCCCATCCTCAATCATCTCCCAGGGACAATGGGCTCAGGCTTTCTCACAACTGGAAATACCAATCGGTAGCAGAAGACAGCCAGACCAGGACAGCAGTCCAGTCCTAACTTGCTATCACACTGTAGGAATTTGTGTCAGTGCAAGAAGTGCTTCAAAATATCTCAATTTAAACTTATCCACTGGACTATTTTTAGTTCCTAGGACTCAAGAGCCTCTCCATGTACGGTAGGGGAAGGGAGGGAAAAATGGGTGGGGAAATTTCCTCCTCTGCTTTATATGGGCCTGGCTGCCTGTGCAGAGTCATCGAAGTTACTACATTCCATATCAGAAAAGGAAATCCTTCTTGTTTAAAGCGGATGTACGGCAGCATCACTTGACGAGATAGGATGCTTATAAATAAGTGGCCTATTCATCGGAGGGTCATACAGATTACCTCCTCTAGGAGCGGCTGCAGTCACATTTCCCTGCGGAGAGGGTGAGTGCAGCCATCTATCAGCCTGTTACAACCCGTACAGGCCACAGGGGCTGTGAACAAGATAAAGTACCTGAATTGTGGTTTGAACTTACTGCACCACGTTTTCTCCTTGGCTTTCAGCTTTCACACTTGTGACTCCAGTGATCACAGTTACGTGACTGTTAGGCTAGTTTACTGGTTTTGCCATTCCCTGCAGCCTAGAAGACCAAAAGGCTTAGGTTAGTAGTCAACTGTCCCCATCCTACCTGCTCTAAAGTAGAACGGAAAAGCATTCTGCTCAGACCAGGAGATTAAAATTAATTGCCTGAACTATTGATCTTACAGGAAGTCTGTTCCTAGCGGTATGAAGCAATGCTAAGTAACCCTTGGCCTTTGCTAATCAGCAAGCAGCCAACAACTAGGAAAACGAGGACAACAGCCTCCGTGGCTGAATCACAGGTGGAGAGTCCAATCTCACTTCAGCACATGTTAAACTGGAATTTGCCTCCACTTGGGAAATCAATTTACATACACTGGTGTGAGCAGTGTAGTTGTGTGCCTTTCCTGAAGAATATCCCAGTTGAATTCAGTTTTGAATTCTCTGCAGCTTGGAAGGCATTTATTAAAGAAGACAACAGTGAGATAAACGCTGTGCATCTGGAGCCCTCTTCCTCCAGATATAGGCTTGAGTATAGCATTTGAGCTTATGCCTTCAGTTTATGTTCTATCAAAAGCACAGAGGTGATATTTTCAGGCTGATGTATTAACTAATTGGGCAGAAGACAGAGATTATAAGCTAGTGCTGTCCAGTTTGACTAGTGGGGATGAATTTTTCCTTCTGTCAGAAATTGTCACAAGCAATTGGCTGTCTTCCCCAGCTATTCTTACTGGAAACTTCCAGTATTGTTCCCTCGGACATCACTCTTGCCCAGCGTTTCAATGCAGATGCTGTGAGTTGCAGCACTGGAAGTAAGGCTGATAGAGCTCTGCTCTGCTTCACCTTTGTGCCTCACTGCTATCCTGAGCCCGACAGAGACATGGATTTAGCTGAACATGTGTTAGCTCAAGACAAATCTAGCTGCATATAATATTCTCTGAAGGGAAAGATCCTTAGTGTTTGGAGGAAAGCTGTATGTGATCCCTGAAATGAAAAGGTATATACTTTCTTTTATTGTAGTATTTCCACTATATGAGATACCATTTTGAGTATCTTTTTTAAACTACCAGTTACTCAGACACTACTTCTCTGTTATTATTGCCAGCGCAAGGACTCTGATGCTGGGTCACAGTTCCTCAGACATGGTCAGAGGTCATTCATCATCCTGCTGCTGGTGAAACAGTGGCACGATTCTCTTCCGAGCTCACCCTTCTGTGGTCCTTGCAGAGCCCCAGCTAGTGATTTTTCAGAATATGCTGCCATACACATTAATTCAACATAGCCTGCCCTTGCACGTGCACTTATGGAATGACTTAGGATCTGTAAGGTTGATGGGGAACAACGGGATTAAGTCAAGATTTTGCCAATAATTCTAATCTCAAAGTTATTAGAGCAATAATCACACTGAAACAATTATAAATATTGTCTTATAAGACTGTCTTAGCCAAGCTAATAGATTTTAGGTTCCAGGATTTTGAGAGCTGAGTTGAAAGACATTGTATTGCAAAAAGGTGATGGGAATCCCTCTGCCTGTCCAATGTTGTTTCCATCTGTTCTGAAAGTGATATGGGACTTGAGGACAGGGTTGGGACAAGTCTGCTCAGAGACAACACTGAAATAAGGCAAAGTGGTAGTGATGGGGGAGGGAGAGGCATAAAAGGGTGAGGCACAAAAGGACTTTGACAAGGGGTAATTAAACAACAGAGTCATTGCTCAACAAAAGTGAGAGAAAATTATAGCTAGGAAGGAGAAAACTGTAAACCTGACAAATAACTGTTCTCGAGAGCGATCAGTTTGTTGTAAAATCTGTAAAGCTTCACTGTCATCAGTTTATCTACCACTTATGTTAGCCAAAATCAAGCCCTTTGTATAAATGAAATAGGAGAGGAACAGGGGTGAGTGGATGCAGCACATCTTGATACCCTGACTATACTGAAAGGAGAAGGCTGAATCATATTCTCTGGAGAGGTGAAATGTAAGGAATTAGTGAAAATTGTATCAGAATGGCCCTCAGTCCTTGATAAATAACCTGGAATAATGGGAAGGGCCTCAGAGAAAGAGACCAAGAATAGCACCCTTCTTACAGACACAGGCTCTGGGAATAAGAAAAAAAAATAAAATAAATGTTTAGCTTCAGTTCGGTGAACAAAGTAGTTCTTTTGAGCACCCTTTGTGGAAAACACAATGATCACTAAAACCAATAATCACAGACTAATAAAATCTAGAAAAAGAGATAGTCTTTGATCTGATCAGTAAGATAAGACTTCTAAAGTGGCTAAAGAAATAAGGTGGACACGGTGTACGTTGGCTTCTGTAAGATATCTGATACGGTTCCACATGACTTTTCCAGGGAGAGAAATATGGATGAGGTAGGACTACTGTAAGGTGACTGCACAATTGGCTAAGAATAGAACAGAAAACATAACTATTAATGGCTCATGATGTCAGATTAGCTAACTGGCTAAGTTGGTAGTAGTGTTTCACTGGGCTTCTGAATCTAACAGGACTACCTCTATATTTTCACCCATGGAGCTTTAAACACTAACATATGTCAATCAAATGTCCTCTCCACCTCAATGTTATATGACTGGCGAGGAGCCGGATGATTAAAAATCCCAACCCTCCTCTCTTCTGTCAGTGGATCTTGTCCTCTGGCTGCATCTAGACAGAACAGGCAGTATGTGCTGTGGGGCACCCCACGGCCCCGAAACTGCTACTGCCCAAAACTGGGACCTGGCTGGGACACCCTGCAGCTTTTCTCTGGTCTTTCTTCCCACAGAAACCCAGGTGCGTGTGGGTCACGGGGGAGGGAGGTGGGTTACCTGCATTGAGGAGGTCCAGCACTATTGTCTTCCTACCTGCTTTTTCAACGGCAAACTCTTGCTAGGGAAGCTTTTAAAATGCATTTTCTTTCCTTTGAGTGGGTTGTACCTAACCAGCAGTAACAGCAAATAGAAATAATACCATTTTTAATGGATGGCCTGAGGATTCAGCAGAGGTTGCTGTGTATTTATCAGCAGATGACAGAAGGCATGGGAGGTAAACAGTTCTCTTGTGAAAGGCTGGATTTTTAAATGTAGTAGGAGCTTGACTGGTTGCAGAAAAGGACGAAAATCAATTGGATAACAAGAATATATGGCAAGTGCTACAGGATTAATCAAGTCCACAGAGCCAGACGGTGAGCATATGCTTGTCTATATTACTAGAGAGTGGATGGTGGAAACACTGGAGGACAAAGAGCAGATGAATCAGTGGTATCCTGCTGTCAGACATCAAGCAATTTTGTGAGCAGCAGAATTAACAAATCCTGGTGTCCTTTTAATTCATGTCTTGTGTTTGATATCTCATTCTCTCATGTCTAGTAAAATGCAGATCTGTCTGATGTCTCTCACATTCAAACTAAGAACTCATAATCTCTCTGGTGTGTGTATTCTTCAGTTTTTGGTGCCTAATTAAGACTGCACTCAGGCTTCCTGCTGCCTATGGTGGGGTCTATCTCCTCTCTTCAGCCACCTACTTTCATGTAAACTTGTAGGAGCGTTGTATCTTTGTGACTTCAGACTCCTAAAATTAGCTCAAAGTAGGCTCAAAAACTATTAGCATGAAACAAATAAGATCAAAAAGGCATGCAGCATGACTGCATAAACCTTTCTTAGGAAATGGGGCAAAAACTGCAAAAGACAGATTCACTAGTGCATTCAGCAGGTGCTGTCCTGGAGAAAGAAAGCTCTCCTCTGGCAATCTCCTCACAGAAGACTATGAAGGGAATATCCAGGCCTCGAGTGCGAGCTGTCGGCACAGGAGAGCTGGCCACGTGTGCCACCTTTTGTACCAAGGACACATTTCCATCCAGCTCAGAAAGAAACTCTCCCTTTTTTAAGGGAACGAGCTATTTGAGTCTCCAGCAGGATACCATGAGACTAACAGATTGCAGCCATGTAGAGCAACGTCTCTGCACCCTCTCTGCCAGGCAGAGCTCTTCAGTAGCCCTGTGGGAGTCACAGAATAGCCAAGAATGGTCAAAAATCTACAAAATGACTGGGCATGGTTTTTTTCCCATGGACTATCAATTCACCTGCAGAGAAGCTTTATTTCTGTTTTTCTAAAACCAGGAGATTTCAGTGGGGCAGTGTCTCACTGGGAGCTCTTAAAATCACCAGCCATTTAAGAAGAAACACTGGTTTGACAAGTGCTTAACTACATATTTAACATCAGATACATGCTTAAGCGTTGCAGACTTGAGTAGGACCGAAGCATTTGCTTGTAGCATCCTAAATTGGAGCTGAAGCCATGTCTATGTTTTATATTATGCACAGATTATGTGATGGAACCGTGCCAATATCCAAGAATGAGAAACAAGTTTTCTGTCCCAAGAGTTTTGCCACTTCTTTTAAGTAAAAGAATATACACTCCTCTGCTTGACTGCTGCGATTCAAACATTGGTCGAAGCTTGAAAGGTTGAAGCTTTCAACAGGGAAATACTTAGAAGGCCGATATAACCTATCTAAATCTTATTTTGAAAGGACTCCAGGTATGAAAACCATGAGGTGTATATAGCCTCTAATGGCTTACTGGGATATTTGCAACGTTAGCCATGGAAAAATGACCTTGTCTAACATAAATAGCTGGAAGAACAAAATTCTAGTTGATGCCATGTGAAAAAATAGGAGACAAGTAGTATTTCATCACAGAGGAACAGGCTTTTTATCTCTGAAATGAGCAGTGTGCTTATTTTCTATGATAATGGCTTTTCTAGAATTTGGTCTTTGGTAATAAAATTTCCCATTGTTTTTTTTTTTTCCCTAGTGAACATGAGCAGTATCTGACATCACGTGAACCTGCTTGTTCAGTAGTTTTCCTGAGCATAAGTTAAAATGCTTTCTTTTAATAGGGCCTGATCTTGAAAAGGTTTATAGTTTTTACACTTCTCTTTACTGTAATTAGTAACATAATTCATTTCACTTCAGTGGAATTTAGTTTAATTAGGTTAATGGAAAAATATTTGCAGGCTTTGCTTAATAGAATTTTCTTCCCTTTTCATGGATTATTCCAACAGAATTTAGTGATTTAAAAGTTAACAAAAAGTTTTCTATAGAAATTATCCACATACCAGCATTCAGGAGAGTTTTGTAACCCTTCCGTTTACTCTTTTATCTCTTCCATTTGAATGTTCTTAATGGAGAATTTTTTCTCTACTGCAGAGCTGTATTTTCATTTCCAATTGCATGTTGTATTAATCAGATTCTACAGGGTTTTCCCCAAGAGACTGTATCCCAATACATGTAAATATTCATCAATATCCTTGTCCCTTGGCCACGGCTCTGGGATTCTCTCGCAGGACCTATTGCTCATGTACAGAAAGAGGCAGTAAGTCAAGACCTCACCAAAGTGTGAGGAGATGCTGAGCAGGCCACAACCGTGGAGATGTGTAGACCCCCAGCACCCTCTGTTCCCTTCCTCCCCGTACGCTCCAGTCCTATCAGCATCTCGTCTTTCAACACCTCCCGGTCTCCAGTGCAGGAGCTCTGAATAGTGTCGCCAAAACACCACTCCTTGGCCTCCAAATGCTGCATGACCCTCCCTGGGCACAGCCACACTCTTCAGTGGTGTAGGTAACAGCCTCTGCCATTTTAACTCAACTAAACCACTTCATTACAGGAACCAGGATCCTCGTGATCTTCTGTTAAATTTTCCTCAGCCCTGGTACACAACAAGAATTTGTATCATGGCCTGGTTCTCCTCAGATATGGAAGGAAATTGATATACACAGGAAAAGAAAGTCTCTCCTCTCTCTTTTCTTCCTTATATTTACCTGAAGTTGGGTGCTCTCCAAGGGTTTCAGACAGGGAAAGTTGCTTTCCTTCTGGGGGGGGTTTCTCTGCCTATCCATGTTGGACATGAGCATTGTGTTAGTCTCATCTCCTTGAAGGGCTCTTTAGCACCAGAAATGCTGGACGTTGAGGCACTAGAAACATTAACCTGAAGCTTGCACTTTTCTAACCTGAAGCTTGCACCGCAGAAGCAGTGAGATTATAGAGTAAATGTTCTTATTTAAAAAAAAAAAAAAAAAAGAGGAGTTTCTCTTCACAGGGAGCAGGGGCTGGGGGAAAGAAGGAGGGTGTTTAAGTGCCAGGTGACAATGTCCATCACACTGCTCAGTGATGAAGCTAAGAAGACAAAAATAGACAAAGTGACCTCATGGCTCTCGGCAGCAATGCCTATGAGACAAAAGAGAGGCTTTAAAAGGCTTGTGGAGCTGATAGCAAAGGGCTTGGACACCTCAGAGTTTTGGTTCTGCTCCAGCAGGGAACTGCTTGGCTTCTCTCTCATTGCCTCTCTCTGCTGATGGGGAGTTGTGAATTAAACGGGCTTTGTGACATGCCCAGCTCTCCAGGTCTGGACTCTGCCTTCTCAAGCTTGGATCAGCCTTATGCAGGTACAGATGTCTCCTCTTTTCTTTTCTCTTCTTTTTCCTTTTCTTTTCTTTTCTTTTCTTTTCTTTTCTTTTCTTTTCTTTTCTTTTCTTTTCTTTTCTTTTCTTTTCTTTTCTTTTCTTTTCTTTTCTTTTCTTTTCTTTTCTTTTCTTTTCTTTTCTTTTCTTTTCTTTTCTTTTCTTTTCTTTTCTTTTCTTTTCTTTTCTTTTCTTTTCTTTTCTTTTCTTTTCTTTTCTTTTCTTTTCTTTTCTTTTCTTTTCTTTTCTTTTCTTTTCTTTTCTTTTCTTTTCTTTTCTTTTCTTTTCTTTTCTTTTCTTTTCTTTTCTTTTCTTTTCTTTTCTTTTCTTTTCTTTTCTTTTCTTTTCTTTTCTTTTCTTTTCTTTTCTTTTCTTTTCTTTTCTTTTCTTTTCTTTTCTTTTCTTTTCTTTTCTTTTCTTTTCTTTTCTTTTCTTTTCTTTTCTTTTCTTTTCTTTTCTTTTCTTTTCTTTTCTTTTCTTTTCTTTTCTTTTCTTTTCTTTTCTTTTCTTTTCTTTTCTTTTCTTTTCTTTTCTTTTCTTTTCTTTTCTTTTCTTTTCTTTTCTTTTCTTTTCTTTTCTTTTCTTTTCTTTTCTTTTCTTTTCTTTTCTTTTCTTTTCTTTTCTTTTCTTTTCTTTTCTTTTCTTTTCTTTTCCTTTCCTTTCCTTTCCTTTCCTTTCCTTTCCTTTCCTTTCCTTTCCTTTCCTTTCCTTTCCTTTCCTTTCCTTTCCTTTCCTTTCCTTTCCTTCTCCTTTTTCTTTTCTTCTCCTTTTTCTTTTCCTTTCTTCCCCCTTTCCTTTCCTCTAATTTTAATTCTCTCCTTCCCCTATTCCTTTGCCTATTCTGATTTCACTCTTGCTCTTTACCTTCAGCAAGTAACCTCAGGACAATTTCTCTTTCCCTTTTTCCTTAAATTATCATGGAAGATTGCAGCTTGAATATCATGAACATTTTTCTGTTGTGAGGAAAGATGTAATTATTTATGTGCTTTAGCCTTTGATGAGAAGGAAAGTAGAAAGAAGAGCAGAGGGAGGAAAGTAGGAGATCCCACAGGGCCTTACTTGTCAGCTGCTTCAGAGCATGGGCCAGTTCAGAGCTGCTTCCGAGGGAAGCTGTGCTTGGATGCTAACGCTGAGCTGGGACCAAGAGTTGGTGGAGGCACAGCCAAGACTGTCTACAGTTCCATTTTCTCTGACAGTATTTGCTAGCCCAGGGTTGAGCACCTTCATGGTACTCTGCTGCCGGAAGGGGCTGCAGACACTCACTTTGGACGGTGTAGCTCCCTAGCTCTTAGCTCCCGATGACAGAAATCCTCCACCGAGTCACTCAGGGCCCAGAGTTTACATACTCTGGACTTGACTAAGATTCTGTAGTGCTGCTCTTCCTCCTTGTAAATTTAGAAGCAAAATACGAGCCAGGTGAGGTGTAGTAGCTTCTAGCAAGGATGCTTGTAGCAAGAAAGAAATCTCCCATTTCCTCCATTGTGAACAAACCCCAGAGCGTGCAGATTTCTAAGTGGAGTGAACAGACCTTCAGGGGCTGTAGCTCATTTCCATCATGGACAGCAGGTCTTTGAGGGCAAGTCTATGACTGCCCTGAAGTCTCCACAAAAAACTGGAAACTATTTCAGTCTTGGTCCAGCAAGGTGGAGCCATTCTGTAAGGAAAGTTTTGCAGAGAACCTTCCCTTTGCGAGTGCGAGTACAAACAGTGAGCCGTTTTTCTAGCATTGATTTTGCTGTTTCCAGTTTTCTGGGTGCAAGGGGGAGGAATGGTCTGTGCATCCATGTGAGGTGATCTCAAACCGCCAAAGTCCCTTTGCTGACGTCTCAAAGCAGCAGCATGTGCTAGGGAATGGCTGCACACCTTGAGAAGAGTCTTCCCTTGTATTTTTCTTAAGCTTTCTGGAAGGATGACTGCTCTGCAAATCAACACCTTATTTTCAGCATGGGGTGAGAGAGGGAAGCTCTTTCTGCTG